>CM068374.1:126569214-126889214 GCA_034769895.1 Magicicada septendecula | reverse complement strand
GACAACTGCCGCAAATTCAAACAGAATCAAATAATTTTTTGCATACAGCCCTGATTTGTAGAGTACTCGCGACCTATTGTTTTTGGTGAAGATCGGTTGAGGGGAAGGGGTAGTTTACCTGCAACGGTTTTTTTTATCAAGGGAAATTTTTTTTTTTTGGCAAACGATAACAGCCGCAAATTCAAACAGAATCAAATAATGTTTCGCATACAGCCCTGAATTGTAGATTTCTCAAGACCTATTGTTTTTGGTGAAGATCGGTTGAGGGAAAGGGGTAGTTTACCTGCAACGTTTTTTTAACAAGGGTATTTTATATGGCAAACGATAACAGCCGCAAATTCAAACAGAATCAAATAATGTTTTGCATGCAGTCCTGATTTGTAGAGTACTCAAGACCTATTGTTTTTGGTGAAGATCGGTTAAGGGGAAGGGGTAGTTTACCTGCAACGTTTTTTTATCAAGCGTATTTTCTATGGCAAACGATAACAGCCGCAAATTCAAACAGAATCAAATAATTTTTTGCATACGTCCCTGAATTGTAGAGGTCTCAATGACTTTCGATTTTGGTGAAGATCGGTTAAGGGGAAGGGGTAGTTTACCTGCAACCTTATACGTTTTAACAAGAGTAAAGTACTTGAAAATTTATTTAAACTTTTTGAAACAATGGTAATTGTTAAAAATAAAATAATTTTGTTGCCAGGCAATAAAATTATAATTTTTTCATTTTAATGTAATATAATATTTTTCATTTAATACAGCAATAAAAAGGCAGGTAAGACACAGCCTGGCTGTTTGGCTGAAAATGATTTTAAATATAAATCTTAGAATATGGAAGTCATGTATGGTTCTCCATACCGATATTTTTTCATGTTTTGAGTGTAGTACAATCAGAATCTGCAATAATCTCGAACACGATTTTTTTTGCCACCACCATACTTCCATTTCCTTATGGAATATGGAAGTAAAAATATAGAATTTTGTTAAAGTTAAATGAAATGTTTCTATAGAAACTACTTCTTTGTTGTCAATAATGTACCATATAAAACTTATAAAAATTTACCTCCTCCATCAACTACCATTTTAATTTATAAATATCGGTATGGAGAACCATACATGACTTCCATGTTCTAAGATTTATGTTTAAAATCATATTCGAAATGAAATATTTCCATAGAAACTACTTCTTTCTACTTATTGCTTCAGCCTTAAACTACAGTACTGTGGTCACTAATGTATACCACCTCACGTATTCGCACTCGATTTTCACTGAGATGGAAGTCGATGGCACTGCCGAAAAGTCTGGTTTTGCAGAAAACATTGGACTACGGCTAAACAGCCCGGGAAGGAATTTTAATAAAGAACTACTTCTTTGTTGCCGATAACGTAGTACACATAAAAAATTCTCCCCTCCCCGTTCAACTATAACTTTCATTTATAGAAAATTACCCCCACCCCGTTCACCCAACCTCTTCATTTATAGATATTTCATCTGCTTTTCTACAGTGGATTATTATGAGCTTCTTATCAAGATACATTATTTATAAAAATTAAGTACTTTACTCTAGTTAAAACATAAAACGTTGCTGGTAAACTACTCCTTTCTCTAACCCGATCAACACCAAAATCAATAGAACTTCAGTCCTTTACAATGCAGGGCTGTATGCAAAACATTATTTAATTCTGTTTGAATTTGTGGCTCTTATCGTTTGCCATAGAAAATACCCTTGGTAAAATATAAAACGTTGCAGGTAAACTACCCCTTTCTCTTAACCGATCTTCAACAAAATCAACAGACCTTGAGTTCTGTATAATTCAAAAAGTTATGCAAAAGAGTAGTTGATTCTGTTTGAATTTACGGCAGTTATCGTTCGTCATAGAAAAAATTACCCTTGTTAAAACATAAAATGTTGCTGGTAAACTACCCTATTTCCTTAACCGATCTTCACCAAAACCAAAAGATCTTGAGAGCTCTACAATTCAGGGCTGTATGCAAAACATTATTTGATTCTGTTTGAATTTGCGGCTGTTATCGTTTGCCATAGAAAATAAAATTACCCTTTATAAAAAAAACGTTGCCGGTAAACTACCCCTTCCCTTTAACCGATCTTCACCAAAAACAATAGGTCTTGAGTAGTCTACAATTCAGTACTGTATGCAAAAAATTATTTGATTCTGTTTGAATTTGCGGCTGTTATCGTTTGCCATAGAAAATACCCTTTATAAAACATAAAATGTTGCAGGTAAACTACCCCTTTCCCTTAACCGATCTTCACCAAAAACAATAGGTCTTGAGTACTCTACAAATCAGGGCTGTATGCAAAAAATTATTTGATTCTGTTTGAATTTGCGGCTGCTATCGTTTGCCATAGAAAAAAATCTACAGACACACTTTTCGGAAAATGACTTTTACTTCCATATTCCTTAAGGAAATGGAAGTATGGTGATGGCAAAAAAAATCGTGTTCGAGATTATTGCAGATTCTGATTGTACTACACTCAAAACATGAAAAAAAGTCGTTTTTCGAAAAGTGCCTGTGTGTGTGTGTCTGTCTGTCTATCTGTCTGTCTGTGTGTGTATCTGTCTGTAATTTTTTTTCTATGGCAAACGATAACTGCCGCAAATTCAAACAGAATCAAATAATTATTTGCGTACCGCTCTGATTTGTAGAGTACTCACGACCTATTGTTTTTGGTGAAGATCGGTTGAGGGAAAGGGGTAGTTTACATGCAACGTTTTATGTTTTATAAAGGGTATTTTCTATGGCAAACAATAACAGCCGCAAATTCAAACAGAATGAAATGATTATTTTCATACATTCCTGAATTGTAGAGTTCTCAAGACCTATTGTTTTTGGTGAAGATCGGTTAAGGGAAAGGGGTAGTTTACCTGCAACATTTTATGTTTTAACAAGGGTAATTTTTTCTATGACGAACGATAACTGCCGCATATTCAAACAGAATCAAATAATTTTTTGCATACGTCCCTGAATTGTAGAGAACCCAAGGCCTTTTGATTTTGGTGAAGATCGGTTAAGGGAAAGGGGTAGTTTACCTGCAACCTTTTATGTTTTAACAACAGTAAAGTACTTGAAAATTCATTTAAACTTTTTCAAACAATGGTAATTGTTAAAAATAAAATAATTTTGTTGCCAGGCAATAAAATTATAATTTTTTCATTTTAATGTAAATCATGTATGAGAGAAAATATATCGTTTCGTGGCAGGCAAGCATATCTCAGTTATGTAATGTTTACGTTTCCATTTTATTATTATGACTACCGCAATAAAAAGGCAGGGAAGACACACACACACACACACACACAATTCGCGTTATTTCTGGCCTCATTCATGTTTATTTTCTTACATTTGCACGCTTTTTAAATGGAAAGTGCCGAAACCCATACCAACATAACGCGTGCAAGCCGAAAAAGTGTCCAGCGTGGATAGCGATTTGCTTCCTGTGGATCGCTGGGAAGTGTAACTGCACGTGTTTACAGAGGAACGATTCATAGACAGACTTTACGTCTTTAGGGAATGAACCCTCTGCAAGATGCTGAGTGTTCTGAGTGACTTCGGAGCGCTCCTTCTTTTCCGCGTGTTTGTTCTGTGAAACGTACACTGTAGATTAGCAGCTTTACTCTAAGCAACGCTCAATAGGAAATGTTGAAAATTTTTGTCCACGGTGTACCCTCATACACACTAAACCTGCTCTGATGTTTTAATTACGGACATCATAATATTAAAACTTTGGAAACTTGAGCACTACTTAATGGAGATCAATCATTAACTTATACAAGCCATTAATTTTATGCATATTTTTTATATATATGTGTACAACGTTATCGGCAACAAAGAAATAGTTTTTGTTAAAATTCCTTCCCGGGATATTTGGCCGTAGTCCAATGTTTTCTACAAAACCAGACGTTTCGGCAATGCCATCGACTTCCATCATCAGTGAAAATTGAGTGCGATAACGTGAGGTGGTATACGTTAGTGACCACAGTACTGTGGTTAAGGCTGAAGCAGTAAGTAGAAAGAAGTAGTTTCTATGGTAATATTTCATTTCGAAAATGATTTTAAATATAAATCTTAGAATATGGAAGTCATGTATGGTTCTCCATACCGATATTTTTCATGTTTTGAGTGTAGTACAATCAGAATCTGCAATAATCTCGAACTCGATTTTTTTTTGTCATCACCATACTTCCATTTCCTTAAGGAACATGGAAGTAAAATATCGGTATGGAGAACCATACATGACTTCCATATTCTAAGATTTATATTTAAAATCATTTTCAGCCAAACAGCCAGGCTGTGTCTTACCTGCCTTTTTATTGCTGTATTAAATGAAAAATATTATATTACATTAAAATGAAAAAATTATAATTTTATTGCCTGGCAACAAAATTATTTTATTTTTAACAATTACCATTGTTTCAAAAAGTTTAAATAAATTTTCAAGTACTTTACTCTTGTTAAAACGTATAAGGTTGCAGGTAAACTACCCCTTCCCCTTAACCGATCTTCACCAAAATCGAAAGTCATTGAGACCTCTACAATTCAGGGACGTATGCAAAAAATTATTTGATTCTGTTTGAATTTGCGGCTGTTATCGTTTGCCATAGAAAATACGCTTGATAAAAAAACGTTGCAGGTAAACTACCCCTTCCCCTTAACCGATCTTCACCAAAAACAATAGGTCTTGAGTACTCTACAAATCAGGACTGCATGCAAAACATTATTTGATTCTGTTTGAATTTGCGGCTGTTATCGTTTGCCATATAAAATACCCTTGTTAAAAAAACGTTGCAGGTAAACTACCCCTTTCCCTCAACCGATCTTCACCAAAAACAATAGGTCTTGAGAAATCTACAATTCAGGGCTGTATGCGAAACATTATTTGATTCTGTTTGAATTTGCGGCTGTTATCGTTTGCCAAAAAAAAAAAATTTCCCTTGATAAAAAAAACCGTTGCAGGTAAACTACCCCTTCCCCTCAACCGATCTTCACCAAAAACAATAGGTCGCGAGTACTCTACAAATCAGGGCTGTATGCAAAAAATTATTTGATTCTGTTTGAATTTGCGGCAGTTGTCGTTTGCCATAGAAAATACGCATGATAAAAAAAGTTGCTGGTAAACTACCCCTTCCCCTCAACCGATCTTCACCAAAAACAAT
Organism: Magicicada septendecula; assembly: GCA_034769895.1. Classification (NCBI taxonomy): domain Eukaryota; kingdom Metazoa; phylum Arthropoda; class Insecta; order Hemiptera; family Cicadidae; genus Magicicada; species Magicicada septendecula. Next base: position 126,884,039 of record CM068374.1, on the reverse strand, counting down.
AGGTCTTGCGTACTCTACAAATCAGGGCTGTATGCAGAAAATTATTTGATTCTGTTTGAATTTGCGGCTGTTATCGTTTGCCATAGAAAATACCCTTGTTAAAAAAACGTTGTAGGTAAACTACCCCTTTCCCTTAACCGATCTTCACCAAAAACAAAAGGTATTGAGAACTCTACAATTTAGGGCTGTATGCAAATAATCTTTTCATTCTGTTTGAATTTGCGGCTGTTATCGTTTCCCATAGGAAATACCCTTGTTAAAACATAAAACGTTACAGGTAAACTACCCCTTTCCCTTAACCGATCTTCACCAAAAACAATAGGTCTTGAGAACTCTACAATTCAGGGCTGTATGCGAAACATTATTTGATTCTGTTTGAATTTGCGGCTGTTATCGTTTGCCAAACAAACAAAATTTCCCTTGCTAAAAAAAAACCGTTGCAGGTAAACTACCCCTTTCCCTCAACCGATCTTCACCAAAAACAATAGGTCGCGAGAACTCTGCAAAACCGGGCTGCATGCAAAAAATTATTTGATTCTGTTTGAATTTGCGGCAGTTATCGTTTGCCATAGAAAAAAAATCTACAGACAGACAGACAGACAGACAGACAGACACACAGACACACAGACACACAGACACTTTTCGGAAAACGACTTTTTTTCATGTTTTGAGTGTAGTAGAATCAGAATCTGCAATAATCTCGAACACGATTTTTTTTGCCATCACCATACTTCCATTCCTTAAGGAATATGGAAGTAAAAAAATTACCCCTCCCCTTCAACTACACTTTTCATTTATAGATATTTCATCTACCTTTCTACAGTGGATTATTACAACCTTCTTTCAGGATACTTTATTTATCAAAATTAAGCACTTTACTCTTGTTAAAACGTAAAACATTGCAGGTAAACTACCCCTTTCCTTTAACCGATCTTCACCAAAAACAATAGGCCTTGAGTCCTCTACAATTCATGGCTGTATGCAAAAAATTATTTGATTCTGTTTGAATTTGCAGCTGTTATTGTTTGCCATAGAAAAAATTCTACACACAGACACTTTTCGAAAAATTACTTTTTTCATGTTTTGATGGTAGTACAATCAGAATCTGCAGTTATCTCGAACACGATTTTTTTCAGCATGACCATACTTCCATTTCCTTATAGAACATGAAAGTAATCAAAATTGCCATTCCATATAATGTAATATTTCTCACTCTTCTGGTATACCAGACAAAAATAGGCAATGCAAGTTTTTCCTTATAGTTTAACAGATTAGTTATAATATGTGCCACTGTTTTTAAAAAGTCACAATTTCCTCCAAAGCTTAAAATGAAGCATCGCTTGAAAAGTGATTTGTTGGACAGACAGAGTACATTAATGAAGCACATGACTTTATTGGATTATCTTAGAAGTTTATTGTACGTTATGAAAAATTGTATTCAACATACAAACGCAGTATCTTTAATAATTTGACAGAATTAGTATTATCTCTAAACACCCCTTGCAAATTTTGAACCACATTCAAAAAAAACTGTAGCTGTTTGCAAAAAAAATAATATCAGTTAAGTATATTCATGGAAAGTATTAGATAGTCTATAGATATCTATGGAATCATTCATACATTTAAAAGCTAGGACTAAACTACCTGTCATTTAGGCATTATGGTTATAAAGTAGTTCAGAATTTGTATCATTCCTTTATGGTTGTCTGCTTTAAAATTGTTATTTTACTAAACAAATAGAGTAGCTGGGCTGTTGTCATTTTTTCTGATAAATGAAAAATTATTTAACATTGAAATTTACCTACTAATAACTATACTGTTCCAAATAGTGAGCAAGTTCTGGAAATCAGGTAACCAACTAGTAATAACAGTAATGTCTTTTCATGGTTAAAAAACTTCGGTTTAGTATAACTCAAAAACACTTCACTCAAATCACAAGCAATATTATGTGACTGACCTTGTGTACTGACCATACAAACCTTAAAAACTACTAATATAGTAGTATTTTGCTATATAATTTTTTATTGAACTCCATGCATTAACAAAGGCAAAAACTATAAGTCAGTTAAAAAAAACTAAAATGAGATGGTAGCAGATATTGTTCAGTCATTGAAAGCAATAGGCAGTTGACAATTCAATTCTTTTCAGCTGCCTAATATTGTTTCCTGTGCTCAAAAACTTGAGTCAGTGATGGATCAATAGGAAATTCCCCCCTAAGAAAAAAATTAATACATTGCTAAAACATCAAGATTATCTATATTACCAACAATATTCTACGAATAATTAGTTCATTTTGCAACATATGACAAATAGTTTTGTCATGACAATGATGTAAAATAACAAAACACTATTTTTAAAAACCAGAAACCTTAATCACTTCGTGGTGATTTTATAAAAGCCTAGCAGCCTCAGACTGAATCAGATATAGGATAAAGGCCTATCATATAAGATGTACCAAAGCTATTATGGGAAAACAGTTTAACTTACAATCATGAATCAAAATTTCTTTCTAAACCACATAATAGTGAATTATAGAAACATAGTATCATTTATTTTCAAGTGTTCCAGAAACTTGGTTGCCATAACTTGGTTATAAAAATTTGCCCCATTAACATAAGCCATGTAGTACTTTTGTTTGAAGAGCTTTTAAAACTGAGCATTAGATAAAAATGTAATTCAGTATTTTGTATGTTTTCAATTGGTGGCCAAAAACATTTTTCCCAGCATTTTCAGTAATAACTGATATACAATTTTCTAATAAAAATCGGTATGGAGAACCATAAATGACTTCCATATTCTAAGATTTATATTTAAAATCATTTTCAAAATGAAATATTACCATAGAAACTACTTCTTTCTACTTACTGCTTCAGCCTTAACCACAGTACTGTGGTCACTAACGTATACCACCTCACATTATCGCACTCGATTTTCACTGATGATGGAAGTCGATGGCATTGCCGAAATGTCTGGTTTTGTAGAAAACATTGGACTACGGCCAAATATCCCGGGAAGGAATTTTAACAAAAACTACTTCTTTGTTGCCGATAACGTTGTACACATATATATCAGTGGCGAAGTTACATGGAAGCAATTGAGGCAATGCCTACCCTAAAAAATTGTGTAGAATAAAAATTATAAATACGTATGAACTACATAACGTAAAGATTATACATTGTTACTGCGACTGTCAAATTTATTAAACCGAAACGTGCTTTATTGAGCGACCGCTAGATGGTGACAGGTGAGATTCGGCATAGTTCGTTTAAAGCGAATGAGGCAACCTGAACTTGCCTCAGCGTTTTTTGTATACATCGTATGTAAGCAATGTAGTGGTGTGATATGGAAGTGAAGGGAGGGGGGATTGTCCCGCGCTGTACACATAGAGCGTTGAGCATGCCTCACTTCTGTGGTCCAAACAGTTAAGTTAAAGCGCCTGTGTTGTTTCTAAGTGTTTATTTTATGCGGTTATTAAAAGTGTCACTGTTATTCCGCTGAACTAACAGATGATCAAGATTGTTATTTGAATTATTTGTAACATTAAACATATATATAGAAACTAATCAAGTTTAAAAATTTGAAGTTCAATCAGTTGTATTATTGTGTATGACTAATACAAGGATTGTTCAATAGAAACACCTATAGAGCTGTAAAGCATTTTTTATTCAACGATTTTAAAAGACGTCTCCAATAACATTAAGACATGAGTTCCACTGTTGCGCTAACCTGTAGATTCCCTGCTAGTAAAATTCTTACGGCTGTTTGTGGAACCATTCGGTTACAGCAAACTCTACCTCAGCGTCCGATTTGAACCACCGTCCTTTTAGTGATTCCTTAAAAAAAATTTAAGATAAGATTTTTGCCTACCCATTCATTAACTACTAGCTTCGCCAGTATGCAAATTGATGTCCATTTTTTCGGCTAGCACGCGTTATGTTGGTGTGGGTTTCGGCACTTTCCATTTAAAAAGCGTGCAAATGAAAGAAAATAAACATGAGTGAGGCCAGAAATAACGTGAATTGTGTGTGTGTGTGTTACCTGCCTTTTTATTGCTGTAGGCATAATAATAAAATGGAAACGTAAACATTACATAACTGAGATATGCTTACCTGCCACGAACGATATATTATTTTATACATGGAGGAGTTCAGTGACATACACACGTACAGAAGAATTATATATATAAAGATATTAATTCATACATAATTTACATTAAAATGAAAAAATTATAATTTTATTGCCTGGCAACAAAATTATTTTATTTTTAACAATTACCATTGTTTCAAAAAGTTTAAATGAATTTTCAAGTACTTTACTGTTGTTAAAACGTAAAAGGTTGCAGGTAAACTACCCCTTCGCCTTAACCGATCTTCACCAAAAACAATAGGTCTTGAGTACTCTACAATTTAGGGCTGTATGCAAAAAATTATTTGATTCTGTTTGAATTTGCGGCTGTTATCGTTTGCCATATAAAATACCCTTGTTAAAAAATGTTGCAAGTAAACTACCCCTTTCCTTTAACCGATCTTCACCAAAAACAATAGGTCTTGAGAACTCTACAATTTAGGGCTGTATGCAAATAATCTTTTGATTCTGTTTGAATTTGCGGCTGTTATAGTTTGCCATAGGAAATACCCTTGTTAAAACATAAAACGTTACAGGTAAACAACCCCTTTCCCTTAACCGATCTTCACCAAAAACAATAGGTCTTGAGAACTCTACAATTCAGGGCTGTATACGAAACATTATTAAATTCTGTTTGAATTTACGGCTGTTATCGTTTGTCAAAAAAAAAAAAATTTCCCATGATAAAAAAAAACCGTTGCAGGTAAACTACCCCTTTCCCACAACCGATCTTCACCAAAACAATAGGTCGTGAGTACTCTACAAATCAGGGCTGCATGCAAAAAATTATTTGATTCTGTTTGAATTTGCGGCAGTTATCGTTTGCCATAGAAAAAAAATCTACACACAGACAGACACACAGATAGACACATAGACAGACAGACACACACACACAGACACTTTTCGGAAAACGACTTCTTTTCATGTTTTGAGTGTAGTACAATCAGAAACTGCAATAATCTCGAACACGATTTTTTTTGCCATCACCATACTTCCATTCCTTAAGGAATATGGAAGTAAATATCGGTATGGAGAACCATACATGACTTCCATGTTCTAAGATTAATATTTAAAATCATATTCGAAATGAAATATTTCCATAGAAACTACGCCTTTCTACTTATTGCTTCAGCATTAACCACAGTACTGTGGGCACTAACGTATACCACCTCACGTTTTCGCACTCGATTTTCACCGATGATGGCAGTCGATGGCACTGCCGAAAAGTCTGATTTTGCAGAAAACATTGGACTACGGCTAAAGAGCCCGGGAAGCAATTTTAACAAAAAACTACTTCTTTGTTGCCGATAACGTAGTACACATATAAAAAATTCTCCCCTCCACCTTCAACTATAATTTTTAATAATAGAAAATTACCCCCACCCCGTTCACCTAACCTCTTCATTTATAGATATTTCATCACGTTTCTACAGTGGATTACTATGAGCTTCTTGTCAGGATACTTTATTTATAAAAATTAAGTACTTTACTCTAGTTAAATCATAAAATGTTTCTGGTAAACAACCCCTTTCTCTTAACCGATCTTCTCCAAAATCAACAGACCTTCCGTCCTCTACAATTCAGGGAAGCATGCAAAAAAATATTTGATTCTGTTTGAATGTACGGCAGTTATCGTTCGTCATGGAAACATTTCTCTTGTTACAACATAAAATGTTGCAGGTAAACTACCCCTTTCCCTTAACTGATCTTCACCAAAAACGACAGGACTTGAGTATTCTACAATTCAGGCCGGTATGCAAACAATTATTTGATTCTGTTTGAATTTGCGGCTCTTATCGTTTGCCATAGAAAACACCCTGGATAAAACATAAAACGTTGCTTGTAAACTACCCTATGCCATTAACCGATCTTCACCAAAACAATAGGTCTTGAGAACTCTAAAATTCAGGGCTGTATGCAAAACATTATTTGATTCTCATTGAATTTACGGCAGTTATCGTTCGTCATAGAAAAAATTACTCTTGTTAAAACATAAAACGTTCCTGTTAAACTATCCCTTTTCCTTAACCGATCTTCACAAACACCAATAGGTATTGAGAACTCTACAATACAGGGCTGTCTGCAAAACATCATTTGATTCTGTTTGAATTTGCGGCTGTTATCGTTTACCATAGACAAAAATTACCCTTGATAAAAAACCGTTGCAGGTAAACTCCCGCTTCCCCTTAACCGATCATCACAAAAAACAATAGGTCTTGAGAACTCTACAATTCAGGGCAGTATGCAAAACATTATGTGATTCTGTTTGAATTTGCGGCTGTTATCGTTTGCCATACAAAATACCCTTGATAAAACAAAAAACGTGGCTGGTAAACTACCCCTTTCCCTTAACCGATCTTCACCAAAATCAATAGGTCTTGAGAACTATACAACTCAGGGTAGTATGCAAATAATCATTTGATTCTGTTTGAATTTGCGACTCTTATCGTTTGCCATAGGAAATACCCATTTAAAACATAAAACGTAGCTGGTAAACTACCCCTTTCCCTTATCCGGTCTTCACCAAAATCAATAGGTCTTGAGAACTCGACAATTTAGGGCTGTATACAAATAATAATTTGATTGTGTTTGAATTTGCGGCTGCTATCGTTTGCCATATAAAATACCCTTGTTAAAACATAAAACGTTGCAGGTAAACTATCCCTTTCCCTTAACCGATCTTTACCAAAATCAACAGATCGTGAGAACTCTACAATTCAGGGTTGTATGCGAAACATTATTTGATTCTGTTTGAATTTGCGGCTGTTATCGTTTGCCAAACAAACAAAATTACCATTTATAAAAAAAAAAAACCCGTTGCTGGTAAACTACCCCTTTCCCTCAACCGATCTTCACCAAAAACAATAGATCGCGAGTACTCTACAAGTCAGGGCTGTATGCAAAAAATTATTTGATTCTGTTCGAATTTGCGGCTGTTATCGTTTGCCATAGAAAAAAATCTACAGACACACAGACACACACACAGACATTTTTCGAAAAATGACTTTTTTCATGTTTTAAGTGTAGTACAATCAGAATCTGCAATAATCTCGAACACGATTTTTTTTGCCATCACCATACTTCCATTTCCTTAAGGAACATGGAAGTAAAAATTACCCTTGATAAAATCCGTTGCACGTAAACTACACCTTTCCCTTAACCGATCTTCACCAAAAACGGTAGGTCTTGAGAACTCTGCAATTCAGGGCTGTATGCAAAATATTAGATGATTTTGTTTGAATTTGCGGCTGTTACCGTTTTCCATACACAATACCCTTCATAAAACAAAAAACGTGGCTGGTAAACTACCCCTTTCCCTTAAAAGATCTTCACCAAAAACAATAGGTCTTTAGTACTTAAGAAATCAGGTCTGTATGCAAAAACTTATTTGATTATGTTTGAATTTGCGGCTGTTATTGTTTGCCATAGAAAATACCCTTGTTAAAACATAAAACGTTGCTGGTAAACTACCCCTTTCCCTTAACCGATCTTTACCAAAATCTACAGATCTTGAGAACCCTACAATTCAGGGCTGTATGCAAACAATTATTTGATTCTGTTTGAATGTGCGGCTGTTATCTTTTGCCATAGAAAACACCCTTGATAAAACATAAAACGTTGCTGGTAAACTACCCTATTCCATTAACCGATCTTCACCAATAACAATAGGTCTTGAGAACTCTACAATTCAGGGCTGTATGCAAAGCATTAGCTGATTCTGTTTGAATTTACGGCAGTTATCGTTCGTCACAGAAAAAATACCCTTGTTAAAACATAAAACGTTGCTGGTAAACTACCCCTTTCCCTTAACCGATCTTCACCAAAAACTATAGGTCTTTAGTACTCAACAGAGCAGAGCTGTATGCAAAAACGTATTTGAATCTGTTTGAATTTGCGGCTCTTATCGTTTGCCATAGAAAATACCCTTTTAAAACATAAAACGTTGCAGGTAAACTACCCCTTTCCCTTAACCGATCTTCACCAACACCAATAGGTATTGAGAACTCTAGAATACAGGGATGTATGCAAAACATCATTTGATTCTGTTTGAATTTGTGGCTGTTATCGTTTACCATAGAAAAAGTAAAATATCGGTATGGAGAACCATACATGACTTCCATGTTCTAAGATTTATATTTAAAATCATATTCGAAATGAAATATTTCCATAGAAACTACGTCTTTCTACTTATTGCTTCAGCATTAACCACAGTACTGTGCTCAGTAACGTATACCACCACCACCTCACGTTTTCGCACTCGATTTTCACCGATGATGGCAGTCGATTGCACTGCCGAAAAGTCTGGTTTTGCAGAAAACATTGGACTACGGCTAAAGAGCCCGGGAAGCAATTTTAACAAAAAACTACTTCTTTGTTGCCGATAACGTAGTATACATACAAAAAATTCTCCCCTCCACCTTCAACTATAATTTTTAATAATAGAAAATTACCCCCACCCCGTTCACCTAACTTCTTCATTTATAGATATTTCATCTACGTATCTACAGTGGATTACTATGAGCTTCTTATCAGGATACTTTATTTATAAAAATTAAGTACTTTACTCTTGTTAAATCATAAAATGTTTCAGGTAAACTACCCCTTTGTCTTAACCGATCTTCTCCAAAATCAACAGACCTTCCGTCCTCTACAATTCAGGGAAGCATGTAAAAAAATATTTGATTCTGTTTGAATGTGCGGCAGTTATCGTTCGTCATGGAAACATTTCTCTTGTTACAACATAAAATGTTCCAGGTAAACTACCCCTTTCCCTTAACCGATCTTCACCAAAATCAATAGACCTTGAGCTCTCTGCAACTCAGGGGGTGCAAAAAATTATTTGATTCTCATTGAATTTTCGGCAGTTATCGTTCGTCATAAAAAAATTACCCTTGTTAAAACATAAAACGTTACTGATAAACTACCCCTTCCCTTAACCGATCTTCAACAAAATCAACAGACCTTGAGTCCTCTTTAGTTCAAAAAGGTATGCAAAAACCTAGTTGATTCTGTTTGAATTTACGGCAGTTTTCGTTCGTCATATAAAAAATTACCCTTGTTAAAACATAAAATGTTGCTGGTAAACTACCCCTTTCCCTTAACCGATCTTCACCAACATTAATACGTATTGAGAACTCTACAATACAGGGCTGTATGCAAAACATCATTTGATTCTGTTTGACTTTGCGGCTGTTATCGTTTACTAGAGAAAAAAATTACCCTTGATAAAAAACCGTTGCTGGTAAACTACCCCTTTCCCTTAACCGATCTTCACCAAAAACGACAGATCTTAGGTACTCTACAATTCATGCCGCCGGTATGCAAACAATTATTTGATTCTGTTTGATTTTGCGGCTCTTATCGTTTGCCATAGAAAACACCTTGATAAAACATAAAACGTTGCTGGTAAACTACCCTATTCCATTAACCGATCTTCACCAAAAACAATAGATCTTTAGCACTCAAGAAATTAGGGCTGTATGCAAAAACTCATTTGATTCTGTTTGAATTTACGGCAGTTATCGTTCGTCATAGAAAAAATTACCCTTGTTAAAACATAAAACGTTGCTGGTAAACTACCCCTTTCCCTTAACCGATCTTCAACAAAATCAACAGACCTTGAGTTCTGTATAATTTAAACACGTATGCAGAAGAGTAGTTGATTCTGTTTTAATGTACGGCAGTTATCGTTCGTCATAAAAAAATTACCCTTGTTAAAACATAAAATGTTACTGATAAAATACCCTATTCCCTTAACCGATCTTCAACAAAACCAACAGGTCTTGAGAACTCTACAATTCAGGGCTGTATGCAAAATATTATATGATTCTGTTTAAATTTGCGGCTGTTATCGTTTGCCATATAAAATACCCTTGATAAAACAAAAAATGTGGCAGGTAAACTACCCCTTTCCCTTAACCGATCTTCACCAAAAACAATAGGTCTTTAGTACTCAACAAACCAGTGCTGTATGCAAAAACGTATTTGATTCTGTTTGAATTTGCGGCACTTATCGTTTGCCATAGAAAATACCCTTTTAAAACATAAAACGTTGCAGGTAAACTACCCCTTTCCCTTAACCGATCTTCACCAACACCAATAGATATTGAGAACTCTACTATACAGGGCTGTATGCAAAACATCATTTGATTCTGTTTGAATTTGCGGCTGTTATCGTTTACCATAGAAAAAAAATGTTCGACATTTTTAGGTTACCATGTTACGAAAAAGTAACATCTTTAACCTATGCTTATATTTTTTTAATTTACAATTTAACAATAATAGTGATTATTTGAATAATGGGTAATGTCTTGGTGATGGTGTAATTATTGACAAATGTGTAATTATTTCAAACTGCTTTGCTGGATATTATACTAACATAAATAATTAATATTGAACTATACTTGCCTTAAATTCACTGAATTGCTAATTATTATATACCTTGCAATTTTATGATACTATTAACCCTGGAATAAACTTTTAATTAACGAATAATTTGATCGGCAGATTCTAACAACCTTATCCGTTCAGAACTTTGAAAAAAGTCAGTTATTTTAACGGTAACTTTACGGCGTACCTCATCTTTGAAAATCTGGGGGTAAGATTATTCAAATATAGATGCGTGATTGGCTGAAATATGGACACCTGAATACGTTTCACAAAGTCGATTAGTCGATACAATATTTTGATAAACTTATGTCTTATAACTAATTACTGATTGAATGATTGTTATTTACATTAACTAGAATACGTATAAAGTTCTTTTATAACAATACTTAACATAATAAACATCTTAAATTGACAAAAATACAATGTTTAGTTCTAGGCTTCAGTTGGCTTATCACATCCTAAGTTACATTTACCAGTACTTATCATAAAACGTTGCAGGTAAACTACACCTTTCTCTTACCCGATCTTCACCAAAATCAATAGGCCTAAAGTCCTCTACAATTCAGGGACGCATGCAAAATATTATTGAATTCTGCTTGAATGTGCGGCAGTTATCGTTCGTCATACAAATCGATTAGTCGATACAATATTTTGATCAACTTATGTCTTATAACTAATTACTAATTGAATGATTGTTATTTACATTAACTAGGATACGTATAAAGTTCTTTTATAACAATGCTTAACATAATAAACATCTTAAATTGACAAAAATACAATGTTTAGTTGTAGGCTTCAGTTGGCCTATTACATTTACCAGTACTTATCATAAAACGTTGCAGGTAAACTACACCTTTCTCTTACCCGATCGTCACCAAAATCAATAGGCCTAAAGTCCTCTACAATTCAGGGATGCATGCAAAAGATTATTTGATTCTGCTTGAATGTGCGGCAGTTATAGTTCGTCATAAAAATAAAAGTAAAATTACCCTTGATAAAAAACCGTTGCTGGTAAACTACCCCTTTCCCTTAACCGATCTTCACCAAAAACGACAGATCTTAGGTACTCTACAATTCATGCCGCCGGTATGCAAACAATTATTTGATTCTGTTTGATTTTGCGGCTCTTATCGTTTGCCATAGAAAACACCTTGATAAAACATAAAACGTTGCTGGTAAACTACCCTATTCCATTAACCGATCTTCACCAAAAACAATAGATCTTTAGCACTCAAGAAATTAGGGCTGTATGCAAAAACTCATTTGATTCTGTTTGAATTTACGGCAGTTATCGTTCGTCATAGAAAAAATTACCCTTGTTAAAACATAAAACGTTGCTGGTAAACTACCCCTTTCCCTTAACCGATCTTCAACAAAATCAACAGACCTTGAGTTCTGTATAATTTAAACACGTATGCAGAAGAGTAGTTGATTCTGTTTTAATGTACGGCAGTTATCGTTCGTCATAAAAAAATTACCCTTGTTAAAACATAAAATGTTACTGATAAAATACCCTATTCCCTTAACCGATCTTCAACAAAACCAACAGGTCTTGAGAACTCTACAATTCAGGGCTGTATGCAAAATATTATATGATTCTGTTTAAATTTGCGGCTGTTATCGTTTGCCATATAAAATACCCTTGATAAAACAAAAAATGTGGCAGGTAAACTACCCCTTTCCCTTAACCGATCTTCACCAAAAACAATAGGTCTTTAGTACTCAACAAACCAGTGCTGTATGCAAAAACGTATTTGATTCTGTTTGAATTTGCGGCACTTATCGTTTGCCATAGAAAATACCCTTTTAAAACATAAAACGTTGCAGGTAAACTACCCCTTTCCCTTAACCGATCTTCACCAACACCAATAGATATTGAGAACTCTACTATACAGGGCTGTATGCAAAACATCATTTGATTCTGTTTGAATTTGCGGCTGTTATCGTTTACCATAGAAAAAAAATGTTCGACATTTTTAGGTTACCATGTTACGAAAAAGTAACATCTTTAACCTATGCTTATATTTTTTTAATTTACAATTTAACAATAATAGTGATTATTTGAATAATGGGTAATGTCTTGGTGATGGTGTAATTATTGACAAATGTGTAATTATTTCAAACTGCTTTGCTGGATATTATACTAACATAAATAATTAATATTGAACTATACTTGCCTTAAATTCACTGAATTGCTAATTATTATATACCTTGCAATTTTATGATACTATTAACCCTGGAATAAACTTTTAATTAACGAATAATTTGATCGGCAGATTCTAACAACCTTATCCGTTCAGAACTTTGAAAAAAGTCAGTTATTTTAACGGTAACTTTACGGCGTACCTCATCTTTGAAAATCTGGGGGTAAGATTATTCAAATATAGATGCGTGATTGGCTGAAATATGGACACCTGAATACGTTTCACAAAGTCGATTAGTCGATACAATATTTTGATAAACTTATGTCTTATAACTAATTACTGATTGAATGATTGTTATTTACATTAACTAGAATACGTATAAAGTTCTTTTATAACAATACTTAACATAATAAACATCTTAAATTGACAAAAATACAATGTTTAGTTCTAGGCTTCAGTTGGCTTATCACATCCTAAGTTACATTTACCAGTACTTATCATAAAACGTTGCAGGTAAACTACACCTTTCTCTTACCCGATCTTCACCAAAATCAATAGGCCTAAAGTCCTCTACAATTCAGGGACGCATGCAAAATATTATTGAATTCTGCTTGAATGTGCGGCAGTTATCGTTCGTCATACAAATCGATTAGTCGATACAATATTTTGATCAACTTATGTCTTATAACTAATTACTAATTGAATGATTGTTATTTACATTAACTAGGATACGTATAAAGTTCTTTTATAACAATGCTTAACATAATAAACATCTTAAATTGACAAAAATACAATGTTTAGTTGTAGGCTTCAGTTGGCCTATTACATTTACCAGTACTTATCATAAAACGTTGCAGGTAAACTACACCTTTCTCTTACCCGATCGTCACCAAAATCAATAGGCCTAAAGTCCTCTACAATTCAGGGATGCATGCAAAAGATTATTTGATTCTGCTTGAATGTGCGGCAGTTATAGTTCGTCATAAAAATAAAAGTAAAATTACCCTTGTTAAAACATAAAATGTCGCCGGTAAACGACCTCTTTCCCTTAACCGATCTTCACCAAAAACAATAGGTCTTGAGAACTCTACAATTCAGGGCTGTATGAAAAAATTATTTGTTTCTATTTGAAACAGGCTGTTATCGTTTGCCATAGAAAATACCCTTGATAAAACGAAAAACGTTGCTGGTAAACTACCCCTTCCCCATAACACATCTTCACCAAAATCAACAGGCCATCAGTCTTTCACAATTGATGAACGTATGCAAAACAATATTTGATTCTGTTTGAATGTGCGGCAGTTATAGTTCGTCATAGAAAAAATTACCATTGTTAAACATAAAATGTTGCAAGTAAACTACCCCTTTCCCTTAACCGATCTTCACCAAAATCAACAGGTCTTGAAAACTCCACAATTTAGGGCTGCATGCAAATAATAATTTGATTCTGTTTGAATTTGCGGTTGTTACAGTTTGCCATAGAAAATACCCTTGTTAAAACATAAAACGTTGCAGGTAAACTACCCCTTTCCCTTAACCGATCTTCACCAAAAACCAATAGATCTTAAGAACTCTACAATTCAGGGCTGTATGCAAAAGAGTAGTTGATTCTGTTTGAATTTGCGGCTGTTATCGTTGCCATAGAAATACCCTTGTTAAAACATAAAACGTTGCAGGTAAACTACCCCTTTCCCTTAACCGATCCTTACCAAAATCAACCGGTCTTGAGAACCCTATAATGCAGGGCGGTATGCGAAACATTATTTGATTATGTTTGAATTTGCGGCTGTTATCGTTTGCCAAACAAACAAAATTACCCTTGATAAAAAAAACCCGTTGCAGGTAAACTACCCCTTTCCCTTAACCGATCTTCACCAAAAACAATAGGTCGCGAGTACTATACAGATCAGTGCTGTATGCAAAAAACTATTTGATTCTGTTCGAATTTGCGGCTGTTATCGTTTGCCATAAAAAAAAATCTACAGACACACAGACACACACACACAGACACTTTTCGAAAAATGACTTTTTTTCATGTTTTGAGTGTAGTACAATCATATTCTGCAATAATCTCGAACACGATTTTTTTGCCATCACCATACTTCCATTTCCTTAAGGAACATGGAAGTAAAATATCGGTATGGAGAACCATACATGACTTCCATATTCTAAGATTTATATTTAAAATCATTTTCAGCCAAACAGCCAGGCTGTGTCTTACCTGCCTTTTTATTACTGTATTAAATGAAAAATATTATATTACATTAAATTGAAAAAATTATAATTTTATTGCCTGGCAACAAAATTATTTTATTTTTAACAATTACCATTGTTTCAAAAAGTTTAAATAAATGTTCAAGTACTTTACTCTTGTTAAAACGTAAAAGGTTGCTGGTAAACTACCCCTTCTCTTTAACCGATCTTCACCAAAATCGAAAGTCATTGAGACCTCTACAATTCAGGGACGTATGCAAAAAATTATTTGATTCTGTTTGAATTTGCGGCTGTTATCGTTTGCCATTGAAAATACGCTTGATAAAAAACCGTTGCAGGTAAACTACCCCTTCCCCTTAACCGATCTTCACCAAAAACAACAGGTCTTGAGAACTCTACAATTTAGGGCTGTATGCAAATAATCTTTTGATTCTGTTTGAATTTGCGGCTGTTATCGTTTGCCATAGGAAATACCCTTGTTAAAACATAAAACGTTACAGGTAAACTACCCCTTTCCCTTAACCGATCTTCACCAAAATCAACAGATCTTGAGAACTCTACAATTCAGGGCTGTATGCGAAACATTATTTGATTCTGTTTGAATTTACGGCTGTTATCGTTTGCCAAACAAACAAAATTACCCTTGCTAAAAAAAAAACCGTTGCTGGTAAAGTACCCCTTTCCCTCAACCGATCTTCACCTAAAACAATAGGTCGCGAGTACTCTGCAAATCAGGGCAGTATGCAAAAAATTATTTGATTCTGTTTGAATTTGCGGCAGTTATCGTTTGCCATAGAAAAAAAAATCTACAGACACACAGACAGACAGACAGACAAATAGACAGGCAGACAGATAGACAGACAGACAGACACACACACAGACACTTTTCGGAAAACGACTTTTTTTCATGTTTTGAGTGTAGTAGAATCAGAATCTGCAATAATCTCGAACACGATTTTTTTTGCCATCACCATACTTCCATTCCTTAAGGAATATGGAAGTAAAAGGATAATCATTCTATTGTAATAGATTCGGGATACCCTGATTCACCCTATTTAATAGTATTTTTATTACTTCCATATTCCGTAAGGAATGGAAGTATGGTGATGGCAAAAAAATCGTGTTCGAGATTATTGCAGATTCTGATTCTACTACACTCAAAACATGAAAAAAAGTCGTTTTCCGAAAAGTGTCTGTGTGTGTCTGTCTGTCTATCTTGTGTCTGTGTGTCTATAGATTTTTTTTTCTATGGCAAACGATAACTGCCGCAAATTCAAACAGAATCAAATAATTGTTTGCATACAGCCCTGATTTGTAGAGTACTCAAGACCTATTGTTTTTGGTGAAGATCGGTTGATGGAAAGGGGTAGTTTACCTGCAACGGTTTTTTTTATCAAGGGAAATTTTTTTTTTTGGCAAACGATAACAGCCGCAAATACAAACAGAATCAAATAATGTTTCGCATACAGCACTGAGTTGTAGAGTTCTCAAGACCTATTTTTTTTTGGTGAAGATCGGTTAAGGGGAAGGGGTAGTTTACCTGTAACGTTTTATGTTTTAACAAGGGTATTTCCTATGGTAAACGATAACAGCCGCAAATTCAAACAGAATCAAAAGATTATTTGCATACAGCCCTAAATTGTAGAGTTCTCAAGACCTATTGTTTTTGGTGAAGATCGGTTAAGGGAAAGGGGTAGTTTACCAACAACGTTTTTTTAACAAGGGTATTTTCTATGGCAAACGATAACAGCCGCAAATTCAAACAGAATCAAATAATTTTTTGCATACTTCCCTGAATTGTAGAGGACTCAAGGACTTTCGATTTTGGTGAAGATCGGTTAAGGGGAAGGGGTAGTTTACCTGCAACCTTTTACGTTTTAACAAGAGTAAAGTACTTGAAAATTTATTTAAACTTTTTGAAACAATGGTAATTGTTAAAAATAAAATAATTTTGTTGCCAGGCAATAAAATTATAATTTTTTCATTTTAATGTAATATAATATTTTTCATTTAATACAGCAATAAAAAGGCAGGTAAGACACACACACACACACACACACACACAATTCACGTTATTTCTGGCCTCACTCATGTTTATTTTCTTACATTTGCACGCTTTTTAAATGGAAAGTGCCGAAACCCACACCAACATAACGCGTGCAAGCCGAATTTTTTTTTAAGGAATCACTAAAAGGACGGTGGTTCAAATCGGACGCTGAGGTAGAGTTTGCTGTAACCGAATGGTTCCACAAACAGCCGTAAGAATTTTACTAGCAGGGAATCTACAGGTTAGCACAACAGTGGAACTCATGTCTTAATGTTATTGGAGACTTCTTTTAAAATCGTTGAATAAAAAATGCTTTACGGCTCTATACGTGTTTCTATTGAACAATCCTTGTATTAGTCATACACAATAATACAACTGTTTGAACTTCAAATTTTTAAACTTGATTAGTTTCTATATATATGTTTAATGTTACAAATAATTCAAATAACAATCTTGATCATCTGTTAGTTCAGCGGAATAACAGTGACACTTTTAATAACCGCATAAAATAAACACTTAGAAACAACACAGGCGCTTTAACTTAACTGTTTGGACCACAGAAGTGAGGCATGCCTCAACGCTCTATGTGTACAGCGCGGGACAATCCCCCCTCCCTACACTTCCCTATCACACCACTACATTGCTTACATACGATGTATACAAAAAACGCTGAGGCAAGTTCAGGTTGCCTCATTCGCTTTAAACGAACTATGCCGAATCTCACCTGTCACCATCTAGCGGTCGCTCAATAAAGCACGTTTCGGTTTAATAAATTTGACAGTCGCAGTAACAATGTATAATCTTTACGTTATGTAGTTCATACGTATTTATAATTTTTATTCTACAGAATTTTTTAGGGTAGGCATTGCCTCAATTGCCTCCATGTAACTTCGCCACTGATATATATGTGTACAACGTTATCGGCAACAAAGAAGTAGTTTTTGTTAAAATTCCTTCCCGGGATATTTGGCCGTAGTCCAATGTTTTCTACAAAACCAGACATTTCGGCAATGCCATCGACTTCCATCATCAGTGAAAATCGAGTGCGATAACGTGAGGTGGTATACGTTAGTGACCACAGTACTGTGGTTAAGGCTGAAGCAGTAAGTAGAAAGAAGTAGTTTCTATGGTAATATTTCATTTCGAAAATGATTTTAAATATAAATCTTAGAATATGGAAGTCATGTATGGTTCTCCATACCGATTTTCAATACCAAAATAGTTTGTAAATGAAAAGTCGTATAAAATTTTAATTGTTTGATATTGTTAATAAAATTACCGTTTCTAGGCAGCGAATTTTGAAAGAAATAGTTTATTTAATTTAAATTTAAATTGAGTTCGTATATTTATTATTGGTTTCTCTACATGAAAAGTCATTCTGTGCCATTTATCTTTGTGAAATACTTGAGGTGAGTGGAATTTTAACATTATGTTTGTCACAGGTAAACACACACACACACACACACACACACACACACACACACACACACACACACACACACAGGGGTCCAACAGTCGTTCCTAAACAGTAAGCTGCACCGACACAATGCATGAATTACCCTCACTTACAAGTATAGCTAAGTTGTGTAGAGAGAAGAGAGGGGAGACAACGGGATAACTGTTCACTGTCTCACTTCCATGTTATCTCCCTCCCTGTCATACACAAGCTTCCATTGTTCTCGCCAGTCTTGTTGCAGCCGATGTTCACATTATTGAACACTGTACAAGACTGTTGTGCGCATGTGCGAAATAAATGAAAATTTTGTTAGCCTCGCAACGAGGTGTTTGTACACTACGCATCTCTAGCCCACTGTTCAATTTCTATCGTCAGGTTTCTACAGGCCTATAGGCCTATATAAGAGACTGCAAATTTGGGGACAACGCAAGGCGCACGCTTGCGTTACCCTCAGGTTCTCATTCCCGCATGCAGACGCTTGTAACGTGGGGGTTCACATACACGCTCGCACATATACCAAAGGAATATATCGACGGGTATGTCCCAAAGGAATATTTCTACTAGTAGTTTCTATAATTACGAAATATATTATAATTATAGAATGAAACTACCAACAGAAATTAAACTAAAAAATTAAATAACAATTAAAATGAATAACTGTAAACAATGATATAATTAATAATAAATTGAGATAATAATAACAAAAGCAAGACTGAGATAGAACGACGCACGTAACTAAAACGTGAGAGGCGTGTTGGGAACACCTTCACACTTGATTAAAGGCTCCCGCACACAGACGCGATACTCAAGTCGGTAAGGTATATGCCTACTCGGTACAGTACTCGGCAAGATTACCGCTGCTTACCGACAGCACTGCTTACACTACTACAAGTGGGGCTGTGTGGGTCGAAGGGCGTGCCCGTGTGCTGCGTCCCGAGCTTCAAATAGAGCTCCTGCCGCAGGGACCACAGATGATCTGGATGCTACCGGCCGTGGATTATCAATTAGTTATCTAATTAAGGGTGAGTGTACGCCGAGGCCGGGTCCAAGATTCACCTGGCACAGATGGGTAGCGACCGAGGGCGCTATAAGGTGATTGCCCTGAAAGCGGGCGGTGCGGCGATAGAATTCACGGGGCAGTGTCCGTATAGTGGCGTCCAGGGAACGGACACGCAAGGGATTCACGGATGATTCTGTTTGATGTCAGGTAGTGGGCTTTGAACGCTCAGCGCAATCCTCGATCTAGGAGAGAGTGAAGCTTTCGCTTATGGGTCTTGGCCAAGTAGCCCCATACGGGAATCCCGTAGGTAACCATCGCCAACACATAGGTGGTGACGATAAGCTTGCCTAGAGTTGTTGCAAAGCAGGGGACGGAGTTAGTATAGACGATGGGCGATCTTGCTCGGAGTGTGTCCGCCAGATAAGATGACGATCTAGGTGGCGCCCGAGGTACTTAACCTCTCGAGACCAAGGCAAAGGGAGTATTGCCTATGTACAGTCTGTCAGGGAGCCTTCTACGTCTGGAGAAGACTACGGCTGTGCTCTTGGCCGCGTTGATGACAACCCTCCATTTCTCTGCCCACTCAACGTATTCGTCAAACTGGTCCTGGAGCCAGATAACTTCCGTTTCAGCTCGACGATCGACGGCATACACCGCCGCGTCGTCAGCAAACATGGCCAATCTGGTTCCCGGTAACATATAGGCACGTCGGTAACGTACACAGAGAAAAGCAGGGAGCCCAAGAATGCCTACACTAGCGCGACACTCGCTAAGTCGGAAACACAGCTGGCCTTGACTCATACGTTCTTACGCGGGTTCATTTCCTATTTTGTCTAGAGTGACTTCTTCCTAAAATGACGAATACATGCTACGTACCGCTCGGTAGACCGAAATACCGAAGGGATATACCGAATACAAAAAATATAGCGCTCCTCGGTACCCGCCGTTGAGAGATGGCCTTCATTTACCGCAGTGAGATATGATGTCGTCCCGACTTGTGTACCATCTCTGTGTGAGGGAGCCTTAACTTTGCATAACAGCTGATTCTTCCATTACTCTCCCTCCAACCACAATTTCAAAGTGGACTCGTCCATGAATAAATTGGTTTCTGAGCATTTGCCTTTTGGTTTCAATTTTGCTATACATGTGTATCATCCATACGAGACTGCGAAGGGGTTTTATAGGGGGGGGATGCAAATTATACATGTGTATGTATGAGAAACTGAGAATTTGGAAACAGTGCAAGGAGGGCGCTTGCATGCCTTCAGCTTCGTATTCCCAAATAGGGAATGTTACATACATGCGCGCGCGCGCACACACACACACACATACACACATGTAACATGGGGTACATACGTACAAACCCATTGCTTTGTTGTTTTTTGTGGCAAACAAATAAAACAATGTGATTAAAGATGACCATGTTTGTAGCACATTAGCTTTTTTCATTATTCAGATTGTTGAGTGGTTCTCTGCTTCTGCTCTTGTAATGCTGCTTTAGTGGCTTATTTTTCGTGTTTACGTTCCACTTTCTCCAGTGTTATATGTTCTACTTCCAGCAACAGTACCTTACGCCTTCCTCTGCTTCTTCGCAGTCGTGTTTATGTTCTCGTTTTTTATTGTTCTATATTTTAGTTTTTCTTTACCTGTCAATCGGAAGTTAATTTTAGAATTTCCTTAGCACTATTATACCACTCAAAACGTAAAACATATTATCACCTAATATTACAGGTAAGTTTAACAAATTACAATCATTTATTTCATCGAATTCCTTGGCGACGTTCGATACTTTGCAATGGTGATAAAATATATTTTCCTTTATATCAAAATTGTTTTATGTTAAAACTAACATATTTAATTATTAAACGTTTTTATTAGTCATAAAATTAGTATCGATTATTATTTTCTTAACGAAATGTATTAAAACCAAAACAATCTTTTCTAACCTTTGCTTGAAAACATTACGTGTTTTTAAACGGAATCGTTTACCGTGTTGTACTTCTCCTCCTTGTTATCGCAACATATCGATCTATCGCGTAGTCTAACTATAGGATAGTAGTGTAGGGCACATGCAAGGGAAAGAACCAACCTTTATTCGATGTTTCAAAATCGATATTTATTTTGTCCCGAGGAGGACATTAATAGTTTGTCTTTATCATCGGAAAGTCTGACAAAGCTGCTTTCCTTTTCTGAGATTTAATTCAGATATAATAAAAAAAACCCTTATCACCAGAATAACAATCATAGGCCGGGAAGAGAGTCTCGTGACAGACGTGTTACCCTTGTTTCAAGACACGACCGCTTCCTGGATATACGAGCGAGAATCCCGCTGTGATCTCACCGATCACATCTTAAGACTACCCTACATATAGATTAATAGTTTAGCGTATTCTAAACAGGCCTACCGATTGCTTGTATATAGGGTCACACGTTAGGCCTATTACTTGAATTAATCCAATGACGTCCAACTTCCAAACAGCTGTTTCAAGTTTTATCACAAAGTTGTGGTACCCCATATTGCTATGATATTATAATCTTGAGTACAGACTATAAGAGTTTACGATACTCATCATATTTTCGACCGCTTCAAACAAAATTCATGATAATTCATTGCTGATCGCCGTGGTCAATTCCTGTCTCTTAGTAAGGTTTAACATCGTCATTCGAAAGACAGCAACTTTTCACCCTCGCCCAAGTATACATCGGTGATTTTTTAATATAAATTACAAAAAAAAACGCACCATACCTAATAAACACTCTCGCCGAACGAGACGTCACATTTTACACTGCAAAAATAATATCTGCGAATTGTTTGCACAGAGAGACGCAATCTGTTGATAACGAATTGAAGCAACGCTCGCTTCGAAGTGTGAACCACACTCACGCCGGTCTCCGAGAACTGCAGGAGCGCAGAATGCCGAGCAGCGTAAACTTAGGTATGTACTGTATGTGTGACGATTGGCGACTCGAAAAACTACAATTATCAGTTTTTAGTATGAAGTTAAACTGCCGTAGGTTTAGAGTAGGTTATAAACTATGTATTATTTTTACATGAACTGTTAACAGAAAACTACAGTTTTCGTTCTATGTGAAAGAAGTGAGCAAAGAATTCTACAAAAGTTTAATTCCATTAATGGACGTTAGTCATTTCTGTATCAATTTACAAAACGCTAATTAATTTATTGACGGCTAAAGCCCGCTGTGTAAATTTTAACACAAATAAAGCGTTACTGCTAATTTGTACAGAACGTCTGTGAACGGCATCTCTAAGAGAGTAGAGATTTAGGAGAATTCCTAATGATGTAGTCAGCAATGATTTCTTACATCTATCCGCATTAGTCTCAATTACATAAAACCAAACAAAAAATTTTACAAAAAATAGTTAAAAAAATAATAATTAATCAAAATAAACCTGTGAATAATAATGCTGAAATAAACCTATAAAATAAAATCAAGGAACTACGAGATTTTACATACAATGTACACTTGTATATTATATACTTTATTACTGTTAAATAATGAATAACACTTTTTTACAAGAACACATTATATATTTTTGAATAGTTTACCTTGTTTCGATAGTTTTAACTATCATCACCAGAATGATGATAGTTCAAACTATCGAAACACTAAAATATTCAAAAATATATAATATATTTTTCAAAAAAAGTGTTATTTATTATTAGTAACAAAATATATAAAAGAATAATTTGGGCAAATATGAATATATTATAATTATATGTTACATTATGTAAGTTATTTGTTTATGCAAAGCCCAGGTTTGTTATACTTATTTGTTTTATAGAGCCCAGGTTAAATTGGATTTGATTCGGAAAAAATAGAAGGTTTTCTTGCTAGAATACATTAAAAATATACACAACACCTTATCGTACTAAAAGTTGCCTAAAGAATTCTTAGAAAACACCCTTCAATTAGACACTGAATGGGTGAAATCCAGCTTTTCAAAATATTTTGAAATATGAATTTTCGCAGACTATCGAGAATACGATTTTAATGTTGAGGTGATTTCTGACAATTTGACCGGTTTTACGTTAAATTTAGGTAAGAATTTATCAAGATAAAAAGAGGTCTTTGAAATCATAGTTTATTGGTATTTTTCAAAATTGATTTTTTTCTAATGTTTTTACGAATTACTGTAAAAGTCGTACGTAAAAAGTGCTTAATGTGAAACAGACATATACCATTCAATTCTAGTCCCCGCGGCAGGAGCTCTGTAAGAATTTCGGAAGACGGCATACAAGCGGGAGACGGGCAAGCCTTCCGTCCAGCACAACCCCCATAGCATGGCGTGGCATTCAGTTCTCTTTACGTTGATACCTGTCACATCCCGTACGATAAAAACTGGTCACGTTATCGCTAGAAACATAAGGCAAACATTATTTTTTTAATTAGTATGCATATATAACATTCACATTAAAAAATTAGTATGCGTCAGATTAAAAATATCGGTATGGAGAACCATATCATACATGACTTCCAATTTCTAAGATTTATATTCAAAATAATTTACTTGAATCTGGTTCGATAATTTCTAAAAAAAATATCGCCCACCCTCAAACTATTTTCACTACTTATAGATATTTTTGTTACTATGGGATAGTCGATTAATATAATGTTATTTTCGAGTCACTTTATCTATAAAAATTAGGTACTTTATTCTTATAAAGAAACTAAACTACGCAGATAATCATCTCTCCTACTCAACTGATCCCCACCATTAATGATATTTACGCTTTCATAGAGGAATAGTTTTATCATATGTAATTGCTAAGGTAGCTTATCCTTCAAAATTAAATATTCGAACTTTACATGATTTCACCACAGCAATTTTCAAAAAACTAACCTCGTCCCTCTTCAACTACCCACTCCATTTATAATTATCTCATTCACCATTTCACAGTGGATTTCGGGGCACTTATTTATTAAAATTAAGTACTTTACTCTTTTTAAAACACAAAACAATGCAGGTAAACTACACCTCCCTCCTAACGAACAACCTGGTTGCCTGGCAACAAAATTATTTTATTTTTAACAATTACCATTGTTTGAAAAAGTTTAAATGAATTTTTAAGTACTTTACTATTGTTAAAACGTAAAACGTTGCAGGTAAACTACCCCTTCCCCTTAACCGATCTTCACCAAAATCAATAGGCCTTGCCTTAAGTCCTCTACAACTTGGGCACATATGCAAAAATTATTTGTTCTGTTTGAATTTGCGGCAGTTATCGTTCGCCATAGAAAAAATTCTACGCACAGAGTAAATGACTTTTCTTCATGGTTCGAGGGTAGTACAATTATAATCAGCCCTTATCTCGAACACGATTTTTTTCGCGATCACCATACTTCCATTTCCTTACGTAACATGGAAGTAAACAATGAATGAAAG
Source organism: Magicicada septendecula (assembly GCA_034769895.1). Classification (NCBI taxonomy): domain Eukaryota; kingdom Metazoa; phylum Arthropoda; class Insecta; order Hemiptera; family Cicadidae; genus Magicicada; species Magicicada septendecula. Next base: position 126,859,256 of record CM068374.1, on the reverse strand, counting down.
CTTTTTCCTTTTTTTCGGATAAAGAATAGTGTCGTTTTTTAAAGCATTAATTTGTACAATATAATTAATTCATGAAAAATTATTGTAAATACTTTGTTATTATAAAATCATATTTAAACAAATTATATGATCAATAACCTTTCTTTCTTCTACTCTATATTAATGTATCTTTCAAATGTTACGTAGGGCATTGGTACACCTTAATACAACAGATTAAGAAAAAACTACTTGAACGAAATCGAAATTTCCAAAAAAATAAAAGCTAAACTTAATATTTGTGGCAAAATTTAGTACAATTAATATTTTAGGCCTAAATGCATCTTTAAAAAATTCAGTATGTCGCCTACAAATAGACTGTCGTAGCTGATAGGAAAATTTTGTTTATTCACTTGCACTTTGAGAGGCACGTATTTGAAAATCCCCTATTTTCACAAAATTTCAATAATTTGGTGAAACATTTAGTTTACTACAAGTAATGTGAAACGGTGAATCTTAGAAATATTTTTTACAATTAATTAAAGATAATGAAATTTACTTATATTTTCTTTTCTTATGTTGTACTGTATTATAAATTTTTGAAGAAGTTACAGTTAATTAAACTTGGCAAGAGACGAGTGTTTTTTAAGCCTCCAAAAGTCCCTATTTTTGGCAGTTGGGATAATGTACTTCATAAAATACCTTCTTCTTCTTAATTGGCGATATAGCTCTTGGAGAGCCTTGGCTTCCTGGACAATCCGCCTCCAGTCGCTCGATCCTCTGCTCTCAGTCTCCATCTTCTTACACAGAGTCTGCGCAAGTCGTCCTCAAGATCATCCATCCATGGTTTTCTGGGCCGACCCCTCCTTCTTCTTCCAGCAGGTCTCCTCGTAAAAATTGTTTTCAATGTGGATGTCTCTTACATTCTCTGGCCCCCACCCACCGGGCCCACCGGATTCTACTTGTCTTTATGTCAGTGACGATATTTGGTTCTCCATAGATTTGCTGGATTTCTGCATTCGTCCTTATTATCCATGCTCCTTGAACGTTCACTGCAAAAAATATCCTCCTGAGGATTTTTTCTTTCCCGCCTGCGCAACCACTCTTTCTCTGCCACTGTCATTGTCCAAGTATCGGACTCATACATGACCACTGGATTAGGAACTGTTTTATAGAGACGAATCTTGGTTGATCTGCTTATGTTTTTACATTTGAATACTCCTTGTTACAAAATATAACAAACGAAAAGAACTACACTACACGAAATTCGTTTATCTAGCTCTGAAATGTGTTTTTAAAACATTTTTTAAGTTTTAAATCATTCGAAACAAAAACGAAAAAAGCGAGCGCAGCTCCGAGCGCACAAGAATTGTTTCCAATGAGGACTAGTAAAACTGCCACGATGTTGATTCCAATCAATAATTCGGTATATTGTATTCGAATAAGTTATGAAGGAGTGTAAATACATGGGTGGGGGCAGACCGGCTGATCTCCTTCTTTTTTTACCTCGTGTTTACATCTTCTTTTTTCTTCGATTTTGCCCGAATATGGAACATGAAATAACTTCTTTATGATTTTCCTTCTTTTTTCCATTTTCTGTCCGCCCAGTATTCTTCCATCTCTTCACTATGTTCCCTGTTTGTTTTTCTGTCCAGATAGTTTTTATAATATTTCCGTCTTGTAAATTAATATATTATATTTTTATTTTGTAGCAGGGCACTTCTAACAGTACTGCTAACTACATGATATTTTAACGAGATAAGCGAGTTTTCAGTTTTAACTTGACCATTTCGTATTCTTCTATCTGTCAGTCTACCTAGCTCTCGATTCTGTGAATGTCTCACGATAATTTTTGAATGCATCAACTGATTTTTCGCAAACTTGGCATGCGTAGCCATACACTTAACCCACTGAGTCGTCCCATGGTTTATGAGTTTAGTCCACCTTCAAAAAATGGAGGACAGAAGCAAAAATGTGAAGGGGTCAAAATATTTTTTTAAATCGCAAAAATCAGTGTAAGGCGTCAAATTAAAGAGAAATTTAACCACAATGTGAATATAATGTTCAGGTTTGGAAATTTCAAAATTTTGGGACACAAAGGTCTAAAATTCATCCAAATTTTGGAAAAATCATAAAAATCCATGCCGGGCGTCAGACTAAAGAGAATTGTAATCCAATTCGGAATGTAGTGTTTACACAGAATTTTTTTAACTTTACCGCCACCGCGGCAAAAAAAAATATAAGACAAAGTTTTGGGAAAATTGTAAAAGTCTATGTGAGACACTAAATTATGAGAAATTCAAAATGAGAACTCGGTATTTTGCCAATAGTTTGGCAAAATTAATATCTGTCAAAACCTCTTTGCAAATTTTGGACCGCCGCGGCCGTCAAAAAGTTCGTAAACTATGTTTGCAAAAAACTTTACACACTGTTATCAGTTACGTATATATTTGTAAAAAGTGTTAGATGTAGGCTCAGAGATATCTATGAAAACATAAATAAACTTAGAAATTAAATTATTTGTATTTAGGCACTGTGGTTATAAGTTTAACTAAAACGACTATCGTATTGTAATATCGAACTTAGTGTTCGAAATTTTTACACTAATTAAATTCAGTGTTCGGGAATTTTAGCGTTTATTGTATTCATAATAAAAAAATATTATATTCATTAAAAAAAATTATTGTTGGCTGATGTACTATTGTTATTTTACTAAAAAGCAGTAGAGTATTCAAGATTTTCGTATTGTTTTTTTTACGTTTTTGAGAAGCAGCAAAACAGTGGAAAAGGAGTATACTTCGGCTAATGCAAAGACGTACACATACGAAGAACTTCACTCACAGCTTAAAAAAATCGGTATGGAGAACCATACACGACTTCCACGTTCTAAGATTTATATTTAAAATCGTTTAAATATAAATTGAAAAATTTGACAAGTTTGACAAAATAAAATGAAATATTTCCATAGAAACTACTTCTTTGTTGCCGAAAATGTAGTATACATATAAAAAATTACCCCCTACCCCTTCAACTATCATTTTCATTTATTGATATTTCATCTACCCTTCTAGAATCAGCCCTTGTCTCGAATACGATTTTTTTCGCGACCACCATACTTCCACTTCCTTACGGAACATGGAAGTAAACATAAATAATTTCTATAAATTTAATTTTATCTGGTAATAAATGTATTTCGTCCAAAAACGGTTTTGTACTCAGGGAGATTACTTCCGCGTAACTTTCAATTTTTAATTGAATCGGTGCTCTGAAGAAGATACTTAATCCAGTTTATGGAAGGCCCGTTATGCTGTGCATTGCTTATGTATAAAGAACTTCATAAACACCCACGAAATTTAATATAACATAATGACGATATATAAATACTTTATAAACACCCAGGGGGATTATGAAAAGTTGGGCCATTCTTTAAAGACCTCAGGTATTAAGTTAGGAATTAGTGAAAATACAAATATAGTTTGTTATAAACAGCATAATAAGTTTATTGAGGTACAAGTATAAAATCATGTCTATGTTTCTCAGTTCACTGTTCTTTTAATAATATTCACTGACAGTTTAAAACACACACTACTCATTTATGGTATTTACCAAACAAAACTTAACATGCTGCTAAGGCACGGTTACAATTTAAAGTAATTTTAGAGCAAAACCACGAACCTACATAACGTGATGAGAAATTTTTTCATATTCAAAATTACAAAATCATTCTACAGTCACAAAACAACGAGAAACATTTCGTCTGAAGATACCATTTGGGTGGGGGGGGGGAATCCCTCCGTGGATCCGCGGCTGTACCGGAATCTCTCCAAATTCCGGAATAGTTTTCTTTATCAACTCACCGATACAGTTACAAACCGGATCAACAACGCTGACTTCAATTCGAGTACAAGGCATTGCATCGCATTACCTTGACGCTAGGTTGGGGTTCTTTCCCTTTGGCTGGATCAGTAAGATTCATAATAGTGTAGGAACTATTCGTCTACTATAAAACATGTAACGATGACAATTTATAGAAATCGAAGAGGGCCCCCACCTTGAAACGGTGCCAAGGGCCATTAAGCCTCTAGTAATGTCATTGAATTTAGGAACGCACGAGCGTTTCTTGCAGGTATGTGTGCGCGTAATGTGTGTTATTTTTTTCGATGAATAAAGCGAGTCACAGTTCAGGTAAATTAGGCGCGACTCTAGAAAAAAAAACAAATTTCATTGTACGAATATATCGAAATAATGTACTTAACGTATACCAAAGTTATACAAAAATTCCTTAGACAACACTTTCAAAATAGTGGTTGGAAGGAGGTTAAAACCAAGTTTTTAAAGATACATATTTTACCAGAATGTATAAAGAATAGAATTTAAAATTAAACAATATGCGATGATTTGGGAGGTGTCATATTTATTGGAAAAAAACTCACCAAAGATAGAGTTCTTTTAAATCGTAGTTCTTGATGCAAAAATTATTTCCATTGCAGCAAATTACCATGGCGTTTTCTGTCTAAATTCAGCAGTGTTACACAAACTTCTTGCTGCCTGTGAAACGGAAGGTATCGAAACGACGACGTGTTCTAAAGTACAGAATAGGATTCTTCTCGCTAAAAAGCTAAACAAATATTTATTGTAAACAAACATTTATTGTTCGTTTTTCTAATATTCGCAGTGAAGTATCAATGTCATAATATTTTTAGATTCTGTTTTCCATGACATCCAAGTATTAATAATGATACGTAGCCTATGTATACACTTATCCGACACGGAACACTAATATTTTAGATAAAAATTGCATTTAAGAAATGTTTATTGATACTCGGACAACAAAATCCAAGAATTTAATTTTTTATGCGTTTCTTGATTTCTGTGTAACTCAATGTTAATTATAAGGATCGAAAAAAGAGGAAATAACAGCAGTATTTAAAAAAAATACCTCTGAGCGTGAAACTTACAAAATTATCAGAAATTCATTCGCTTTAAATTACTTGGCAAAGTTTGACAAAATGAATATTTATTATGAAATTTTTAAAGCCTGGTTTTTTACTCCTTTGTAACATGAATCTAGAGTATTGGCCCAAGAATTTTTAGCCAATTTTTGTAGGCCTATGTGCTAATGTACATCGTTTATTTCAGCAATAAAATATTGTATTCTATTTTTTCCGAATTAGCGAACTAAAACGGCTAATTTAACTGCTCCAATAGTGATTCTGCTAACTGTTTAAAATAGTACAGAACGCTTAAGGAAAATAAACACTCAAACACATAAATAACAGTCTTGCTTTATGTGACATAAAAATATCGAGAATGATACTTAAATTGTACATACCTAATATAGGTATTACCTATGCCACTAATCTAAATTAAGTCCCAAGAGCACAATGGTTAATATTACTTTATTTTTTGTTTTTATTAATGTTGCTGTTTTTCTGTTTTATGACTTCTTCTTCTTCTTCTTCTTCTTCTTCTTCTTCTTCTTCTTCTTCTTCTTCGTCTTCTTCTTCTTCTTCTTCTTCTTCTTCTTCTTCTTCTTCTTCTTCTTCTTCTTCTTCCTCTTCCTCTTCCTCTTCCTCTTCCTCTTCCTCTTCCTCTTCCTCTTCCTCTTCCTCGCTCCTCCTTCTCCTCCTTCTCCTCTTCGTCTTCGTCTCCTTCATCTTTTTATGATTGTATAGTCAATCTATGAGCTTCATCTAAATCAACTTTTACTATATTCATTCCACTTTTGCTTCCGTCTACCAGTTTCTTGTAAGAGAGACAACAGGTGTTCTGCCTCTTATATTTCCGATATTCTACACTCTGCCAGTTCTAAGAATCGACAAATCAAGTTTTATTTCCATTTATAGCCTATGTTTATTTAATACTGAGTTATAATATAGCATAAAACAAGAGTTTGTCAAAGTATTACCACTTAAATCAGGAAATTATTTGAAATGTTAATTATTATTTTGTTTTATCATTCCTTGACCATAATTGCCACAAAATTTACATATGACAAAGTGACGTATATTTGCCTCTTAAGGAACTACACATATGACATAATTGGAAGGGAACAGCTGAGCAGTGTAAACATGGGTAAATGTATGTGTGCTATAATTTTGTTGAGTTAAAGAATAATTTTAATATAACTGTTATATTAGTATAAAAATTATCATCACACATCCATGTAGAGAAGTGTACAATAATTTATACATAAACAGTACTAGGCATTACTTTTACATGAATTGTTAACAGAAAATTCTGTTTTCAGTAAGTGTTGTAAAACTGTGTGTTCCAAGAGTATTGTTCAAAGACAAGAGTAGAGATATAGGTTTTATGGTCTTCTGGTGATTTCCTGTAATATTTGGCATTAACCTTAGTTATATAATACCACTCAATAAATTAAAAAACATAATTAAATAAAAATAATTGTAAAAGAAGGCAATATTTAAACAATTAAAAAATAAAGGAAATTTGCTATTGTTTTTGTTAATTGTTTTTATTATTGAAGTAGTTGTTTGTTGTTTGTATTTATATGATATACACATATTAAAAATGGTCAATTTTAATAGTGTATTAATTCCATAGTATAGTGTTCTGGTTAGTTTTATGAAGAAATTACTAATAGTGTGTTAGTAATAAAACAATTAAAGAGAGAAGCAAATTTCTTATTTTTGGTTATTCTCATTTTGTTTTTTAAACTTTTTCATGTTTATTTTTTGTAATATTGTTTGATAAATTTATATATTTACACAAATGTCAGCAAAAAATGCTATATTAACCATGACATTGTTACTACCAAACACTAGTCTTGAAACCATGTTGTTCAATGTACACTCACACAAATTACAATATATTAAACTATTAGTTCAGGTGACAATCCAAGCATGGTATGAAATAATTACTACTGTATTAATAAGGCTGTTGTTTGGTTTTAGGGTGGTATGGTGGGTTGTAGGAACCCCAAAGCTAGATCCACAGTGAGCCTGTGTGCCTCCAAAGGCTGATAGTGGCTATTCTATTTCTGTTTTCTTAATTGGTGTAACTATGGTGGGGAGGGTATCAGGGAGGCCAATATCCCCCAGAGCTATTAACAATTTCAGCAAAATTCTATATAATTCCTAATAATCACTTTACATAGCACTGTTTCTAAGTCAGTTGCATGTGTTAAAATAAGGCATAAAAATAATTTTTGAAATAAGAGGAATTACAATATTTGTAAATTAATAAAGTAAAGTTAGTTTTCTTAATAATGACAGTCACTCAACACTTGGTAAGTAACGTACGTAATTCATTTCATTCATTCTTCTACCGTTACAGCCCATGATGGAAAGAATTTATAACATGTATCGAAAGAACCCTGAACTTCTCATTCGGCCTGAAGAAAATGTGGAGGGGGATCTAACCTTCAAACTAGTCTCATCCCGCTCCCCCCAGGAGCAGCTCCTAGCTGTACCAATGGTTGTAACAAACAGGATTTTAAATTCTTTCCCACATCTGTTATGCTAAATCAGGGCAGTAACTATGGACCATTTACATTCAGTTCTGTTAGGGAATAATAATTTTTCACTGATCTAATTTTTATTTGAAATACAAATATTCAAATATTGCTCACTGGAGCATAAGCAAAGACACGTGCCTCTTCCACATTAAGTAAGTTAGGAATTAAAAATGTGTAGCAATAAAATTTCCTCTATTGTTAATAAGTTAAAAAGTTGTTTTCCCCTATTAAAAAGAAGTTATGTCAAAACAATTGACTTTTTAATATGAAAATATATTGAACAAGTTACATATACATACACATGTAACAATAAAAGTCAATTTGTTTTCATTAATAGAAACCAGTTTTTTTTTTAATTAACACGTACACGCTAACAATGCAATACAAGAAAACTCTCTAAAACTTTTGACCTTCAAGATGACTAATATTGTTAAATGTTACTTGTAAATTGTTTCAGTCTATACTACATATTGTTTACAACAAAGTAAATATTTACTAATTCAGACCTGTTCAATTAGCGTTCTACCATTACACATGAAAATACATGATGTCTACAGCATGATTAGAAAATCTTTGGAATTATACATCTGAAAAGGCGAGTCAAAAAAAATGTAGGCCTAACATTTTAAGTTTGACCCCTTAATCTGAATCATTAGTTACACAGCTGACTGCACATATAGAAAAGTAATATCCACATATAGCCACTGTTAACATCAAAATAGGTTACAAGCCACATGTCCTTTTGTATTAAAGTTGTATAGAACTGTCCATGAGTAGAATAGACAGACCAGTTTCCTAATTATCTTAGGAAATATGCTTCTTAATGTTCACTTATGAAAAGTGCTACTTAAATAATATTTTTTCCCACATTTTGAATTTTATTATGTGCTGAAAGGAAGACTATACCACAGTCTAAGAAACACTGCAGAGTAGTAAATTGGAGGGGGGGAGGCCACATTTATTTTTTACATACATACATCCTCGGCGCTATAGCCCAGTCCGGGCCCTGGCCTCCAAAAGAAATCTTCCACACTGGTCTCTACTCCCGGCCAATGTCCACCAGTTTGCTGCACCCAGCCTCACTGCCTCCTTACTAACCTGGTCCAGCCATCTTGTACGTGATCTTCCTTTCCTTCTCCTTCCCATCGGCAAATAATTCATAACTCTTTTTGGAATTCTATCCTCCGCCATTCTCTGCACATGACCAGCCCAACGCAATCTGTTAATTTGTATGAGTTGCACGATCATAAGATCTTTAAACCTTTCGTACAACTCTCGATTATGCAGTCACCTCCAAATGTCGTTTTCCTTCACATCAGGACTGGTCTGATCAAGGTCTTGTATAGGGTGGCTTTTCTATCTTTACTTATTAATTTTGACTTAAAATGTTTCACCAGTCCGTAGTAACACCTATTAGCAGATACTATCTGTTTTTCAGTGTCTGTAGAGGAGTAATTTCCAGAGTCCACATATGACCCAAGATATGGAAAACCCTGAACCTTTTCAAATTCATAATCATTAACGCGCAGGGACAGGGCACGAGTGTTGGCACCTACAACCATATATTTGGTTTTTATTTGGTTTATAACCAAGCCCATAGCCTTAGCGGACAACTCCAGTTCCTGAAAGGCTTCCTTTAAGCCAGACTCAGAGCTACTTATGACATCAATGTCATCGGCATAGGCCAGAAGCTGTACCTCCTTGTGAAATATGTGTCCGCTAGTTTGAATTCCTGAATCCCTGATGACCTTTTCTAGAGCTATGTTGAACAACAGACATGCTAAGGCATCTCCTTGTTTCAGCCCATTCAATGTTTTTAAGGAGTTAGATAGATTTGATTGTATTCTGATTTGGCACTTAGAATTGGACATAACTACTCCAACCATACATACGCACCAACTTAGATGGTATATTCAACTCCTTCATAGCTCTATGTAGCATTTTCCTGTTGATTGAATTTTATGCCGACTGGAAATCCACAAAGAGATGGTGAGTGGCCACTCCATATTCCGTTTTTTCCAGGATTTGCCTTAGTGTAAATATTTGGTCTGTTGTTGACCTATTCCTAGTGAATCCACATTGATATTCTTTTATGTTTTCCTCAGCATAGGGAAGCAGCCTAGAAAATATGATGTTGGACAATACCTTATATGCTGTATTAAGTAGAGAGATGCCCCTATAATTTTTACATATGAGCGGATCACCCTTTTTATGTATTAAACACACCACCCCATTGTTCCACTCATCAGGCATTACCTCCTTCAGCCATATTCGCTCTATGAGATGGGCAAATTCCTTTATGAAATCTCCTCCTGCGCTCTTTAATAGTTCCGCTGGTAAACCATCGGAACCTGCTGCCTTGTTATTTTTAAGTTTTTCTAGAGCTTCATACACCTCGTCATAGGATGGCACCAACTCCTCTCTATCATCCTCAAATTCTCCTGCTTCCTCTTCGTTCTCAGATGCCTCCATCGAAGCCTCCCCAAATGAGCGTAGCGACTCTTCGAAGTTTTCTGTCCATCTCCTGATTACGCCAGCAGTATCACTCACAAGGCCACCATTATTATCCCTACAGGCATTTGTTCTAGGCTGAAATTCCTGTCTCATATCATTCACCTTCCTGTACATATCTCGGCTCAGCCTTTTACTCTTATATTCCTCTATCTTTTTCATCTGTCTCATCATATACTCCCTCTTTTTTCCTCTATGAATCTTCTTTTCCATCCGCCTGGCCCTCCTGTATTCCTTTTGAACAGCCCTATGCATTTCCTTTGGATCATTAATTTGTATGTCTTATTTTTGAATTCAGTTGCCTCTTCACACTCCTTATCAAACCACTCATCTCGCCCATGTCTCTTCTTCAAACCAACGATTTCTTCTCCCGTGGTCACTAACAGGGCCGGCGACAAGGGGGGACAGAGGGGGCAAATGCCCAGGGGCTCCAAAAAATTAATTAAAAATAAAAATTTAAAGTTTAAATAAATTTAAATGCCAACAAGAATACAAACTGTTGTTGTTTAAAAAGTGAAAAAACAAATCAAGATAGAGCGTGTGTCAGTGTGCAGTAGAGAAGTATGATGTTAGCGTTGTTGTTGTGGTCATCGAGGGTTGTGGCGCAGGTGATGGGGACGATAGAGCGAGAAGCACGGGCGCTGTGACTCACCTCCCCTCCCTTTGCCGCGAACATTCCCCACTTAGTGACAAGTTGTAACCTGAACGTCAAGAACCCCCATCCCCCGCCTAAAGTTCATTGTTTACTCGTTAGTAGACCGTAAATAATCGTTTACTCTACAGTCACAGTTACAGATTAACAGTAGCAAGCTACACATTCTAGTGTTGTGTCATTGGTGTTGTACACATACATTACAGTATTGTATCAGTACTTAGAGATCATTTTCTCAATGTCAATGAAGATGTTATTAAGTGTGCTTTGCTCAACATAACAAACAGGTAATTATTATGTCTTACTTAGCCTACTATTACTATTTACATACTTTATAATACAGTATCAAACACTCGAAAAAAACCGGCCACGAGTAATCGGCGTAATAGATTTTTCATTCAATAGGCACTTTTATAAAAAATAAATAAATAAAACGTTCGAAACAATAAATTATGTTTCAGCACAATGGTATTCAAGTCGTAAGTCATCACTATACAATATTAAAGTGTTGTTTGTTAACGAACACAAAAGAAAAACTCATGTTTGCTTAACCGTCCCTGCGTCTGTAGAAAATGTTTTAGGCCTAATGTCGGATCATTTTTCATGAATTTGCAGCGTTTTATTGTAAAATATGTAAAAAATTTAAATAAAAGAAACTATATTGTTTTATATACCATTTTGTTCACAATATCATGGGCTACAATATTATGTATAAAACATTCAATTATCTTAAAAAAAAAATGGCAAGGTTAGGGAAGGTTACGTTGTTGAGGGGGTAAAATGGAGGAGTCCCGCGGTGAATGTTTGTACATAATAAATATAATCCTATTCGCATAAAAACTAAGACCAGCCCTGATTGCATAACATATAATAAAAAAAATCAACTCAAAAATTTTTTACTTTCAGCGCAAGATAATTAAAAATGGACGCATACAAGCACAAGTCAGGAGCTCAGAAACGCAAAGAAAGACAAAAGAAACTTGACGTTGGCAAAAAAGGATGTAGGACATTATTTGACGTTGGAATTAAAGTAGATGTTACTGGTGCTGACGACACGAATTCAGAAGAAATTTCTCCATGCTTTGATGAAACCCCTAACATTGAAGAAAGTAAAGAGTGTGAAAGATGTAATTTAGATGAACTAACAGTAGCAGAAGGTTCTACCCCAGAACCTGTCTCAAAAGAAGAACATTTTATAGAAGAACATGAAACTCCAACTCCAACTCGTACTATGGATACCGGGATCGGGACTATAATTACAAATTCAGACTTGGGACTTCTAAAAAACAAGGTGATAAACACCAATATAATTGAGACTTTTGTGAAAATGGGCCCACCTGACATGGCGCCACACCTGCCAAATGATGGGAAAAGGGCATTTCCAAAACCAGTTCTTTTTTTAAAAAGACTGAACGGAGAGAGTGTTAGGAGAGATTGGCTTGTATGGAGTGATACTGCAGAGTCATTGTTTTGTTTTCCATGTAGGCTTTTTGATAGCGGTTGTGGGAGTGAGAAATCTGATTCAAACAAGTCTGTTTTACTGAGTAACGATGGATGGAAGAAAGAATACGGTTGGCGGAAGCTGTATGAGAAACTACCAATGCATGAAAGGAGCACCTCTCACAAGAATAGTTACATCCAATGGAGAGAGTTAGAAAGGCGGCTGAATGAAACTTCAGACATTCATTCGCAGCTTGATTCTGAATTGGCCTCAAGAACGAAATACTGGAAAGAAATATTTCAAAGATTGTTATCTGTAGTTATGTTTCTTGGAGAGCGAGGCTTAGCTTTCAGAGGAACCTCCGAAAGGATAGGTGATCCCAACAATGGCAACTTTTTGGGGCTGATAGAGTTGTTATCTGAATTTGACCCATTACTAAGAGAACATATCTCAAAAATAAAAAAGGCTCAAGAAGAGGGAAAACGGCTTCAAGCGCACTACTTATCTAAAGATTCCCAAAATGAATTTATTCAAACTTGTGGTGCAAAAGTTCGGCAGAAGGTGCTAGAAGAGAGGAAAAAATCCAAATATTTTTCTATTATTGCTGACTCTACCCCAGATGTCTCCCACATGGAGCAAACAACATTGGTGTTAAGATACGTATTAGATTGCGAATCGGAATTTAAGGTTACTGAGAGGTTCTTAAGTTTTGTTGATTGCAACCAAAAAACAGGACAGGATGTTGCTAACTTGATTATGAGTGAACTTGAAAAGAACTCAATTCCTTTGAAGGATTGTAGGGGGCAAGGTTATGACAATGGTGCAAATATGGCCGGAGTTTATAACGGTGCTCAAGCCGTTATAAGTAAACATAACAATCTTGCCTTTTACTCTAATTGTGCCGCACACAGCCTGAACCTGTGTGGGGTTAATGCCGCAGAGTGCTGTGAAGAAGTGATAACATTTTTTGGGATGTTACAAAAAACATACAACTTTTTTTCCAGAAGCCCACAGAGATGAAAATACTTAGAAAAACGGATAAAATGCTCCCTGCATAACCTTTCTCAAACTAGATGGTCGGCCCGAGTAGATAGCGTTCGACCTTTTGTCAAGCACTTGCCACTCATAATTCATACCTTAAATGACTGTAAAGAGCTTAATCTAACCGCAGAGTGTAAAACAGAGCTAAAAGGAGTTATGAAGTACTTAAGATCCTTTGAATGTATTATCATGTCCACAATATGGCTAAAAGTGCTTGTCACTATTGATCACAAGAATAAAGTTTTACAACCCAATCTGCAACTCTTGACATAGAGACGAAAAACATTGGTGATCTAATTGAGGAGCTGAAAGATCTCCGGAGTAAATGGTGCAATCTTTATGCTGAAGCAAAACTAGTGGCAGCGAACATGACAGAAAGTATAGAATGTGAAAAGGACTTCAAGGAGAAAAGACTTAAGAAAAGAAAAATCTTCCATGACGAGACCAGAGATTGTGAAACCTCATCAAGATGTGATGATCAAACGGGACTTAACGTAAAACATGAGGAGGAGAATTTCAGAATTCATGTTTTCTATAAACTTATTGACTCTATCATTGGGGGCCTTACTCAAAGATTTAAATTTTCCGAAAAGGTTAGTGACCTTTTTCAATCTCTTTGGACATATCATGATGAAGATGAAAATGAAATTGAAAAGCAGTGTTTGACTTTGTGTCAAATGTACAAAGATGACATAGACACTGACATTTTCAATGAAATCAAACACCTGAAGTCAATACATAAGACCAACTTAGGAGAAACGTCATTACAACCTTTACAACTTTTGAACGCACTAAGGAAGATAAAGTTGGACAGCTTGTTCCCAAATACATCTATAGCAATCAGATTGTTCTGCTGCATCCCTGTATCTGTAAGTCACGGTGAGAGAAGTTTCAGTGTAATGAAAAGAATAAAAAGTGTCAATCGATCAACGATGAACCAAGACAGGATGAACGATCTCAGCATCTTGGCGATGGAACCTGATTTGGCAAGGAGCTTGAAATATGATGATATTATTGATGACTTTGCAAGAAAGAGGGCTAGAAGAGTTGTATTTTCATAAAGTAAAAACAGAAAAAGTACGTTTTATTATGACTTTTTATAAAATGTTCAAGTTCAAGTAAGTCCTAGTTTTGATTACTGTATAATAAAACTGTAAAATGTGTTAAACCGTCAAAAAGTTTTTATTTCGAAAATGTTTCCCCATCCCTTTCCACTGACATGTGTTTATTTAACATAAAAAATTTATAAGTACAATTTATAGTACATCAAAAGATAATGCATGACAATGCACATTTCTTCTGCAGAAAAAGCTGATAATCAGGTAAGTCTTGGTTATAAAATAACCTGCAAGTTCGCAGTTCTGGTCTAAATTAAGTGAGGGGGTGGGTGGGGTGTACCGGGATTTAGGGGCCCGGACCCCTCAGTTGCCCAGGGGCCCGAGAATCCTGCCACCGGGCCTGGTCACTAATATGTTTTTTAGATTAAGCCAGTGGTTTTCTATATCTTGTTCCTCACGGCATTCAATTCTCCACTGTCTAATTTTCTCATTAGTAACTTCCTCGAACCTCCATTTTATTTCTTCTTCCTTTAGTATTTCTGTATTGTATCTAACAGTCCTTATTCCTTTTTCATTTCTGTTATTGGAGATTCTAGCTCTCAGTTTTATAACTAGGAGATAGTGATCGCTATCCATGTTGGCACTTCTGTAAACTCTAACATCTTGTAAGTCTGACTTATGGTGGCCATCCAATAGGACATGATCTATTTGATTGACCGTTCTCCTGTCTGGAGAGTGCCCTCATGTATGTCTTTCTGATCGAAGAAAGTCCCTCCTATGATCATATTTTGACCAACTGTGAAGTTCAACAGTCTGAAACCATTGTCTGAGTGTTCAGAGTGTAAACTATAATTTCCTATATTACTAAAAGCATGGCTGTTTCCCACTTTGGCATTTAAGTCACCTATGATTATTTTTATATCATGCCTAGGGCTGCTGGCATACGCATTCTCCAGCAAGTCATAAAAATCATCTTTCTCCTCCTCAGGCTTATCATCAGTTGGGGCATGCACGTTTATTATAGTATAATTAAAGAAGATTCCCCTAAGTCTTATTTTACACATTCTAGGTGTAAGGGGTTTAAAATCAATGATGTTTTCTTTCATTCTACGGCTTACCAAGAAGCCAGTTCCAACATTTATTTTTTAAATAACCTAAATTTTTCTGACTCTTTCCTGTCTAATTATTTTTTAATATGCCCTGATAAATTTATATTTACTCAAAAATCAGCAGCAAACTACAGCATTAGTAGTATCACCACTACTATAAATATACTTATATTTATATACTTACTTTTATAACATTTAATTCAACTGTAGTGTTTCTTAAAGGTGAATTTTTAACAATTTTACATGCAAATATTAAATTTATTTTACCATTTTAGGTATACACAAACTTTCAGCACTATCAATTAATTGTTGAAAGTCTCAGTCTTATTAAAGTCAAATTTTAAAGAAAAAATAATCAAATTCAAAGTTGGCAATGAAAAGACAACTTACTGATTTACTGTGTACAAATATGTAGAGATATTTTATGGCTTAACCGTAAGAAGAAACACTCATTGTGTTTACTACATGGAACAAGCAGTTTGAGCACTGTATTATACTTTAAAATAAATTGTTGAATATCTGATCCACCAGTTCTCCCTTGAAGATAGAGCAAACACAACAATGCAGTGCTTGAAATGAATTCATATGGCCACAGAAATCAGTTTTATCTTCCAGAAGTCACCAACTTGGAGTTAAACCATCTTCAAGTGGATAAGATACCTTGCGTTTATAAAAATAACTTTGAGAAAGAAGTCACAGAACTTCAATAGAGCATGCAATAATTTGATATGGTCCTGCTTACCTAAAGGATTTCTGTGAGCACTGTTAATAACACTGATGTTGGAGTATTTGATGCAGTTATATCTTTCAATCATGGATTAGCAACAACATGAAAGTTATGAAACAAGGATTTGTAGCAGGAAGGGGATCTTGTTAAGGAGATGTAATGTATTGAGTGTACACAAGTGTGCAAAGCTGAAAACAATGGTGTCTGACCTTGAAAAAAAGCTTAGACAGGGAAAACTTTACTGGAAAAGCAAGTTGGAAGACCTTTATGAAGCAGAACGAAATGCAGACAATCCCTTTTATATTGCTGAGAATTATTAAAAGGTAAAATAATACATAATTATGCAAAATTATCTTTAACTCATTTCCTGAAAGTAATTTTTTTTTTTAGATTTGATTAAAGACATTTTATTTACTCTATAATGTATCTTTAATTTGTTTTTATTATACATTTATGGCATAATTTACTAGTTTTGTACAGAGGGATTTTGAGATATTTACATTCCAGGCTAAATTAAAATATACGAATACCATACTCTACTTAAAAAAGTGTTTTTGAGAAAAGTTAGAAACATTTATTCAGAACATGAAAAATTTGTATAAGAAATATGAAAAAAGTGTTACTCAAAACAAGAGAGGAATTAGGAACCTCATCCAAATAGAACTTGGGATATGTGTAATATAGTTAAAATTGACCTTAAATGGAGTTTGGATTGCCTTTAAACATTCACCTGATTTAATTATGTATTTTACTTCTATTTTAATATAGTATTCTAATCACGTATGAATATAATTATTTTACATTTATTCTTCACATGACGTTCTTGATGCTCATTATAAATACAATTCAAGGCAGATGCATCATCTTCAGTAACTTCCACTCATTGTGTTGTTAACTAGTTAAAATGGAAATAGAAGGTAAACAGTACCGAGTCTAATAATTTAACACCATACATAAATATATTTTAATTTAATTTCAATAGTTTAAAAAGCAAATAAAATTATATTTCTATAGTAATGACTACATTAGGCCTACTGGTAATAATAATATCAATTAAAAATGTTGATATGATTTCACATTTCAAAATTTGTGAAAAATATAAAATTACATTAGTTTTCAATCGATTTAATGCATCTGTTTTGAAACTAACTATTATTCTTGCTATGAGTTCTTGGATAATTTTGAAGACAATATCACTGTATAAATTCAGGTTAATGATGACAAAAGTATCAATCATGTACATAGGTAACAAGATTGTTTAATCTAGGAACAATGTTGACAGTGGTAGACTATAAGTATTTGTTTTATAAAATGTACAAGTAAATTGTCTTTGTTTGAAAAATTGAAAAAGCAACATACATTATATATTAATTACATTATACATCACACATTAATGTATAATTAAAAATAATATTATAATCTCCTGCAACTTGATACTTTTCATGCACCTTTATATTTCTATATAACTTAAATATAATTAAAAGTATTTCTGTCAGTGAGCCAAAGAGTTTGCATTCAAGTTATTATATGAGTAATACTATCTATGTCAATAAGTTCAGTACAGTGTATCTGATCTGTGACCATAATGAATTTTCTTCCTATATAAATCAGCTGTTTAATTTTTTTGTTTGTTTTATAGTGTTATGATAAGCATAGAAAATAAAAACTTTTTTATAAATTTGAACTTACATTCCAGTGTTTAATTAACCTCTAACTTGATAATATTGTCAGTAGTGACAGTTTGTAGAGCAGGAAATCTAAAACATAATATAAAATACTTCTTTGGTTAAACATTTTATACAGTAAACATTTGAAAGGAAGACATACGTAGAGATCCTCAACTAAAGTGCACCATTATAAAAAATAATAGTTTATGTAGGCAAATAATTTTCATAGTATGAAATTTAAATAACAGTGATTTATTCTAACAAAACCATATGTTTCATTATTACATCAATAAAGAGACATTAACTGTGAAGTTTAAAATAAAAGTTCTGTAATGAGACATGTGTAGGTCTAAAGAAACGTACTTTATAAGTTGTCTGAAAGACAGTTTTCTGACTCTTAAGTGAGTAAAATACAACAATTTTTAATTAAAAGTTTATAATTTTGTTCTGAATATGTCTGCTCTTAATCCAGCAGCCTCAATCGCAAGGCGGACAAGCAACAGAAGTGTAACTAGCACTTACATAATTAACCCAGATGCTGAAGAAGAAGAGTCTGTAGATGTCAAATTTGACAAAGTAAGTTTTTAATTATTTGAATATTAGTAAAATAAGTGTAAAATATCGGTATGGAGAACCATACATGACTTCCATATTCTAAGATTTATATTTAAAATCATTTTCAGCCAAACAGCCAGGCTGTGTCTTACCTGCCTTTTTATTGCTGTATTAAATGAAAAATATTATATTACATTAAAATGAAAAAATTATAATTTTATTGCCTGGCAACAAAATTATTTTATTTTTAACAATTACCATTGTTTCAAAAAGTTTAAATTAATTTTCAAGTACTTTACTCTTGTTAAAACGTAAAAGGTTGCAGGTAAACTACCCCTTCCCCTTAACCGATCTTCACCAAAAACAAAAGGTCTTGAGTACTCTACAAATCAGGCCTGTATGCAAAACATTATTTGATTCTGTTTGAATTTGCGGCTGTTATCGTTTGCCATAGAAAATACCCTTGATAAAAAAACGCTGCAGGTAAACTACCCCTTTCCCTTAACCGATCTTCACCAAAAACAATAGGTCTTGAGAACTATGCAATTTAGGGCTGTATACAAATAATCTTTTGATTCTGTTTGAATTTGCGGCTGTTATCGTTTGCCATAGGAAATACCCTTGTTAAAACATAAAACGTTACAGGTAAACTACCCCTTTCCCTTAACCGATCTTCACCAAAAACCATAGATCTTGAGAACTCTACAATTCAGGGCTGTATACGAAACATTATTTGATTCTGTTTGAATTTGCGGCTGTTATCGTTTGCCAAAAAAAAAAAATTTCCCTTGATAAAAAAAACCGTTGCAGGTAAACTACCCCTTTCCCTTAACCGATCTTCACCAAAAACAATAGGTCGTGAGTACTCTACAAATCAGAGCTGTATGCAAAAAATTATTTGATTCTGTTTGAATTTTCGGCAGTTATTGTTTGCCATAGAAAAATATCGGTATGGAGAACCATACATGACTTCCATATTCTAAGATTTATATTTAAAATCATTTTCAGCCAAACAGCCAGGGAAGGAATTTTAACAAAAACTACTTCTTTGTTGCCAATAACGTAGTACACATATAAAAAAAATTATCCCCTCCCCCTTCAACTATAATTTTGATTTATAGAAAATTACCCCCAGCCAGTTCAACTAGCCTCTTCATTTATAGATATTTCATCTACGTTTCTACAGTGGATTATTAAGATCTAATCAGGATACTTTATCAAAATTAAGTACTTTACTCATGTTACAACAAAAAATGTTTCAGGTAAACTGCCCTTTCCCCATAACCGATCTTCACCAAAATCAACAGACATTGAGTTCTCTATAGCTCAGGCACATATGTAAAAAATTATTTGATTCTGTTTGAATTTACGGCAGTTATGGTTCGTCATATAAAAAATTACCCATGTTAAAACATAAAACATGATATTTATAAAACATATCTAAGATTTATATTTAAAATCATTTTTGAAATGAAATATTTTCATAGAACCTACTAACGCTGGGGAAATCTGAGGAGCCAATCAGAGTTGGGCCTACCTGTCACTCTGCTGAATTTGGTGGAAAGCCCTGTCACTGTCGTCAAAGTATCAGCCTTGACAGGGTCCTCTTTTTCTGCAAAATGGGAGAGGCTTGAGATGGAGTGAGTGACATGGTCCCCACCTCAATGAAGAACCCATTGTTTTATAAAAATATATTTAAATTTTGAAAACTGAAAATTCCTTTCTTGTTGTAAATATTTATATTTTATAATCAAAATGACTTTATTTTTGTTACCTGGCAACAAAATTCTTTTATTTTCAACAATTACCATTGTTTCAAAAAGTTTAAATAAATTTTCAAGTACTTTACTCTTGTTAAAACGTAAAAGGTTGCAGGTAAACTACCCCTTCCCCTTAACCGATCTTCACCAAAATCAAAAGGCCTTGAGTCCTCTACAATTCAGGGATGTATGCAAAAAATTATTTGATTCTGTTTGAATTTGCGGCAGTTAACGTTTGCCATAGAAAAAAAAAGTTGCAGGTAAACTACCCCTTCCCCTCAACCGATCTTCACCAAAAACAATAGGTCTTCAGTACTCTACAAATCAGGGCTGTATGCAGAAAATTATTTGATTCTGTTTGAACTTGCGGCTGTTATCGTTTGCCATAGAAAATATCCTTGTTAAAAAAACGTTGTAGGTAAACTACCCCTTTCCCTTAACCGATCTTCACCAAAAACTATAGGTCTTGAGAACTCTACAATTTAGGGCTGTATGCAAATAATCTTTTGATTCTGTTTGAATTTGCGGCTGTTATAGTTTGCCATAGGAAATACCCTTGTTAAAACATAAAATGTTACAGGTAAACTACCCCTTCCCCTTAACCGATCTTCACCAAAAACAATAGGTCTTGAGAACTCTACAATTCAGGGCTGTATGCGAAACATTATTTGATTCTGTTTGAATTTGCGGCTGTTATCGTTTGCCAAAAAAAAATTTCCCTTGATAAAAAAAAACCGTTGCAGGTAAACTACCCCTTTCCCTCAACCGATCTTCACCAAAAACAATAGGTCGCGAGTACTCTACAAATCAGGGCTGTATGCAAAAAATTATTTGATTCTGTTTGAATTTGCGGCAGTTATCGTTTGCCATAGAAAAAAAACTACAGACAGACACATAGACAGACAGACACACACACAGACACTTTTCGGAAAACGACTTTTTTTCATGTTTTGAGTGTAGTAGAATCAGAATCTGCAATAATCTCGAACACGATTTTTTTTGCCATCACCATACTTCCATTCCTTAAGGAATATGGAAGTAAAATAGATCTAAGCAAGTAAATATTTATATCATTTGTTTGTGCTTTACATAAATTATCAATAATTTTCTGGATTTGTTGTCCATGGTGTGTCCGTTGATTAACTAATTATAAACATATCACTACTAACTTGGAACACTAATTTTTTATTGGTAAAAATGGAAAACATTTACCTTGTAGCCTGAACTAGTTTTCGCTTATTACAAGCTTTGTCAGAGCCTCTTGTAATAAGTGAAAACTAGTTCAGGTTACAAGGTAAAAGTTTTACATTTTTACCACTAAAAAATTAGTGTTCTGAGTTAGTGATATATTTATAATTAATCAATAATTTCTCCAATATTAACACATGTCTGTTTACTGTAATCGAACAATCTATTTTTTAAAAAATTATTAACATTACAAAGTTGTTTATTGTTGTTATATGATCCAAAATAAAAAAACTTATAGTTAAAAACAGTACTTTTGTTGAAAATAAACAGATACAAACATCTGCCAGAAGAAACAACATGATATTTAAATACAGTAGCCAAATCAACCTTAGTTATACTCATATCTTAAACAAAAATTATTCAATACCAAATAATAAATCAGTTATGAAAATATCTTTTGAACCAGTTATAAAACAACTGCTATTGTGTAATTAAAAAAAAAATAATGATAATAATTGTTATTGTTGTTGTTTTATTATTATTATTATTTTTTTAATTATTATTGTTGTTGTTGTTGTTGTTGTTGTTGTTAATACTAATAATAATAATTGTTCCTTATTTACCACCAAAGTAGCTTAGGAATGTCAGGAGTGTAGCCTGTTAGTTTGAACCATACTGGTATACCATACAGGGAAGGCAATATACTATTAAGGAACAAATACCTACTTAAAATTTTTAATGTTGGTGTTACAATTTTCTTACTACTGAAAACTAAGTTAAAGGCTTATCTTCAAAGTTATCATTGGATGTTACTAATAAAAGGAAATCAATTTCTATCAATCATAACTGTAATAGGTCACTGTTTAATGGAAGTATATTTTATGTTTTTTTAAATACATGATACATAATTTATATTTTGCACATAGTTGTCCATGTTCAGTATTGCTTAAATCTGATGACAAAATTTTAAAAGTACACCTTCAGGACTTCTTTGAGAGCAAGAGTAGGCCTAGGTGTAACCATGCAAATTTGCTTCCTGGAAATCAAGCTACCACAGAATAATTGATTCTGAGACTTGTGGTAGTTTTTAACAATAGGCCCACAAAATAACCAGTGTAGGATATTCTGTGCCAAAATAACTAATCAGTATCGCATCTACATCTGCACTCACAGGTAGCATAAAATTCATTACCACCTCTCCCTACCTGCTGTGTTGGTTTATCTTGACATCAACTCAAAGATACGACTACAAACATGATACAGAGGCTGTGCTCCAAAACAGGAATGTTAATACAGTAATCCTACTACCTTATGTGCAATGCTAATGAATTTGATTTATCCACATTTTTGTAGTGTGAATATTGTTTTTAGCTCATTTTTCAACTTCAATCAACTTTATCTTGACATCAACTCAAAGATACGACTACAAACATGATACAGAGGCTGTGCTCCAAAACATGAATGTTAATAACCCTACTGCCTTATATGCAATGCTAATGAATTTGATTTTATCGACATTTTTGTAGAGTGAATATGGTTTTTAGCTCATTTTCAACTTCCATTTTATAATTGTTTAATAATTTCATTTAATAATTTACTAATAATATCTAGGATCTTCTTCTATATGTTAATACATGAAGAGAAAACTTTGTACCCCTTTTTAAGCATATTGCGCGCACGGAGGAGTGTGAGATTTGGCATAGTTAAAGTTTATATGGAGAAGGAGTGCAGAAAGCTAAAATTTATATATAATATGTGTTACAAATACATTAAATAAAATAAAAATAAAACATTCATTTGCACTTGAAAATTCATTTAAACTTTTTCAAACAATGGTAATTGTTAAAAATAAAATAATTTTGTTGCCAGACAATAATGATGCAGTTCAAACTGATGTAGCAGTAATATTTATACAGTTGATGGTGAGCCACCCTTTGAACGAAATATGGTTTCGTTTTCAAAAGTTAATGGTACCATTAAAAATATCTCTGTTTTGGATTCATCATTGGACCCTTTAGCGTATCCATTACTTTTTCCAAATGGTGATACTGGGTGGCATATCAATATTTCTCATAATGTACCAACTACATCTAATTCAAGAGCTCCCAGAAATAAATTAACCGTGCTTCAGTATGCAGCCTATCGACTTGCAATTAGAGAAGATTTTAGCATGTTGCACCATTCACAAAAATTATTTCTGCAGTGGATAGTTGATATGTATGTGAGAATAGAGGGCACAAGGTTACATTTCATTCGACAAAATCAAACAAGTCTTAGGTCTGAAGTTTACAACAATTTAACAGATTATTTAGAATTGAACCCCAATGCCAATAATGTTGGCCGTAGAGTAATTTTACCACCTTCATTCAATGGATCTCCAAGAAATATGTATCAGAATTATTTAGATGCAATGTCAATTGTACAACATTTCGGAAAGCCTTCTTTGTTTATTACAATGACTTGCAATCCAAGTTGGCCTGAAGTAGTTAGCAATATGGTGTAGGTGAGTCAGCTAATTTTCGACCTGATATTGTTGTGCATGTATTCAAGTCCAAACTGGAAGCATTAATGGAGGACCTTACACTAAAAAAAATCTTCGGTAAAGTTGAAGCACTCATTTATACAATTGAGTTTCAAAAGAGAGGATTGCCTCATGCTCACATTTTACTCTCTTTAAATGAGCAAGATAAAATTGTTAACGCTACCGATATTGATAAAGTTGTATCTGCGGAGATTCCTAACATTCAAACACATCCTACATTACATGAATATGTTGTAAAACACATGATGCATGGTCCATGCGGTGTACTTAATCCAAATTCTGTATGTATGAGAGATGGAAAATGCACAAAAGATTATCCAAAACGATTTAATGAATTTACATGTGAATCATTAAATGGATATCCATTATATAGAAGGCGTGATAATGGTATTAATGCTGAAACTCGCGGTAGTTGCCTCAACAATCGTTATGTTGTACCATACAATCCGTATTTACTTGCCAAATTTAATTGCCATATAAATGTTGAAGTATGCACTACAGTTAAAAGTGTTAAATACATTTATAAATACGCGTATAAAGGCTATGACAGTGCATCTGTTGAATTAGGTTCAGAGAGAAATGAACCAGGTCAAGAAATACAAATTGATGAAGTTAAAAATTTTTTAAATGGCTGTTATGTTGGTTCAACTGAAGCTGTATGGCGCATCTATGAATTACCAATGCATTTTCAATCACATGTCATCGTTAGACTTGACATTCATTTACCGCGTAGACAGAATGTTTACTTTCGAGAAGGGCAAGAACGTCAAGCAATTGAAAATGCAAGACAAACAAAATTATTAGCATTTTTTGAATTGAATCGATCAAATCCATCAGCTCATGAATATAAGTATATTGAAATTCCTTTGCATTATGTGTGGGAAGATTCCCGAAAAAATGGAAGAAGAGAAGGCGTGGAGGTGATAAAATCATTACACGCATATATGTAGTATCACCAAAAGACATCGAACTTTTCCATTTATGATTGCTTTTATTACATGTCTGTGGTCCAAAATCATTTGAGGATGTTAGAACATACAATGGACTTATACACACTTCTTTTGTTGAAGCGTGCCATGCTCGCGGCATTGCTTCAAATGATAATGAATGGCGCGAATGTTTAAATGAAGCAAAAGAATTACATTCACCAAAACAAATGCAAAATTTATTTGGTTATATTTGTGCATTAAATGTGCCAGCCAATGCATTGGCGTTATGGGATGAATTTAAAGTATATCTTAGTGAAGATTTTTTGAGAGATTACAACAAAGAAGTATCCTTTAATACAGCTCTATTAGAAATTGAAGATATTTTGAATGTTCATAATTTGTCATGTCAAGAACTTGGTTTACCAGTTCCCACGTGTTCGCAGAGAACAGACGAAGCAAATGCTATTGATCCAATAGAACAAGAGTTTCTGTTTTGTGAGCATTATGAAACTGCAAATATTGAACAGCGTAATCTAATTGATCGTGTGATTCGTGAAGTTTTGCATCATGATACTGGATCTAATGTTTTTTGTTTAACCGCTCATGCAGGTTGTGGAAAAACATTCACACAAACAGCAATTATTCACAAATTAAATTCGCTTAATCTTAGTTGCATTGCAACAGCGTTCAGTGGTATAGCTTCAACTCTATTACTTGGAGGTAGAACTTTACACAATGTGTTTAAATTGCCTATACCCATTTTGGAAAATTCTGTAGCAAATGTTACCGCAAATAGTAGCTATGGATGTTACATAAATTCATCATCATTGATAATTATTGATGAAATTTCTATGTGCCCACTGCAAGTGTTGAAAATCATAGATAGATTATTGCAGGATCTATGCGATGAAAATGATAAACATAAACCATTTGGAGGGAAAACGATACTTCTGTGCGGTGATTTTCGGCAAATCTTACCAGTTGTCCCACACGGATCACGTGCAACTTTAATTGAAAATTGTGTCACGAGTTGGCATAAATTTGTTTATTTTCATAAAGTAACGTTTACTCAAAATATGAGAGCCTTACCAAGTGAAATAGAATTTGTCGAATTCTTGAAAAAAATTGATAATGATGAAGCCCCACAATTCCCTCAGTTTGGTGAAAATATTATTGAAATACCTCAACAATTAATAGGAGATGAAAATAATATTATTAATGAGGTGTATGGAAATATTTCCGAAAACATACTCTCAGATAACATATTGAAGTCAGTTATTTTAGCACCTAAAAATGATGATTGTACTTTTATTAATACTGATATACTTAATCGAATACCAGGTGAACAGAAAACATATCATAGCTACGATAAAATAATTTGTGATGATGACAATGAAATCAATAACTATCCAGTAGAGTTTTTGAATTCTTTGACTATTAGTGGTTTGCCACCACATAAGTTAGTATTGAAAGTTAATTGCATCGTTTTACTGATCATAAACTTAAATACAAAGGAAGCATTAGTCAATGGAACAAGAATGCGCATCAAGTGTATGCATCATAATGCTATTGATTGCGAAGTTTTAACTGGAACCGCACGCAATAAGAGAATTTTGATTCCACCTATAAATTTAACATATTCCGGTACTGTTTTACCATTTAACTTTCAAAGAACTCAATTTCCAATTATATCTGCATTTGCGATGACAATAAATAAGTCTCAAGGACAAACAGTCGAAAAAATTGGAATTTTATTGAGGCAGCCAGTTTTTACACATGGTCAATTGTACGTCGCAGCAAGTAGAGTTCGATCATTCGATGGTTTGAGATTTTATATTTCTGAATATAATGGCCAAGGGCATTTAGCAAATGATGAAAGAGTTTTTACAAAAAACATCGTTTACACAGAAGTTCTAAATCATTAAATTCACTTTCAAACTATTTTAAGTTCAATGGACAACATTTATTTTTCTAACCGCCCAGTTTTTTTTTATTTAATGTAAATATATATGAAAAAAAACGAGACACGTATTTTTTATTTCATTTTTTATTTTGTATTAATTTTTTATTTAAATTTTATATAATTCGAAAAAGATAGGCAAAATAACTGTGTAGCCTTGGCGAAACCTGGTCAGTATGGCAATAAAAAAAACCCAAGGAAATGTCAGAAAACGCGTTATTGCTTTTTAAATATGGCTTAGCCAAGCTAAACCTCATTTTTCCTATCTTTCATATTTTTCAAATAACTCGAAAATTAATGCATAGAAAAAAAAATTAAAAATTTATATAAGCTTTGTAGCAGATAATCTTCAAACTGTTTTCGAATTTTGTACCTTACCAAAAATGAAATGTAATCCACTGGAATTGAAAACAATGTATCTTATACTTCTATGAATGTCAAGTCTCATTTTTATTAGCGTTTATTTGATTCAATAATAACATGAAAAAATTAAAACACAATGAATTATATCAAAAAATAAATACGAATACAAGCTGTAATTTTTTTTTTTCAACTGTTACTAACATTAAATTTTAAATTTCATAGGTATTGCAGGGAATTAAGGCAAACAACACACGCTAATGACGTATTTGTACACGCTCGCAGCTGACGTAATAGAACAAAATTCAAAAAATTATATGCAAAGATTATAGAGGTATACTCTTTGACAAAAGAACCTCAATAACGTTCAAACTTAAAAATTTAATGAATTACGGTCGAATTTCGACCACTGGGCGACCACTAGTACTATTAAAATTGTATCAGTCTTAGTGATAGCCATATACAGAAAATATTGTCTTGGATTTAATAATAATATGTATTACATAATACCTATTTCACTGTATTATGTTACATACACATTATAAAAATATTTTATTTACAAATTCTTCCCATAATTTTAGAACACATCTACATTTCGTTTTTCTAATCAGTTATTAAAACAAAAATAATACAAAGGTTTTGTAAAATATATAAAAACACTTGGTAAGTTCACAAATTTTTTTAATTAACTCTGCCAGCTGTTTCGACTAACTAAGTCATTGTCAAAGAGGCGAGTGAATGAAAATTACTGAACACAGGATGTTAGTGGAGTGTAGGTGGTAAACATCTGGAACATACTGTGTTTGCGATGGTGAGGGGGGTGTGCAAGAGACAAGGGAAGGTCAGGTGTCTTTAAAAACTAAATACAATCATGAATGCAAAATATAAAATTAACTGAACTAAATATAAACTGAATGCAAAATTAAAAATAATGATAAATATTCAAAAATATCGGTATGGAGAACCATACATGACTTCCATATTCTAAGATTTATATTTAAAATCATTTTCAGCCAAACAGCCAGGCTGTGTCTTACCTGCCTTTTTATTGCTGTATTAAATGAAAAATATTATATTACATTAAAATGAAAAAATTATAATTTTATTGCCTGGCAACAAAATTATTTTATTTTTAACAATTACCATTGTTTCAAAAAGTTAAATAAATTTTCAAGTACTTTACTCTTGTTAAAACGTAAAAGGTGGCAGGTAAACTACCCCTTCCCCTTAACCGATCTTCACAAAAATCGAAAGTCATTGAGACCTCTACAATTCAGGGAAGTATGCAAAAAATTATTTGATTCGGTTTGAATTTGCGGCTGTTATCGTTTGCCATAGAAAATACGCTTGATAAAAAAACGTTGCAGGTAAACTACCCCTTCCCCTTAACCGATCTTCACCAAAAACAATAGGTCTTGAGTACTCTACAAATCAGGGCTGTATGCAAAACATTATTTGATTCTGTTTGAATTTGCGGCTGTTATCGTTTGCCAAACAAACAAAATTACCCTTGCTAAAAAAAAACCGTTGCAGGTAAACTACCCCTTTCCCTCAACCGATCTTCACCAAAAACAATAGGTCGCGAGTACTCTGCAAATCAGGGCTGCATGCAAAAAATTATTTGATTCTGTTTGAATTTGCGGCAGTTATCGTTTGCCATAGAAAAAAAATCTACAGACAGACAGACAGACAGACAGACAGACAGATAGACACACAGACAGACAGACACACACACAGACACTTTTCGGAAAACGACTTTTTTTCATGTTTTGAGTGTAGTAGAATCAGAATCTGCAATAATCTCGAACACGATTTTTTTTGCCATCACCATACTTCCATTCCTTAAGGAATATGGAAGTAAATATCGGTATGGAGAACCATACATGACTTCCATATTCTAAGATTTATATTTAAAATCATTTTCAGCCAAACAACCAGGCTGTGTCTTACCTGCCTTTTTATTGCTGTATTAAATGAAAAATATTATATTACATTAAAATGAAAAAATTATAATTTTATTGCCTGGCAACAAAATTATTTTATTTTTAACAATTACCATTGTTTCAAAAAGTTTAAATAAATTTTCAAGTACTTTACTCTTGTTAAAACGTAAAAGGTTGCAGGTAAACTACCCCTTCCCCTTAACCGATCTTCACCAAAATCGAAAGTCATTGAGACCTTTACAATTCAGGGACGTATGCAAACAATTATTTCATTCTGTTTGAATTTGCGGCTGTTATCGTTTGCCATAGAAAATATGCTTGATAAAAAAACGTTGCAGGTAAACTACCCCTTCCCCTTAACCGATATTCACCAAAAACAATAGGTCTTGAGTACTCTACAAATCAGGGCAGTATGCAAAACATTATTTGATTCTGTTTGAATTTGCGGCTGTTATCGTTTGCCATAGAAAATACCCTTGTTAAAAAAACGTTGCAGGTAAACTACCCCTTTCCCTCAACCGATCTTCACCAAAAACAATAGGTCTTGAGAAATCTACAATTCAGGGCTGTATGCGAAACATTATTTGATTCTGTTTGAATTTGCGGCTGTTATCGTTTGCCAAAAAAAAAAATTTCCCTTGATAAAAAAAACCGTTGCAGGTAAACTACCCCTTCCCCTCAACCGATCTTCACCAAAAACAATACGTCGCGAGTACTCGACAAATCAGGGCTGTATGCAAAAAATTATTTGATTCTGTTTGAATTGGCGGCAGTTGTCGTTTGCCATAGAAAATACGCATGATAAAAAACGTTGCTGGTAAACTACCCCTTCCCCTCAACCGATCTTCACCAAAAACAAAAGGTCTTGAGTACTCTACAAATCAGGGCTGTATGCAGAAAATTATTTGATTCTGTTTGAATTTGCGGCTGTTATCGTTTGCCATAGAAAATACCCTTGTTAAAAAAACGTTGTAGGTAAACTACCCCTTTCCCTTAACCGATCTTCACCAAAAACAAAAGGTCTTGAGAACTCTACAATTTAGGGCTGTATGCAAATAATCTTTTCATTCTGTTTGAATTTGCGGCTGTTATCGTTTGCCATAGGAAATACCCTTGTTAAAACATAAAATGTTACAGGTAAACTACCCCTTTCCCTTAACCGATCTTCACCAAAAACAATAGGTCTTGAGAACTCTACAATTCAGGGCTGTATGCGAAACATTATTTGATTCTGTTTGAATTTGCGGCTGTTATCGTTTGCCAAACAAACAAAATTACCCTTGCTAAAAAAAAACCGTTGCAGGTAAACTACCCCTTTCCCTCAACCGATCTTCACCAAAAACAATAGGTCGCGAGAACTCTGCAAAACCGAGCTGTATGGAAAAAATTATTTGATTCTGTTTGAATTTGCGGCAGTTATCGTTTGCCATAGAAAAAAAATCTACAGACAGACAGACAGACACACAGACAGACAGACAGACAGACACACACACAGACACTTTTCGGAAAACGACTTTTTTTCATGTTTTGAGTGTAGTAGAATCAGAATCTGCAATAATCTCGAACACGATTTTTTTTGCCATCACCATACTTCCATTCCTTAAGGAATATGGAAGTAAAAAATACGCTTGATAAAAAAACGTTGCAGGTGTTTACCCCTTTCCCTTAACCGATCTTCACCAAAAACAATAGGTCTTGAGTACTCTACAAATCAGGGCTGTATGCAAAACATTATTTGATTCTGTTTGAATTTGCGGCTGTTATCGTTTGCCATAGAAAATACCCTTGTTAAAAAAACGTTGCAGGTAAACTACCCCTTTCCCTCAACCGATCTTCACCAAAAACAATAGGTCTTGAGAAATCTACAATTCAGGGCTGTATGCGAAACATTATTTGATTCTGTTTGAATTTGCGGCTGTTATCGTTTGCCAAAAAAAAAAAATTTCCCTTGATAAAAAAAACCGTTGCAGGTAAACTACCCCTTCCCCTCAACCGATCTTCACCAAAAACAATAGGTCGCGAGTACTCTACAAATCAGGGCTGTATGCAAAAAATTATTTGATTCTGTTTGAATTTGCGGCAGTTGTCGTTTGCCATAGAAAATACGCATGATAAAAAACGTTGCTGGTAAACTACCCCTTCCCCTCAACCGATCTTCACCAAAAACAACAGGTCTTGAGTACTCTACAAATCAGGGCTGTATGCAGAAAATTATTTGATTCTGTTTGAATTTGCGGCTGTTATCGTTTGCCATAGAAAATACCCTTGTTAAAAAAACGTTGTAGGTAAATTACCCCTTTCCCTTAACCGATCTTCACCAAAAACAAAAAGGTCTTGAGAACTCTACAATTTAGGGCTGTATGCAAATAATCTTTTCATTCTGTTTGAATTTGCGGCTGTTATCGTTTGCCATAGGAAATACCCTTGTTAAAACATAAAACGTTACAGGTAAACTACCCCTTTCCCTTAACCGATCTTCACCAAAAACAACAGGTCTTGAGAACTCTACAATTCAGGGCTGTATGCGAAACATTATTTGATTCTGTTTGAATTTGCGGCTGTTATCGTTTGCCAAACAAACAAAATTACCCTTGCTAAAAAAAAACCGTTGCAGGTAAACTACCCCTTTCCCTCAACCGATCTTCACCAAAAACAATAGGTCGCGAGAACTCTGCAAAAAAAGGGCTCTATGCAAAAAATTATTTGATTCTGTTTGAATTTGCGGCAGTTATCGTTTGCCATAGAAAAAAAATCTACAGACAGACAGACAGACAGACAGACAGACACACACACAGACACTTTTCGGAAAACGACTTTTTTCATGTTTTGAGTGTAGTAGAATCAGAATCTGCAATAATCTCGAACACGATTTTTTTTGCCATCACCATACTTCCATTCCTTAAGGAATATGGAAGTAAAAATATCGGTATGGAGAACCATACATGACTTCCATATTCTAAGATTTATTTTTAAAATCATTTTCAGCCAAACAGCCAGGCTGTGTCTTACCTGCCATTTTATTGCTGTATTAAATGAAAAATATTATATTACATTAAAATGAAAAAATTATAATTTTATTGCCTGGCAACAAAATTAATTATTTTTAACAATTACCATTGTTTCAAAAAGTTTAAATAAATTTTCAAGTACTTTACTCTTGTTAAAACGTAAAAGGTTGCAGGTAAACTACCCCTTCCCCTTAACCGATCTTCACCAAAATCGAAAGTCGTTGAGACCTCTACAATTCAGGGACGTATGCAAAACATTATTTGATTCTGTTTGCATTTGCGGCTGTTATCGTTTGCCATAGAAAATACGCTTGATAAAAAAACGTTGCAGGTAAACTACCCCTTCTCCTTAACCGATCTTCACCAAAAACAATAGGTCTTGAGTACTCTACAAATCAGGACTGTATGCAAAACATTATTTGATTCTGTTTGAATTTGCGGCTGTTATCGTTTGCCATAGAAAATACCCTTGTTAAAAAAACGTTGCAGGTAAACTACCCCTTTCCCTCAACCGATCTTCACCAAAAACAATAGGTCTTGAGAACTCTACAATTTAGGGCTCTATGCAAATAATCTTTTGATTCTGTTTGAATTTGCGGCTGTTATCGTTTGCCATAGGAAATACCCTTGTTAAAACATAAAACGTTACAGGTAAACTACCCCTTTCCCTTAACCGATCTTCACCAAAAACAATAGGTCTTGAGTACTCTACAAATCAGGGCAGTATGCAAAAAAGTATTTGATTCTGTTTGAATTTGCGGCTGTTATCGTTTGCCATAGAAAATACCCTTGTTAGAAAAACGTTGCGGTAAACTACCCCTTTCCCTTAACCGAACTTCACCAAAAACGATAGGTCTTGAGAACTCTACAATTTAGGGCTGTATGCAAATAATCTTTTGATTCTGTTTGAATTTGCGGCTGTTATCGTTTGCCATATGAAATACCCTTGTTACAGGTTACAGGTAAACTACCCCTTTCCCTTAACCGATCTTCACCAAAATCAGCAGATCTTGAGAACTCTACAATTTAGGGCTGTATGCGAAACATTATTTGATTCTGTTTGAATTTGCGGCTGTTATCGGTTGCCAAACAAACAAAATTACCCTTGCTAAACAAAAACCGTTGCAGGTAAACTACCCCTTTCCCTCAACCGATCTTCACCAAAAACAATAGGTCGCGAGTACTCTGCAAATCAGGGCTGTATGCAAAAAATTATTTGATTCTGTTTGAATTTGCGGCAGTTATCGTTTGCCATAGAAAAAAATCTACAGACAGACAGACACACAGACACACAGACAGACAGACACACAGACACTTTTCGGAAAACGACTTTTTTTCATGTTTTGAGTGTAGTAGAATCAGAATCTGCAATAATCTCGAACACGATTTTTTTTGCCATCACCATACTTCCATTCCTTAAGGAATATGGAAGTAAAATACGCTTGATAAAAAAACGTTGCAGGTAAACTACCCCTTTCCCTTAACCGATCTTCACCAAAAACAATAGGTCTTGATTACTCTACAAATCAGGGCTGTATGCAAAACATTATTTGATTCTGTTTGAATTTGCGGCTGTTATCGTTTGCCATAGAAAATACCCTTGTTAAAAAAACGTTGCTGGTAAAATACCCCTTTCCCTCAACCGAACTTCACCAAAAACAATAGGTCTTGAGAACTCTACAATTTAGGGCTGTATGCAAATAATCTTTTGATTCTGTTTGAATTTGCGGCTGTTATCGTTTGCCATAGGAAATACCCTTGTTAAAACATAAAACGTTACAGGTAAACTACCCCTTTCCCTTAACCGATCTTCACCAAAAACAATAGGTCTTGAGAACTCTACAATTTAGGGTTGTATGCGAAACATTATTTGATTCTGTTTGAATTTGCGGCTATCGTTTGCCAAAAATATCGGTATGGAGAACCATACATGACTTCCATATTCTAAGATTTATATTTAAAATCATTTTCAGCCAAACAACCAGGCTGTGTCTTACCTGCCTTTTTATTGCTGTATTAAATGAAAAATATTATATTACATTAAAATGAAAAAATTATAATTTTATTGCCTGGCAACAAAATTATTTTATTTTTAACAATTACCATTGTTTCAAAAAGTTTAAATAAATTTTCAAGTACTTTACTCTTGTTAAAACGTAAAAGGTTGCAGGTAAACTACCCCTTCCCCTTAACCGATCTTCACCAAAATCGAAAGTCATTGAGACCTCTACAATTCAAGGACGTATGCAAAAAATTATTTCATTCTGTTTGAATTTGCGGCTGTTATCGTTTGCCATAGAAAATACGCTTGATAAAAAAACGTTGCAGGTAAACTACCCCTTCCCCTTAACCGATATTCACCAAAAACAATAGGTCTTGAGTACTCTACAAATCAGGGCTGTATGCAAAACATTATTTGATTCTGTTTGAATTTGCGGCTGTTATCGTTTGCCATAGAAAATACCCTTGTTAAAAAAACGTTGCAGGTAAACTACCCCTTTCCCTCAACCGATCTTCACCAAAAACAAAAGGTCTTGAGAACTCTACAATTTAGGGCTGTATGCAAATAATCTTTTCATTCTGTTTGAATTTGCGGCTGTTATCGTTTGCCATAGGAAATACCCTTGTTAAAACATAAAACGTTACAGGTAAACTACCCCTTTCCCTTAACCGATCTTCACCAAAAACAATAGGTCGCGAGTACTCTACAAATCAGGGCTGTATGCGAAACATTATTTGATTCTGTTTGAATTTGCGGCTGTTATCGTTTGCCAAACAAACAAAATTACCCTTGCTAAAAAAAAACCGTTGCAGGTAAACTACCCCTTTCCCTCAACCGATCTTCACCAAAAACAATAGGTCGCGAGAACTCTGCAAAACCGGGCTGTATGCAAAAAATTATTTGATTCTGTTTGAATTTGCGGCAGTTATCGTTTGCCATAGAAAAAAAATCTACAGACAGACAGACAGACAGACAGACAGACAGACAGACACACAGACACACAGACAGACAGACAGACACACAGACACTTTTCGGAAAACGACTTTTTTTCATGTTTTGAGTGTAGTAGAATCAGAATCTGCAATAATCTCGAACACGATTTTTTTTGCCATCACCATACTTCCATTCCTTAAGGAATATGGAAGTAAAAAAACATCACCATACTTCCATTCCTTAAGGAATATGGAAGTAAAAATTCCCTTGATAAAAAAAAACCGTTGCTGGTAAACTACCACTTTCCCTCAACCGATCTTCACTAAAAACAATAGGTCGCGAGTACTCTACAAATCAG
Source organism: Magicicada septendecula (assembly GCA_034769895.1). NCBI lineage: Eukaryota > Metazoa > Arthropoda > Insecta > Hemiptera > Cicadidae > Magicicada > Magicicada septendecula. The sequence continues at coordinate 126,824,056 of CM068374.1, read as the reverse complement.
GGCTGTATGCAAAAAATTATTTGATTCTGTTTGAATTGGCGGCAGTTATCGTTTGCCATAGAAAATACGCTTGACAAAAAACGTTGCCGGTAAACTACCCCTTCCCCAGAACCGATCTTCACCAAAAACAATAGGTCTTGAGTACTCTACAAATCAGGGCTGTATGCAGAAAATTATTTGATTCTGTTTGAATTTTCGGCTGTTATCGTTTGCCATAGAAAACACCCTTGTTAAAAAAACGTTGTAGGTAAACTACCCCTTTCCCTTAACCGATCTTCACCAAAAACAATAGGTCTTGAGAACTCTACAATTTATGGCTGTATGCAGATAATCTTTTGATTCCGTTTGAATTTGGGGCTGTTATCGTTTGCCATAGGAAATACCCTTGTTAAAACATAAAACGTTACTGGTAAACTACCCCTTTCCCTTAACCCATCTTCACCAAAAACAATAGGTCTTGAGAACTCTACAATTCAGGGCTGTATGCGAAACATTATTTGATTCTGTTTGAATTTGCGGCAGTTATCGTTTGCCAAAAAAAAATTCCCTTGATAAAAAAAAAACCGTTGCTGGTAAACTACCCCTTTCCCTCAACCGATCTTTACCAAAAACAATAGGCCACGAGTACTCTATAAATCAGATCTGTATGCAAAAAATTATTTGATTCTGTTTGAATTTGCGGCTGTTATCGTTTGCCATATAAAATACCCTTGTTAAAAAAACGTTGTAGGTAAACTACCCCTTTCCCTCAACCGAACTTCACCAAAAACAATAGGTTTTGAGAACTCTACAATTTAGGGCTGTATGCAAATAATCTTTTGATTCTGTTTGAATTTGCGGCTGTTATCGTTTGCCATAGGAAATACCCTTGTTAAAACATAAAACGTTACAGGTAAACTACCCCTTTCCCTTAACCGATCTTCACCAAAATCAACAGATCTTGAGAACTCTACAATTCAGGGCTGTATGCGAAACATTATTTGATTCTGTTTGAATTTGCGGCTGTTATCGTTTGCCAAACAAACAAAATTACCCTTGCTAAAAAAAAACCGTTGCAGGTAAACTACCCCTTTCCCTCAACCGATCTTCACCAAAAACAATAGGTCGCGAGTACTCTGCAAATCAGGGCTGCATGCAAAAAATTATTTGATTCTGTTTGAATTTGCGGCAGTTATCGTTTGCCATAGAAAAAAAATCTCGACAGACAGACAGACAGACAGACAGACAGACACACACACAGACACTTTTCGGAAAACGACTTTTTTCATGTTTTGAGTGTAGTAGAATCAGAATCTGCAATAATCTCGAACACGATTTTTTTTGCCATCACCATACTTCCATTCCTTAAGGAATATGGAAGTAAAAATATCGGTATGGAGAACCATACATGACTTCCATATTCTAAGATTTATTTTTAAAATCATTTTCAGCCAAACAGCCAGGCTGTGTCTTACCTGCCATTTTATTGCTGTATTAAATGAAAAATATTATATTACATTAAAATGAAAAAATTATAATTTTATTGCCTGGCAACAAAATTAATTATTTTTAACAATTACCATTGTTTCAAAAAGTTTAAATAAATTTTCAAGTACTTTACTCTTGTTAAAACGTAAAAGGTTGCAGGTAAACTACCCCTTCCCCTTAACCGATCTTCACCAAAATCGAAAGTCGTTGAGACCTCTACAATTCAGGGACGTATGCAAAACATTATTTGATTCTGTTTGCATTTGCGGCTGTTATCGTTTGCCATAGAAAATACGCTTGATAAAAAACCGTTGCAGGTAAACTACCCCTTCTCCTTAACCGATCTTCACCAAAAACAATAGGTCTTGAGTACTCTACAAATCAGGACTGTATGCAAAACATTATTTGATTCTGTTTGAATTTGCGGCTGTTATCGTTTGCCATAGAAAATACCCTTGTTAAAAAAACGTTGCAGGTAAACTACCCCTTTCCCTCAACCGAACTTCACCAAAAACAAAAGCTCTTGAGAACTCTACAATTTAGGGCTGTATGCAAATAATCTTTTCATTCTGTTTCAATTTGCGGCTGTTATCGTTTGCCATAGGAAATACCCTTGTTAAAACATAAAACGTTACAGGTAAACTACCCCTTTCCCTTAACCGATCTTCACCAAAATCATCAGATCTTGAGAACTCTACAATTCAGGGCTGTATGCGAAACATTATTTGATTCTGTTTGAATTTGCGGCTGTTATCGTTTGCCAAACAAACAAAATTACCCTTGCTAAAAAAAAACCGTTGCTGGTAAACTACCCCTTTCCCTCAACCGATCTTCACCAAAAACAATAGGTCGCGAGTACTCTGCAAATCAGGGCTGCATGCAAAAAATTATTTGATTCTGTTTGAATTTGCGGCAGTTATCGTTTGCCATAGAAAAAAAATCTACAGACAGACAGACAGACAGACACACAGACAGACAGACAGACAGACAGACAGACAGACAGACAGACACACACACAGACACTTTTCGGAAAACGACTTTTTTTCATGTTTTGAGTGTAGTAGAATCAGAATCTGCATTAATCTCGAACACGATTTTTTTTGCCATCACCATACTTCCATTACTTAAGGAATATGGAAGTAATAATATAAAATAAACTAAACTAAATAACAGATTTTAATAAAGGGGATACACAAAATTCAGTCTGTTCATTGGTTAAATTTTTGTTATTTTTTATTGCTTTTTTAATTTCTAAAATTTCTAACAAATCCATTTTTACTTCCATATTCCTTAAGGAATGGAAGTATGGTGATGGCAAAAAAAATCGTGTTCGAGATTATTGCAGATTCTGATTCTACTACACTCAAAACATGAAAAAAGTCGTTTTCCGAAAAGTGTCTGTGTGTGTGCCTGTCTGTCTGTGTGTCTGTGTGTCTGTGTGTCTGTCTGTCTGTAGATTTTTTTTCTATGGCAAACGATAACTGCCGCAAATTAAAACAGAATCAAATAATTTTTTGCATACAGCCCTGATTTGTAGAGTACTCGCGACCTATTGTTTTTGGTGAAGATCGGTTGAGGGAAAGGGGTAGTTTACCTGCAACGGTTTTTTTTTATCAAGGGAATTTTTTTTTTTTTTGGCAAACGATAACAGCCGCAAATTCAAACAGAATTAAATAATGTTTTGTATACAGCCCTGAATTGTAGAGTTCTCAAGACATATTGTTTTTGGTGAAGATCGGTTAAGGGAAAGGGGTAGTTTGCCTGTAACGTTTTATGTTTTAACAAGGGTATTTCCTATGGCAAACGATAACAGCCGCAAATTCAAACAGAATCAAAAGATTATTTGCATACAGCCCTGATTTGTAGAGTACTCAAGACCTATTGTTTTTTGTGAAGATCGGTTAAGGGGAAGGGGTAGTTTACCTGCAACGTTTTTTTATCAAGCGTATTTTCTATGGCAAACGATAACTGCCGCAAATTCAAACAGAATCAAATAATTTTTTGCATACCTCCCTGAATTGTAGAGGTCTCAAGGCCTTTTGATTTTGGTGAAGATCGGTTAAGGGGAAGGGGTAGTTTACCAGCAACCTTTTACGTTTTGACAAGAGTAAAGTACTTGAAAATTCATTTAAACTTTTGGAACAATGGTAATTGTTAAAAATAAAATAATTTTGTTGCCAGGCAATAAAATTATAATTTTTTCATTTTAATGTAAATCTGTACATAGTATAAAGTAAAGTCGGGCCGTTTTCTCTCTGTGTTTGAAATCGCTAATCTCAGGAAGTACTGAACGGATTTTATTCAAGTTTTCGCCAATAGATAGAGTGTCTATCGAGGAACATTTATGTGTATAATTAAGACATATATGTTGTACATTAGCTTAGCTATCACGGTTTATGTCAAGTAAGTGGTATAGTTTACATCTTATATATAAAAATGAATGTTTCTTTGTTTGTCCCGTATGCGTTCCTATACCACTCATCCGATTGCGATGAAACTTCGGTGAGTTGTGCGCACGTCCGCGAAGGTTTCTTCCACATCTCCTCCTAAACCACTGTACCGATTTCAACCAAACTTGGCACAAATATTTTACGCAATGGGAAAACCAACATAGGATAGGTGTTTTTTCGATGGGGTCCTTTTGGGGGTTCTTTGGGGTCTTCCACATCGCCTCCTAAACCACTGGACCGATTTCAACCAAACTTGGCACAAATATTTTACGCAAAGGGAGAACCAACATAGGACAAGTGTTTTTTTTTCGATACGATCCTTTGGGGGGTCCTTTGGGGTCTTCCACGTCTCCACCTAAACCATTGGACCGATTTCAACCAAACTTGGCACAAATATTTTACGCAACGGGAGAACCAACATAGGACAGGTGTTTTTTCGATACGATCCTCTGGGGGGTCCTTTGCGGTCTTAAAAAACTATTCGATCTGGTTACTATGGCAACCCAATAGAATAGATTCTGTTCTAAATATATTATCGCATTAAATTGAAGACCACGCGAAAGAAAGTTGTGGGCAACAGCTATTTATTTTTAAGAAGCCTACTTTAATTAAACTTTATTAATTAAACTAACATTTTCATTACGTACAACGTGAAACTCCGTAGCGAAGCACGGGTATTCTGCTAGTCATGTATAAGAGAAAATATATCGTGCGTGGCAGGCAAGCATATCTCAGTTATGTACTGTTTACGTTTCCATTTTATTATTATCACTACCGCAATAAAAAGGCAGGGAACACACACACACACACACACACACACACAATTCGCGTTTTTTCTGGCCTCATTCATGTTTATTTTCTTACATTTGCACGGTTTTTAAATGGAAAGTGCCGAACCCATACCAACATAACGCGAGCAAGCCGAAAAAGTGTCCAGCGTGGATAGCGATTTGCTTCCTGTGGATCGCTGGGCAGTGTAACTGCACGTATTTACAGAGGAACGATTCATAGACAGACTTTTCGTCTTTAGGGAATGAACCCTCTGCAAGATGCTGAGGGTCCATGATTGACTTCGAAGCGCTCCTTCTTTTCGTTTTTGTTGCCGATATTTGGCCATAGTCCAATGTTTTCTACAAAACCAGACGTTTCGGCAATGCCATCGATTTCCATCATCAGTGAAAATCGAGTGCGATAACGTGAGGTGGTATATGTTAGTGACCACAGTACTGTGGTTAAGGCTGAAGCAGTAAGTAGAAAGAAGTAGTTTCTATGGTAATATTTCATTTCGAAAATTATTTTAAAAATAAATCTTAGAATATGGAAGTCATGTATGGTTCTCCATACCGATATTACTTCCATATTCCTTAAGGAATTTGTATGGTGATGGCAAAAAAAATCGTGTTCGAGATTATTGCAGATTCTGATTCTACTACACTCAAAACATGAAAAAAGTCGTTTTCCGAAAAGTGTCTGTGTGTGTGTCTGTCTGTCTGTCTGTCTGTGTGTAGATTTTTTTCTATGGCAAACGATAACTGCCGCAAATTGAAACAGAATCAAATAATTTTTTGCATACAGCCCTGATTTGTAGAGTACTCACGACCTATTGTTTTTGGTGAAGATCGGTTGAGGGAAAGGGGTAGTTTACCTGCAACGGTTTTTTTTTATCAAGGGAAATTTTTTACTTCCATATTCCTTAAGGAATGGAAGTATGGTGATGGCAAAAAAAATCGTGTTCGAGATTATTGCAGATTCTGATTCTACTACACTCAAAACATGAAAAAAAGTCGTTTTCCGAAAAGTTTCTGTGTGTGTGTCTGTCTGTAGATTTTTTTTCTATGGCAAACGATAACTGCCGCAAATTCAAACAGAATCAAATAATTTTCTGCACACAGCCCTGATTTGTAGAGTACTCGCGACCTATTGTTTTTGGTGAAGATCGGTTGAGGGAAAGGGGTAGTTTACCGGCAACGGTTTTTTTTTATCAAAGGAAATTTTTTTTTGGCAAACGATAACAGCCGCAAATTCAAACAGAATCAAATAATGTTTCGCATACAGCCCTGAATTGTAGAGTTCTCAAGACCTATTGTTTTTGGTGAAGATCGGTTAACGGAAAGGGGTAGTTTACCTGTAACGTTTTATGTTTTAACAAGGGTATTTCTTATGGCAAACGATAACAGCCGCAAATTCAAACAGAATCAAAAGATTATTTGCATACAGCCCTAAATTGTAGAGTTCTCAAGACCTAGTGTTTTTGGTGAAGATCGGTTAAGGGAAAAGGGTAGTTTACCTACAATGTTTTTTTTAACAAGGGTATTTTCTATGGCAAACGATAACAGCCGCAAATTCAAACAGAATCAAATAATTTTCTGCATACAGCCCTGATTTGTAGAGTACTCAAGACCTATTGTTTTTGGTGAAGATCGGTTGAGGGGAAGGGGTAGTTTACCTGCAACTTTTTTTTTCTATGGCAAACGTTAACTGCCGCAAATTCAAACAGAATCAAATAATTTTTTGCATACGTCAGTGAATTGTAGAGGACTCAAGGCCTTTAGATTTTGGTGAAGATCGGTTAAGGGGAAGGGGTAGTTTACCTGCAACCTTTTACGTTTTAACAAGAGTAAAGTACTTGAAAATTTAATTAAACTTTTTGAAACAATGGTAATTGTTGAAAATAAAATAGTTTTGTTGCCAGGTAACAAAAATAAAGTCATTTTGATTATAAAATATAAATATTTACAACAAGAAAAGAATTTTCAGTTTTCAAAATTTAAATATATTTTTATAAAACAATGGGTTCTTCATTGAGGTGGGGACCATGTCACTCACTCCATCTCAAGCCTCTCCCATTTTGCAGAAAAAGAGGACCCTGTCAAGGCTGATACTTTGACGACAGTGACAGGGCTTTCCACCAAATTCAGCAGAATGACAGGTAGGCCCAACTCTGATTGGCTCCTCAGATTTCCCCAGCGTTAGTAGGTTCTATGAAAATATTTTATTTCAAAAATGATTTTAAATATAAATCTTAGATATGTTTTATAAATCTCATGTTTTTTGTTTTAACATGGGTAATTTTTTATATGACGAACCATAACTGCCGTAAATTCAAACAGAATCAAATAATTTTTTACATATGTGCCTGAGCTATAGAGAACTCAATGTCTGTTGATTTTGGTGAAGATCGGTTACGGGGAAAGTGCAGTTTACCTGAAACATTTTTTGTTGTAACATGAGTAAAGTACTTAATTTTGATAAAGTATCCGGATAAGATCTTAATAATCCACTGTAGAAACGTAGATGAAATATCTATAAATGAAGAGGCTAGTTGAACGGGCTGGGCGTAATTTCTATAAATCAAAATTATAGTTGAAGGGGGAGGGGATACTTTTTTGTTATATGTGTACTACGTTATTGGCAACAAAGAAGTATTTTTTTGTTAAAATTCCTTCCCTGGCTGTTTGGCTGAAAATGATTTAAAATATAAATCATAGAATATGGAAGTCATGTATGGTTCTCCATACCGATATTTTTTTTGGCAAACGATAACAGCCGCAAATTCAAACAGAATTAAATAATGTTTCGTATACAGCCATGAATTGTAGAGCTCTCAAGATCTTTGGTTTTTGGTGAAGATCGGTTAAGGGAAACGGGTAGTTTACCTGCAACGTTTTATGTTTTAACAAGGGTATTTTCTATGGCAAACGATAACAGCTGCAAATTCAAACAGAATCAAAAGATTATTTGCATACAGCCCTAAATTGCAGAGTTCTCAAGACCTGTTGTTTTTGGTGAAGATCGGTTAAGGGAAAGGGGTAGTTTACCAGCAGCGTTTTTTTATCAAGGGTATTTTCTATGGCAAACGATAACAGCCGCAAATTCAAAGAGAATCAAATAATGTTTTGCATACCGCCGTGATTTGTAGAGTACTCAAGACCTATTGTTTTTGGTGAAGATCGGTTAAGGGGAAGGGGTAGTTTACCTGCAACGTTTTTTTATCACGCGTGTTTTCTATGACGAACGGTAACTGCCACATATTCAAACAGAATCAAATAATTTTTTGCATACGTCACTGAATTGTAGAGGACTCAAGGCCTTTAGATTTTGGTGAAGATCGGTTAAGGCGAAGGGGTAGTTTACCTGTAACCTTTTACGTTTTAACAAGAGTAAAGTACTTGAAAATTCATTTAAACTTTTTCAAACAATGGTAATTGTTAAAAATAAAATAATTTTGTTGCCAGGCAATAAAATTATAAATTTTTCATTTTAATGTAAATCTGTACATAGTATAAAGTAAAGTCGGTCCGTTTTCTCTCTGTGTTTGAAATCGCTAATCTCAGGAAGTACTGAACGGATTTTATTCAAGTTTTCGCCAATAGATAGAGTGTCTATCGAGGAACATTTATGTGTATAATTAATACATATATGTTGTACATTAGCTTAGCTATCACGGTTTATGTCAAGTAAGTGGTATAGTTTACATCTTATATATAAAAATGAATGTTTCTTTGTTTGTCCCGTATGCGTTCCTATACCATTCATCCGATTGCGATGAAACTTCGGTGAGTTGTTGTGCGCACGTCCGCGAAGGTTTCTTCCACATCTCCTCCTAAACCACTGTACCGATTTCAACCAAACTTGGCACAAATATTTTACGCAATGGGAAAACCAACATAGGATAGGTGTTTTTTCGATGGGGTCCTTTTGGGGGTTCTTTGGGGTCTTCCACATCGCCTCCTAAACCACTGGACCGATTTCAACCAAACTTGGCACAAATATTTTACGCAAAGGGAGAACCAACATAGGACAAGTGTTTTTTTTCTATACGATCCTCTGGGGGGTCCTTTGCGGTCTTAAAAAACTATTAGATCTGGTTACTATGGCAACCCAATAGAATAGATTCTGTTCTAAATATATTATCGCATTAAATTGAAGACCACGCGAACGAAGTTGTGGGCAACAGCTATTTATTTTTAAGAAGCCTACTTTAATTAAACTTTATTAATGAAACTAACATTTTCATTACGTACAACGTAAAACTCCGTAGCGAAGCACGGGTATTCTGCTAGTCATGTATAAGAGAAAATGTATCGTGCGTGGCAGGCAAGCATATCTCAGTTATGTACTGTTTACGTTTCCATTTTATTATTATCACTACCGCAATAAAAAGGCAGGGAACACACACACACACACACACACACACACACACACACACACACACACACACACACACACACACGCACACACACACACGCACACACAATCCGGGTTATTTCTGGCCTCATTCATGTTTATTTTCTTACATTTGCACGCTTTTTAAATGGAAAGTGCCGAACCCATACCAACATAACGCATGCAAGCCGAAAAAGTGTCCAGCGTGGATAGCGATTTGCTTCCTGTGGATCGCTGGGCAGTGTAACTGCACGTGTTTACAGAGGAACGATTCATAGACAGACTTTTCGTCTTTAGGGAATGAACCCTCTGCAAGATGCTGAGGGTCCATGAGTGACTTCGGAGCGCTCCTTCTTTTCCGCGTGTTTGTTCTGTGAAACGTACACTGTAGATTCGCAGCTTTATTCTAAGCAACGCTCAATAGGAAATGTTGAAAATTTTTGTCCACGGTGAACCCTCATACACACTAAACCTGCTCTGATGTTTTAATTACGGACATCATAATATTAAAACTTTGGAAACTTGAGCACTACTTAATGGAGATCAATCATTAACTTATACAAGCCATTAATTTTATGCATATTTTTTATATATATGTGTACATCATTATCGGCAACAAAGAAGTAGTTTTTGTTAAAATTCCTTCCCGGGATATTTGGCCGTAGTCCAATGTTTTCTACAAAACCAGACGTTTCGGCAATGCCATTGACTTCCATCATCAGTGAAAATCGAGTGCGATAACGTGAGGTGGTATACGTTAGTGACCACAGTACTGTGGTTAAGGCTGAAGCAGTAAGTAGAAAGAAGTAGTTTCTATGGTAATATTTCATTTGAAAATGATTTTAAAAATAAATCTTAGATTTGGAAGTCATGTATGGTTCTCCATACCGATATTTTACCTTTTTGTATGCTGTGGAGTAGTGTTATGTTTTTTGTGTCTATGAAGTGATTGTGTTGTAAGCAATGATCTGCAAAACCTGTATTAGATGTATTGGTTAAAATCGCCTTCTTATGTTCAGAAATGCGATGTTTCAGAGCATGGCCACATTGTCCGATATAAATAGCATCGCATTCTGCACAGTGTATTTCATAAACTCCATTTTTCTCCAGTGTGTTAGATTTTTCTTTATTATTGACTAGTAGTGAAAAAAGATTACGTTTGTTTACTGATACCATGTTAAGACCATGGTTTTTTAACCTATTATTAATCTTATCTGTTATACACGGAATGTAATTTGTTAAGTGAAATTTTTTGTTACCCTGATCTATGGAATAAAATTCTTTTAAAGTAATTTTCTTGTTTTTTTTTTTTTTTTTTAATTAAAGAGTCAATTATTCTTTCATCATAACCGTTATTTTGTGCTATGGCTTTATAATGTCTACCTCTTTATTGAAATTTTCTTTGGATAAAGGAACTATAAGGAGACGATTAACCATTGCATGAAAACTACTTAATTTTATGTGCCATGATGTTAGTGATTGTTTATGTATAACGGTATCTGTAAAAGTAGGTTTTCTGTATATCTGAAAACTAAGATTATTTTGTGATCTTGTAATGGTAAGATCCAAAAAATTTAAACTTTTCATATTTTCTGTTTCAAGTGTAAATTGCACGCTACTATAAAAGGAATTAATATAATCTAAGAACATGTGGAGCTGTCTATCTGTTCCCGTCCAGATACAAAATATATCATCAACATACCTTGCCCAATGAAAAACATATTTTATGTTGGGCTTCCGATAACCCCAAAATTCTACACAAAAAATAAACAGGGTACACAACCTTAATTGTATAGATGTGGACGGATGAGCTAATTAGTATGGAATAGATTTTCTTTTTTTCTTTGGAACTTCTTGCTACCATTCAAGCCTAATACCATATACCTAATTACAGAAAATCTATTTTGAGCAGACAGTTTTTCATTCTCAACTAATTCACTGGGGATCTGCATATTTAATTCATTGTTAATTCATGCAGAGTTCTGAGTGTTCTGAGTTAATTAATTGTTACAATCAATTTCCTGATCTTATTACTATGTTCAGAATTCAATTATTTTATCATTTAATTTGTTCAAAAATATAGTAAGTTTCATGTCTTCTAGATATCTGGCAGTTGATTATGTCTTTATCATGTATAATTCTTCTCGTGTGTGCCATACAAGATACAGTTAGTTCTCACCATGTATCTTTGCACTAGCATCTTCTTGGTCTTCTGTGTATCTTCTGCAGACATTATGGAAGTTCAGAAATTGTTAGTTCATTAGCAGATGAAAGTCAGTTTACTTTAATCTCATTTCTTTTTTTGCTTGCATACACCATACTTATTCAGTTATGCACCTTTTATAATACAGTGGAAATTTGATTATCTGTCAAGTCTCATAACTGTCACCATGATGGATGAGAGACTAGGTGAATTATAGAAATACCCCTTCTATCCAGATACTGATTACCAACAACAAAGCTCTATTTTAGCACAGCTCATCTACACTGTATTGCAGTAGAGACAAATATTACAATTAGAAATGGAAATTAAATATTTTTACGTAGATTTCTTACTATTTTGTTTTATTAAATCCTTATGTATTTTTTATTAATTTATTTATTTGTATTGATGATTTTTAACACTTGCATAATAAAGGAAACCAAATTAATTATAATTTGAGATATATAAATACACATTATCTTTTGTTTTTTCTACAACACTTTAATTTTGACCTATATTTTTAATATAATTTTTATCAATTGCAGCATGTAAATATCGGTATGGAGAACCATACATTACTTCCATGTTCTATGATTTATATTTAAAATCATTTAAATATTAATTAAATAAGTGGATGCTTGAATTCTGAAGAAATTATGTATCAGCTAAAAACGTATCACCATGTCAGGTGGATTAAGACTATCCTCAACCTTCGTGAGGAAGGACTGTACTTTTTGATAAAATGTCTGTAGGTCGAACGAAGAGCTAGCTAAAGGTAGCTGCGATCTGATTCCTGTAATTAAATTGGACTCTCACTGCGAGGGGCTGAGGGATGTCTATAGTGTTATCAAAGTCTTTCCTGTCACTACTATACCAGTCATTTTTCTTTTTTAAAATTGAGTCTTGATTTCTTTCTTTCCATTTGTCTTCTAATTTCCTGAATGACTATTCTGTTCACCCGTATAATTATACATTTCTCAGCAAAACATTTCTTCCTTAATACGCTTGTGTCTCCGGTTTAACACCCACCATTCTGACCCATGTCATAACGCTATATTCCACACAGGCTAGTAAATAACCAGCCATCAGGGAGGTCAAAATATTTGCAAGGAGGGGTAAACAATTTTCCAAACAAGAAAAATATTTATATATTTTGTGAAAATATATCGTTCCTGGTAGGCAAGCACATCTCAATTATGTAATGTTTACTTTTCCAAAGTTTTATTATTGTGATTACTGCAAAAAAAAAGTCGGTAGGACACACACACACACACACACACACACACACACACACACACACACACACACACACACACACACACACACACACACACACACACACACACACACACATGCACATATTAGAAATAGTGCGAATTGTGTGTGTGTGTGTGTGTGTGTGTGTGTGTGTGTGTGTGTGTGTGTGTGTGTGTGTGTGTGTGTGTGTGTGTGTGTGTGTGTGTGTGTGTGTGTGTGTGTGTGTGTGTGTGTGTGTGTGTGTGTGTGTGTGTGTGTGTGTGTGTGTGTGTGTGTGTGTGTGTGTGTGTGTGTGTGTGTGTGTGTGTGTGTGTGTGTGTGTGTGTGTGTGTGTGTGTGTGTGTGTGTGTGTGTGTGTGTGTGTGTGTGTGTGTGTGTGTCCTACCGACTTTTTTTTTGCAGTAATCACAATAATAAAACTTTGGAAAAGTAAACATTACATAATTGAGATGTGCTTGCCTACCGGGAACGATATATTTTCACTCATACGTGATTTAAATTAAAATGAAAAATATAGAATTTTGTAAAAGTGAAATGAAATGTTTCCATAGAAACTACTTCTTTGTTGTCAATAACATAGTACACATATAAAACTTATAAAAATTTATCTCCTCCATCATCAACTACCATTTTAATTTATAAAAAGAAATACCCCCTCCCCCTTCAACTACCCTTTTCATCTTGTTAAAACGTAAAATGTTGCAGGTAAACTACCCCTTTCCCTTAACAGATCTTCACCAGAAACAATAGGCCTTGAGTCCTTTACAATTCAGGACTGTATGCAAAAAATTATTGATTCTGTTTGAATTTGCGGCTGTTATCGTTTGCAATAGAAAAACTTCTACACACAGACACGCACACAGACAGACACACAGACACTCACACACAGACTCTTTTCAAAAATGGGTAGGAGAACCATACATGACTTCCTTGTAAAATTTATATTTAAAATCATTTACTTGACTTCATTTACTTTACTTTTATGGGTCACAGGGTTGTTTTTACAATTTATAATTAACATGATTTATTCTAAACTTATTTTTACTTGTCCCTGATGTACATAATTAATTTCTAGGGATATATTCCACTAGTTATAAGTATTGTACACATTGCTTAATCTTATTAGATTAGTTACATAGTTATTTTATATAAATTACATGTGTTACTCAATGTTTATATTATAACAGATATATTTCCTAAACACTTTTATTTCACAATATTCTGAAAACTTATATATTGCTTTTTAACATTAATAACTGTTATTTTCATTATTTTCACCTTTCTTACATTAGGTAGTTGGCAATTATGGGTTTAATATTATTTTAATTGCTTTTTTATATTACTTATAGTCTGTAGTAAGATTACATACAATAACTGTTTAAGGTTCGCAGACCTCTATATAGTTTGATAGGCTCATACCATAACAAATGTTTTCTTACTTAATAACTAAGTAATAGACCCTGAGCATCTTGCAGAGGGTTCATTCCCTAAAGACCAAAAGTCTGTCTATGAAATGTTCCTCTGTAAACACGTGCAGTTACACTGGCCAGCAATCCACAGGAAGCAAATCGCTGTCCACCTTTTCGCCTTGCACGCATTGTGTTGGTGTGGGTTTCGGCACTTTTCATTTAAAAAGCATGCAAACATAATGAAATAAACATGATTGAGGCCAGAAATAATGTGAATTGTGTGTATGTGTGTATGGAGAACCATACATGACTTCCATGTCATAAGATTTATGTTTAAAATAATTTACTTGAATTCGGTTCGGTAATTTCTAAAAAAATATCGCCCACCCTCATCAAACTAATTTCACTGTTTATAGATATTTTTGTTATTATGGGATAGTCGTTTACTATAATGTTATTTTCAGTCACTTTATCCTTAAAAATTAGGGAGGCTTACTTTATTCTTATAAAGAAACCGAACTTCGCAGATATTCCCTAAAGACGAAAAGTCTGTCCATGAACCGTTCCTCTGTAAACACGTGCAGTTACACTGGCCCCGCGATCCACAGGAAGCAAATTGCTATCCATGCTGGACACTTTTTCGGTTTGCACACGTTGTGTTGGTGTGGGTTTCGGCACTTTCCATTTAAAAAGTGTGCAAATGTAAGAAAATAATCATGAGTGAGGCCAGAAAAATAATGCGAATTGTGTGTGTGTGTGTCTTGCCTGCCTTTTATTGCGGTAATCATAATAATAAAATGGAAACGTAAACATTACATAATTGAGATATGCTTGCCTGCCAGGAACGATATATTTTCACTCATATGTGATTTACATTAATATGAAAAATATAGAATTTTGTTAAAGTGAAATGAAATGTTGCCATAGAAACTACTTCCTTGTTGTCAATAACGTAGTACATATAAAACTTATAAAAATTTACCTCCGCCCTCATCAACTACCATTTTAGTTTTAAACAAAATTACCCTTTCTTCCCTTCAACTACCCTTTTCATTTATAGATATTTCATCTACCTTTCTACAGTGGATTATTATGACCTTCTTTTAAGGATACTTTATTTATCAAAATTAAGCACTTTACTCTTGTTAAAACGTAAAATGTTGCAGGTAAACTACCCCTTTCCCTTAACCGATCTTCACCAAAAACAATAGCCCTTGAGTCCTCTACAATTCGTGGCTGTATGCAAAAAATTATTTGATTCTGTGTGAATTTGAGGTTGTTATCGTTTGCCATAGAAACAATTCTACACACAGACACTTTTCGAAAAATTACTTTTTTTCATGTTTTTAGGGTAGTACAATCACAATCTGCCGTTATCTTGAACACGATTTTTTCACCATGACCATACTTCCATTTCCTTATGTAACATGGAAGTAAAAATTACTTTTTTCATGTTTTGATGGCAGTACAATCAGAATCTGCCGTTATCTCGAACAAGATTTTTTTTTGCCATGACCATACTTCCATTTACTTATGGAACATGGAAGTAAAAACAGTAAACTTATAACAAACAAAATCATTTAATATTATGTATGTTATAAAATAACAGCGGATTAGACAACTAAAACAGGGTACAGTAAATAACATGGTCGTAAAACATTTATACAGTATGTATTGATCTATTTTACTTACAATTTTAAAAATCTGTTCATTTTGTTTGTTTTAATACAAAACAAAATGGAAATTGCTATTAAGGAATGTGCTATTCCTTTTTTCCTAATGTGTTCAAATTATTTGTAAGAACAACAGCTGCATACCATCTTCTTCTTCTTCTTGTTCAGACCAGTCAGTACACTTAGAAAGCATAGTCCTAGCTTCACAGTGGCTTATAATTTTCACTGAGTCTTCAACAACAATATCCTCCTGAACTTCAATTATGCAAACACCCTGTCACCTCATATTTCGTACAAAGTTCATCATCATTTAGTATCTCAAACCCTTTGTCAACTGGATCCAGTTGTTCAAATTTTGCTGATTTTATAGTTTTTCTTACTTTTACATTCTGTAAAGTATTTAATAATTTTAAGGTTTTGTGAAAGTTCCAACACTTGTAACACCATACGATTCCACTTTTCAGTCATTTTCAACTACACATACACACCACACATATAGAAAAATGCCACAGTGCATAACACTTGCATTTAATTATTTAAAAGTTTTTATCCTAATTCACTATATAATGCTAGACATGACTGAAAAGGATAGGACCGGACTCTGCCACTCCAATGACAATCACAAAGAGGGAGAAGAGGGATGATGAGTAATGAGTAATGTGTCTTGGAATGCAGTGGGGTGGGATGTTGTGTGTAATCGACCTACACAGCACTGTCCTATAATTCAACATTTAATGGAAAGCTTTCTCTGTGTACCATTATTTGTCAGTTCAATAGTACATTGTTTAAATATTAGTCACAATATTATTCAATTTTATTTTGAATTTGGTAAAAGAATAGAAATACTCCATTGTGCGCTGTGGTCTCTTTCAATTACAATTCTGTGTGTATTTATTTTTATTCTTCTTGTTGTAAATTTATTTTGTCCATTTGACATCCTTTAGTTTATATCTGATACACCCTTTCCACTTTCACTGAGAATATTTTATTTTTGGACATCGACTGTCATTCAACACTTCCTTAAAAGTCAGTAAAAATTAAAAGCGTCACACTCTTTTCTTTTAAGATATATACTTAGTTCCCAGATAAAAATCACTAATGTCATCAATGCTGAAATAAGAAGAAGAAAACAAATAAGAAGAAAAACTTGCAGATAAAACATATTATGGATTAAAAAAGCACCTGACATCTAGCTTCATCTCAAGAAGCACAAAATGCAAAATTTACAAAACACTTATCAGGCCAGTGCTGACATATGCTTCAGAAACCTGGACAATGACAAAAATAGCAAGAGATTTCTAGGTTGCTGTGAAAGATGAAGTCTAAGAACAATATTTAGAGGAATATAAGAAAATGGAATGTGGCACAGGCGCTATAATTATGAACTATACCATCTTTACAAAAAGCTGGACATTGTCAGGATAATCAAATTATACAGGCTAAGGTGGGTTGGACACATAGAGAGAATGGAGGAAGGACAGACTACAAAACGTATTTTCTACCAGAAACCAATGGGTAGTAGGAAAATGGGAAGAACCCAAAGTAGATTTATAGACCAGATAGAGGAGGACCTTGGAAAGCTGAACATAATAAAATAGAAAGCCAGGGCACACAATAGGGAGGAATTGAATCAACTCTTGGAGCAGGCCAAGACGCACCAAGGTTTGTAGACCCACAGCTGATGATGATGACTTGGGAAAAAGAAGAGTAATAATCAATAAAAGTTAATAATTATTTACACTCTCCAGTTGAAACATTTGTCATTAAGTACAAAATGTACTAATAGAAAGGTGGGTTCAACTTTCATGTATTATTTATAGCATTCAGTACTATTAATTATTCCAGGTCTCCCTATCAAAACTCATCATAAAACAGATACTCCTTGACTACATAAATATCCAAAGCATTCATAACATATATTACTGTCTACAGTCAACAAAAAAATGTTTTACAGTACACTATCATTTCATTTTGTAACCATTTATAAATTAAATGGAATTGTAAATATGTGCTTTTAGTTATGCTATAATTACAATATTGTTATTATGTTTTTAATTAGCATTTACTATACTATTAAATAAGTGGCAAGTAATTTGCTTATCTTCATAATATAGAGACTACTTTGTGATAAATTCTCTTGTTTTGTCGTCCATTATTTTGTGTTCTTTTTTTAACAGTTTTGTTTCCAAATAATACATTTATTTCAGCATTTCATACATAGTTTGAAATAATTTACAAAACTATCAATTAGTTAGTCAAATTCTCAGTCTTACCGTTTACAGAGTTACAAACTTTAACTGTTTCTGTTCTGATTAAGTATCTGTTTCTGAGTAAGTAACTTGAGTTACCTGCAGTTCTAATTCATGTTGCATGAAAATCAAGATTTATTTATAACCACTTAGCTGATTTAATTATCTGTTTAATAATCTGTTTTAATTCCATTTAAATATATTATTCCAGTCACGTATGATTGTAATTATTTCACCATTATCCTTCACATTATTTCATTGACGCTCATTAAAACTCAAGACACATGTCTCATCTCACTGACTTCCATTCATAATGTCATGGTGTCTTCAAGTAGATGACATTATAAAAAAAATAAGCAACTTGAACTAAACCAGTAAGTTAGTTTCTTATATGTTAAGTGACATTAAACAGTTATTTGAACAGGCTTATATACAATATGTGTGACCCATTAGAAGTGCAATACACTGTATTCATTTTTTATAAATTAACATCAGCGTTTTACTTCCATTTTCCATAAGGAAATGGAAGTATGTTGATCACAAAAAAAATCATGTTCGAGATAAGGGCTGATTCTGATTCTACCCTCAAAACATGAAAAAAACTCATTTTCCGAAGAGAGAGAGAGAGAGAGAGAGAGAGAGAGAGAGAGAGAGAGAGAGAGAGAGAGAGAGAGAGAGAGAGAGAGTGTGTGTGTGTGTGTGTGTGTGTGTGTGTGTGTGTGTGTGTGTGTGTGTGTGTGTGTGTGTGTGTGTGTGTGTGTGTGTGTGTGTGTGTGTGTGTGTGTGTGTGTGTGTGTGTGTGTGTGTGTGTGTGTGTGTGTGTGTGTGGAATTTTTTCTTTGTTGCAAATGTGCCTGAATTGTAGAGGACTCAAGGCCTTTTGATTTTGGTGAAGATCAGATAAGGAGAAGGGGTAGTTTATCTGTAACGTTTTATGTTTTAACAAGAGTAAAGTACTTAATTTTGATAAATTAAGTATTCTGAAAAGAAGGTCACAATAATCCACTGTAGAAAAGTAGATGAAATATCTATAAATGAAAAGGGTAGTTGAAGAGGGAGGAGATAATTTTTTGTTTTGACGTTATAAATTTATTCAACTGAAAACTTAAAAATTTTAATAAAATACAGTAGACTCCCAACTATCCAGCCTAATATGGAGGAAGGACAGGCCAGATAACAAAAAAGCCGGATAGGCCGGAGTTCTATAATTACTCAATTCCTGCTCCACCCATACCACTAAAAACATTTTTTATACCAAACCCGCTCTTATTCATATTTTCTGACCTCTTAGTACAGGCCACTACTTTATAAATGTTTGTTATGTAGTGTACTGTACGTTTTAAAAATTTATTACAGAAAAAGGAATCCCAATAATAAAATTATAGTATACACGTTTTAAGATAAACACTTATCTAAAAATGAACTTTTTCTTGTGAAACTTACTGTATTTCGTTGAACGCGTTTCGGCATACGTATTCGCCTTCTTCAGCTTTGAGCCAGACTGCCTACAGACTGCCTTGTGAAGTTTCACAAGAAAAAGTTCATTTTTAGATAAGTGTTAGTGCTGTGAAAGAAGAGATGAATAATCAAGACAACTTTAAGATAAATTTTATAATGTCTAACTTAATTGCAGGAAACATAAAATGATGTACACTGTACAGTATGAATACATACAATTTTAAAATAAACAAAACATTAACGTAAAACGTAGGCCTAATGTCCACCTTCATGGTCCAAAAGAATTTTCCAAGACCTTACAAGTGGTATGTTTGGAATCTCTTCCCATGCTTCGGCCAACCACCTTATGACATCTAGCATGTCAATCGTTTTCAGAGTGGTTAAGTAGTCTTCATTATTATCAATCACTGTTATCAACAAACTGAGAAGACGCTGGCGATACTTTTTCTTTAGCATTTCAAGGACGCCCTGTCCATCGGCTGACAAACAGCCATCACATTGCCTGGTAAAAATAAAGCTTTGATGTCTCCATCTGTGAGTTTGTGGCCGGATGTGAAGGTGCGTTGTTAAGAGTTAGCACAGCTTTTCTTTGCAAATTGTTGTCTTTCAAATGTTTTTCTATATTCGCTATGAATTCATTTTGGAACCAGTTTTTAAAAATTTCTGATTTCATCCATGCTTTCTTTTGATGTGTGTAGTATAGGGGTAGTGATTCCCGATTTTACAGTTTTTTTAAAGCTCTAGGTTTCTTTGATTTTACTATTAAAGTCAACCTAAGCTTGTGGTTGCCGATTGCATTACTGCAAACCAAGATGGTGACTCGTTCCTTACTTTTCATGTATTACAGTGGCTTCTTTTTTTGATCCAAGCATTTTTCTAGGAACAATCTTATAACTTAAACTGATCTCATCACAGTTGTACAACTGCTTCCCAGAAATTCCCTCCTTTTCAGTAAGCTGAAAAGATAGTCTTTGAACAAAGGTACAGCCTCTTTACTAGCAGATAAAGCCTCTTGTTTTTTCCTCCAATCTAACCGTCCATCACTGGTAGTAAATTATGAATCTTCTCCTTTTATTTGTCGCTTAAATTGCAATGCTTTTTCCTGCAATATCGGTCCAGTAATAGGCAAGCCTTTTCCTCTTAAGTGTTCATGCCACAAAAATAAAGCTTCCTCAACTTCTTTATGCTTACCTTTCAGCATGATTTTTCTTACTTTCATTCCACTTCCACTAGCTTGGGCAGAACACCACTTTTCAATTTCTGCTAGATTTTTCTTCTAGTCACTAACTGTACTTTTCCCAACTCCTAACTCCAAAGCAATAGTTCTTGCCGTTACCCCAGAGTCCAGTCGTTTTATAGTGTGTAGTTTCTCCTACATAGTCACTACAACCTTTTTTCGTTTATCACCCATTTCATAATCTTCAATAAAAAAAAAAAAAAACAACGAAGCAGACCAAAAAACAATTTATGAACATAACCAGGAATATATTCCGCACTTGTTGACATCCGATACACAACTGATAAAACAAAGAGCAGGTAGTAACAGGGTGGGGAGAAATCCGCGCTTTTCATGTCGCAACTTGTGTTTTGCACATGGCACATAGGTTCAAAAATAGGCTGCATTGTACGGAGGCCGAATAGATGTTTCCTCCCTATTCACTAATGTAAATATCCAAACATTGATCAACATTTTAAATAAAAATTGGAACTGCATCTCCATACATACAACATTAGATAAGGATAGTTTCCTTAAACTTTTGTCGCATTGTTGCAATAATGGTTATTTCACATTTCAGGGACAATTTTTTAAACAAACATATGGCACTGCTATGGGTAGCAGTCTCGGGCCCATCTTAGCTGATATTACCATGAACCAGTTTCTTGACACAGTTACCCCTACGCTACCATTTAAACTCCCCTTCTTATATAAATACGTGGACGATATTATAACATGTATTCCATATGACCAACATGACACTATCTTACCTCTGTTCAATTCCAAACTAATGGGCTTTGAACGAATACAGTTCACAATAGAGCACGAACAGAATAGTTCCATTTCATTTCTTGATACAAAGATTATTAGACAGACAGATGGTGCTATAGTCACTGATTGGTTCATAAAACCCACAAACTCCGGTAGATATCTGCATTTTAATTCCAACCATCCCATACATCTAAAAACTAACTTAATCCACTCGGTATATAAGAGAGCCACCGGTCTAAGTGATCAATCATTTCATCAAAAAAACACTGAGTTAGTATTTAAGATTTTCAAAAACAATGGTTACCCAGACCACATAATCAAACAGGTAATTCATAAACATCGCGCAAATCAGCTGAGCCCCAATTGTACATCTGCCCAATCTAATACACCTGAGCCTAACACCGGCTCGTACTTTTCTACAACTTATGTTAAAGGGCTTTCTGAAAAACTTAAAAAATGCCTATCAAAAATTCAAAAAAACTTTAGCATTTCAAAAACCAACATACTGTTCGATCTCTCTTCTCAAGCCTCAAAGACCCGACATCCAAAGACAAACGATCTAATGTCGTATACACTATCCAATGCAATGACTGTCCAGCCACATACACTGGTATTACGTCCCAATATTTACATAAGATAATTTATCAACATAGGTATGATTGTCATAAAAAAACCCATAATGATAACCCCAACACTTTAGTATCTCATCATTTAAACACCGGCCATGAATTTGACTTCAACAACACCCAAATTAAATATTACGAAAATAATTATTTCAAAAGATGCATACTGGAAATGATTCAAATAAAAAGTGACCCTCACTCCATTAATTTTCGCACTGATACTCAAAACCTCTCGTCCAGTTATGCTCAACTTATACACACCGTCAAAACATGAATTTGAAGAAATAATCAGTAGTCTCCCTACAGGATGTGTTGGTCATTTTAATGGCCAGCTTGTCGTCAGATATTAATTAGTGTCACACTCCCCCCTAGTGCAAATCTTTCTCAACTGTCTTCCGAACACATGTTACTTAATTTCCTACAAATGTACAAGGGTCGTCTGTTCTGCTTTATAATAAGGTGTTGGTCAGGGAAAATTTACAGTTGTGTGTTCGGCGTCAGCAACAATTGTAAGTGTCTCACTGATCATATTATTTAGTATTAGCTGAGAAACATATAACATTTCTTATAGACACATATTCGATCAGTTTTAAACTCAGTACAGTGGGCATCTCCGTTGTGCATAATTTACACTTAGATGATAAAAAGAAGAGAATAAAATAGTGTTATAGTGTATTTATGTATGGATTCTCGAATGTGTAGTTGGCTTGTGAGGTTGTTTTGGTGTGTGCGTGTGCTTATGTAGTGCTAGCGTGTGTGTATGTACACGTCTACTTGTTAGATTTGTGGTATATATCTGTTTATAATAGAGTGAGAGAGAGAGACAGAGCGCCAGAGTGGTTAACGTGAGTGAGAAGGTGCTGTATGAGTCAGAAAGATACAAGACTGAGAGAGAGAGAGAGAGAGCATAGTGAGAGAGATTATGACCGACATATATTGACTATGGTACTCTGTATAGACCAAGTTCCAGGTAAATAAGATTGTACAAAATGTAAATATTAAGTAATAACCATTTTCATATAATAGATCTGATATCTATAATGTTGTGTTATAAAGTCTGTAACCCTTTAATACAAGTTGGTAAATAATTTCTGTTATCGTGTGCATAATTCTCTATTTTATATGAGGATGATAGTGTAATAAAAAATGGTGAGTGTTTTAGAGTGCCAATCGTGGACAATAACAAGTGAGAGGGAGAGAGAGAGAGAGAGAGAGAGAGAGAGAGAGAGAGAGAGAGAGAGAGAGAGAGAGAGAGAGAGAGAGAGAGAGAGAGAGGAGCAAAGGGTGGAAGAGTGAGAGAGGGAAGAAGGGAGACAGTGAGTGAGATGTAGAAGAGAGAGAGAGAGCGAGTGGGGTGATAGTGAGTGATAGGTCGATTTCAGGTTAGAGTGAGAGGCTGTGAGAAGGACTGGCAGGTGGAGAATGTGTGAGAGAGAAGGGTGATTTTGGACACATACATAAATTACATTATTCTATAGTACTCATGACTATATTTTATAATATGATTACAATTATTATCCAAGTTTACCTGTTAGTAAAATTTACCAGAAACTTTTGTTTGTAAACTTTGTCAACTATCTGATTTAAGTCGTAATGTTTTACAGTATTGTTTCAATTGTATGTTTCTAAATTATGATTGTTTGTTAACACCAGTAGGGAGTGAAACATGGTAAAAATAACTTTTAATAATTACGTAGTGAACATCCCCCTAATCTGTTTTAGTTATAGGTAATATATTACTTTCCTATATGTTGACTGGTGTAGGTATAAACAATTTATGTACCAATCTAATATCCAATTGTTGATTACTGTTTCTTTAATTAATTAAAATAACATTACATTTAGTAATTTAAATTGTAATACTGTATAAATTAAGTTCTCTCATACTATAATTTGCTCGTTTTCTTAAAAATAATTTGAAGATGTAAACAAACTATCATAAGTCTTCACATATAAAATGATACATACATACGCATGCACACACTCACATACACCAACATGTTCACCCAAATATTTAATTGTTTCGTTATGTTTGATATTTCTATTGTATTTCATACACAGGTCCTGAAGATGACAATAAATATTGTCGAAACGTCGATGCAAAATAGCTAAAATTTGTATTATTGACCGATCCTCACTAACCATCCACTAAAACATTCATTGATTGACGGTCACTAAAAATTTAAGAATTTAATTGACAACTAGGTACAATTTGTATTTTGATTATTTTTCTCAGCGTTTTTACCAAGAACATGATCTGACTAAAATAAAATTCTCCTGACTGATTGTGGTTATTTATTGCATGACAAACACAAGTGACTCCAGCTACTGTTATAGCAAATCTAAAGATAACCACTGTAAGAACGTAAACCAGAGATTAATGGTAATGTATTAGCAGAATCTAAAATACCGGTAGTTCTTAATTTACAGTTCCTTCAAATTCCATCTCATACAAATTGTTTTTTAATGTTTCAGGAAGAAGAACCTGAAGATTTCAGGTCTGTACCTAGACGGACTAGACAGAAAAAAAAGTCACCTTTTTACGTTGATAGTAAAATTGAGGTAAATGATTCAGTTACATTAAACTTCTCAAAGTTAATATATATTTTTAAAATATCAAGTTTTTGCATGAAGAAAACTTTTTTATGATGTGTGTAATCAGTAGTGTTTTCTTTCCTGTTATTTCAGAGTTTGGATTATGATGTTTGTGAAAACCAACTTGTTCTGGTGGAAGAAAGAACAAAGGGTTTCCACCATGTTGTTGGGATCATGACAAGAAGGGTTTTCATCTATTTTCTAACTGGTATTATAATAGCATTTTTGGGGGGTATCGTTGACGTAGGAATTAAACAAATCGGATTCATGAAGTATCAATATATGAGTAAATGTATCCTTTTAATATATGTAGAGTTATAATCAAATTATGCATCAAAGTAATAAATTTATTGATGGGCGTATGTTTATTATATTTACAAAGCTTCAAAATAACTTTATTCGAGCATTCACACTTGGATAGTTTCCAAGCTGTCTGAGATTGTTGGGTTAAACTTGTTAACTACAGGTCAGTTATTTTGCTCACTTTCTTATGCAGCATGTGCTCTGTTGTGTGATGACAATGTTGTTTCCATGTTTGTAAACTATCACTATAGAGGAGGCATTAGCATATTTAATGTGTCTATTGCAACATCCATTACTTCACAATTATATCCAGAGATATAATATGTTATAGCGTATATCTAATAATTGTTCTTCTCTTCTTTTTTTTGTGCAAAATGAGTTTGGAGTTTAACAATAATGGCTCAAGGTATGAGCACCATGCGTTTACATTATCTGACTCTCCATCTGTCTGTCTATCTATCTCTCCACCTCTCCAGTTCTCTTCTGCAGTGATTACTCATATACGGTATATGGTGGTACTGTATTGTTGCATCACCTATTCCACTTTTCAGTCTTCAGAATGACAGAAACTGATTCTGACTACCATCATCGGTAGTTAGTTTGCTTATTCTTTAGAGATCAACCGCTGGATCAATACATCAAAACCTTTTTTCAACTTTTCCTGATACAGTCAGTTTTTTATGACATTGTATTTAATGTTATATGACTATTGTGCAGGATGGTGAGAAGAAAATTTTGCTTCTTGGGCACTGAATTTGACACTCCCAGAGTTTCAATAAATCAAATTTTTCGACTCTGATTTTGGTGCTTCCCCCTTTGTACAAATTTACTAACGTGTTTCAGTTACAGTCATACATGTGGTAAGGAGGTGATAACTGTTAAATGCACTAAAACAATAAAACTCTACAATGCTCTTTAACAAATATGATTCAAATATATATATCTAGAATTCTAACTTCTTTAAGAGCCCATTAATATAAATGTATTCACTAGTGTAGCCAAGACAGAGTTACTGGGAGGTCTTGTATGTAAACACTAATGTTTTAGATAAAAGTATTTATCTTAGCCTTAACAAGCATTTGCTTATTTTTGCTTATTGTGAGCTTCATCGAAGGTGGCCACTAATGGCGCTGTCATTTACATTATTGGACTTAGCACTGTTGTTTGAATTGGTTGAAATATACTAGAAATATATAAACACACCAAAACATGGGAACAGCATTCTAAATTAACAAACACAATTTAAATTGCACGTACTCTTTGAACATATTACACATCATGCACACAATGATCTGTCAACTAATTCAAACAAGAGCGCTAACACCAATAACAGAACTGACTATGGTGTATGCTCCAGTGTAGTGGTTTTAATTTGCATCTAAATATTCGTGTTCTATGTAAAAGTACACACAGCACACACAAAAAAAAGTAAAAGTAAAAGTGTGTGTGTGTGTGTAAAAGTACACAGGGCACTTATACGCACAATATACGCAGGGCATTTAAATTTGAGAATTAAAATGATATCCATTTGTCAATTATTTTTTGGAAAAACTTTTAATTACATTTTGGAAAACCATGCTACACCACTGAATGTGCAGCCTAGGGCAAAACATACAGTGGGAGAAAGGAGTAATCAAATTAAAATTAATTATTTTTTTAACCTCCATTCAGTGGAAAAAATGTGTTTATCAAATAAATGTAGGACAGCCTACAAAATGAAAAAATGTAATCTGAATTTTACTGGCTCATGTCATTCTGTAGATCACTAGGTTTGATTTACAACAAATTTCAGATAACTTTCTAAAATGTTTGTACAACATTTTCTGAATAATTTTCTGAAAATGTTTCGGTAATGTAATGAGCATTTTTGTGATATGGTGTATTATCACATATCATGTCCAGTAAATTTGAACATATGGATTTTTCCTGCTGCGATATGCATATGCCACAATTTTATTTTCTACCTGGCATTGAAACCATGAAACCATATACACCGGATTTTATAAATTAAAAAATTAGAGTGTTTTGGTCATATACCTACATCATATAGCATATAGAGTGTGTTACATCATATATCTATGAGTACACAGCTATAAAAAATCAAAAGCAATAGGCCATGAGCAAAAATTCAAGACAGTAAAAGAAAGTAAACCTCAGCCATAAAAAAATGCTAACATCAATAGACTAGCTATTCTCAGTAATGTCTCTAATTTAGACAACACAAACGAAACAATACTTTTTGCAATGTTGAATCATCAGTACACATAATGAAGCTTCCAAAGATACAGAAAGCTAGTCCAAATGTAGAAAATAAATTATTGGTATAGAAAATGTTGACCACAAGCAGCAAATACATAACTCAAGTTTTACTACAGGAAGATTAAGACAACTTTAGAGATTTATCTGAAATATTGTTATGGAGGGTAGTAAGCTAACTTATAGAGTTTGGGCTTAACTTATAAGAAGCCCTCCTGTCCCTGGTTGCTCCTCATCCTGATGAAAACTCATAGCCCTGATGTAGACCAAACAAATCTTTGAATAGTATGTTCAAGTCATAGGTTTCAAAATCTAATTTACGCTGAGGGCTAATCATGAATTACAAATTTTACAAGTTTAAATAAATAAAACATGGTTAAAGTATGAAATTTTATGAAATTTACACACTGCATAATAATGATACAGAGAGGATGAAAGAAGAATCATAAAAGATGAAAAATCATTACAGAAATTTATAATGGGGATTTTTGAAATTATTTTTAAAAGAAAGGTAAAGAAATGATAAAGAATTGTTAAGAGAAACAAAGAAAGAATTGTGATAGAGCTTAAACATGTCAACAAACTGTATAGGAGCTATATAGAGGTTTATATTCTAACCTTACATAATCAGTACATCATACTAAATGAACAAAATGTCCAATATTCTTTAAGAAACAGTAAAATATCTGATATTATTATTTTAAGGATAAACAAATTCAGTAGATATCCCATTCCACAGGTCAGAAAATGTATTATACAAAGGTATCATGCTACATAACCTTCGTCTTAGATTATTAGTAAACTAAGAAATAAAAACTCTAGTAGTGAATAAACAGTGTAATAAGTGGTGCTATAAAAATACAGTGTACAGCAAGTGTGATCTAATAAAAGAATGTGATGTTATTATAGTTAATGAAGTTAAAGTGAAACAAAATCATAATAAATAGAACTATAGTAAAGCATAGCCTATTTATAAAAAACTTAAAAGAATAGCAAACTATGATTAGTGATATTAAAGAGACATCAGTCACAAGTTGTGATAAGTATGCAGGAATCTTGTAATAGATAATAAGTAGTTAGTAGTAAGTTATTACTGTTTTATTTTTGTTAGGCCACAAAGGCAATATTTCAATGTATAAGTAGAATATTATTATGTTTATTGTTCTGAAAGATCCAGGGTTAGAGAAGGAATTAATAACTGTTAATTGGAATAAATTATAAAGAGATAGTGAAAAATAAAATAGGGCCTAGAGCAGTAATACATTTACAAATATAAAAGTTTATGTAATTGTTATGAGAAAATAGTATTAATGGAAAGTAGTTCCTAAAAAACAAGAATCTTGTTAATACAAAAACTATGGAGTATCACCACTAAATTATAACAAATAAGTATTTAAGCATATGTAATAGTATGAAGAAAAACACTATGTAAATTAAATTTAATTAGAGTTAACCTTTATAAAGGAGTATTTTTTTTAAAGGTGAAAGAACTAATAATATCTAAAGACTAGCTTAATTACTAAAACTGTACCTAGGTGAGCCAATAAAAACTCATCAATTTCTTGGTTACTAACGGTAACGAAGGTAACAAGATGAGGTGATTGTTAACTTTTATTTCAAGAGAGTAGATGACACTAAAATAATGTCCAGAAAGTGTAAAACTTTTAACTAAATTTCAAACCGTACGCAATTCAAAACTGAAAAAAAAGAATCAGCATAAAAAACCATATCTTGGACATCACATGAAACATATTAATTGATGCGAGAATATACAAAAAAAATGAATATTTGTCCAGCCACAAGATAGATTGAAAATTGGAACCTAGCTACCATGGGTGAGAAATGCCTACCTTCATAAACTAAAAAACTACACATCACCACCAAGTAACGAACACTGGAACACTAGAAACCAATATAAAATAATTAAATCTATAAGAGAACTTAGTGAGAACGTTTCAAACTTTATTTATTTAATTAAAAACAGTAAACATATAATCTCATTAGAACATTCACAGCGGCCATGTTTCTTGGACCGTCAGCTGTATGAATTCATGTAATCTGCGCTCTGGTGTCTAAAAAACGAACTCTTTGACCTAGTCTTTAAGAATAAAATATTTTTCTTGTAAAGTATGATACTCTTGTCAAAGCATTTCTGACTTTCTTACAGCTCAAAGCATCCCAAAAAACCCTGAGATAAATAATTTATTAATTTTGTTTATAACTACAATTGAATATATCTGTCGTATGATAGAAATACATATATCAAAAGTTATTATAATTTCGATAATAGTTGACTTGAAAATTGATGAACTGAATTTAATGGTTTCAAAAATATAAACCAATATCAGATAATAAATACCTTTTTGAGGGAATTAACTTTGTGTTATTCTTTGTAGATAGCGAATTTGTTACAGGAAACTGGTAAATAGCAGAGAAGAGTGGGCAAATTAAATTAAAAAACTATTCCCACAAAACAAATACGACATAATCCGGTTAAAATAAATCAACAAAGAGTATCAAATAGACACAACCCACACACGTCGAAAGATTTGTTTATTACAATATGTAGCCATAAGCCAGATTTATAGAAGCTATGAGGACTTGTCCAAATGAGGCAGGTCAGAATATTTTGTCTTAAGACATTTTTATTTTAAAGGAAAGTCAAACAGTGTTAATTGACAATGACAGAGTACTGACACACTATCAGTTTACAAACCAACATCCCATATTATGCTTAATATTAAGTTATTTGTGATCTGCTTGTGAAGAACCACTTGTAACTGAATAGGCCTATAGAAACTGCAATTAAACAATTGTCTTGGAAAAGGATATTTATAGGAATCAAATCCTTGTACATTGTTTTCATTTTATTGTTTTGTTTCCATAAAGCTAAACAGGTTTCCTTATCCATATTCATCTTATATTCAATGTCTACTAAGCACCAAACAAATGACAACCTTTTATAGCCTTTATTATACTATTTAATAGTACCAATATACACATTATTAACACTATATTACATGTTCACATTTTAAATACAATCATATGATTGTGATATAAATTATGATAATTTGCTGTACTTTACAATACATTAACTGCTTAAAATAAATGAATATTTATTTTTCTTATTAGTGGATATTTTTATAGAACTGTATTTGTTTTGTTTTCAATTTTAATAAGCTCAAGACTACTTTTTACAATTTCTTTGCTATTTTTAGCTTTAATGTTTGTATTTTGTTAACAAATTATTTCTCTTTAGCACTAATCAATAATTTTTTTCAGATTAGAAAAATGCTTTTATTCTATTTTTATTCTTTTAAGATGATTTACTGTTTATGCTTGAAGGTAAACAAAATATCATTTAAGCTCTGAAAGCTACCAACTGATAAAACAAAAATTATACTCTTATTTTCATCAAAGCTGATTAACAACCTAAAAACATTAGTTATAATAACATTAGCACTAAAATACATAAATAATTTTAAAAATAAGGTTACCAGAATTTTTCTTAACTTCACATTAGATTTTGATAGTGTTTATTCAGACACCAGCATATCATCGTTTGCAACACATCTGTACATCTTTCTGGTATGGACAGCTGCTGTACTTCTGTTCGTTATAATTGGTTCAGCCTTGGTTGTGTTCTTTGAAGTAAGTATACAGTTATACATTTATGTGCCAAAGTTGTAATTTGCTCTGTTTTAACATTATTATAAATTAAGTTAATTATTTAGTGTTGCTAAACTAATGATTTTTTTAAGCTTACTACAATAATCATGGCGACAGTGTTTACATGTCACAATTGATATTTAGTTTTCACTAGCAGATGATTTTTGTTAAGACAATGTATATAAAATGCTAGGTAAAATTCAAAATACTGCAGAGACATGTTCCCAGGAATAATAAAGTTGTTATGAGAATCATCACCTAAGAACAAAGAGACAATAAATTAATAAAACTCATGAGTTATCTGTACACCTGATATTACATAAGTGAAGACACTTTTATTACCACAAGAAAATAATCAGGCTAAACAATTTTCTTAAAAATGTATAACCTGTCTAGTCCTACCTACTTTTAACTTATATAAATTTTTGTTTC
The DNA here is from genome assembly GCA_034769895.1 of Magicicada septendecula. Taxonomy (NCBI): domain Eukaryota; kingdom Metazoa; phylum Arthropoda; class Insecta; order Hemiptera; family Cicadidae; genus Magicicada; species Magicicada septendecula. Next base: position 126,792,859 of record CM068374.1, on the reverse strand, counting down.
GTTTGTTATTTAGCAACAATATTACTTTACATTCTTACATTTATATACAGTTATATACAATTGATCATTATTGAATCAGTTCTTTTAATGACTAAAAACCATCTAATATAGTATTCACTTGTTATCTAAGTGTCTGCTTCGAAATTTACTAACTAGTTTAAAGAAATAAGCACTACCAAAGTTTCTGAGTTATAAAGCATTAAGTGTGTTGCAAACTAAATTAGTTATAGGTAAAATACCCAGGTGTTAGCAACAAGTATACATTTTAGAATATTAGAAATTTTCTTACGGATAATACTTCACTTTGAAAGGGATAAGTTTTACAAAGGTCTAGTATGTCTACTTCTGAGAACTACGTTAGATTTCATCAAAGGAGTTATTAAAGTTTTTCTGAGTTCTATTCCTATTCTCTGTTTTAGAAAATCCAATTACATTATCTCAATCCTGTCATAAAAGAGCATTCCAGTATCATATTATTATTTTCGAACTGTCTTTAAAGTCTTCCTCAGATTCTATGCAGGGAACTTTATCTAGGAGTCTGTTTCTATCAAATAATTACTTAATTTATTAAAATTCTCTAACTTTTCTATCTCCAGTAATGTTCAGACGTATACTAAATCTGTTCTATGTAAACAGAGGTCACTCATTGGGGGGGGGGGGGGGGGGGGGGTAATGTTAGTATTTGTTTGGGAGACGGTGCAGAGATTCAATCACATCCTTTATATCCTGTAGGCACCAGTATTTATCAATTTTATGTTATCGTATCTAGACATTTTTGAGACTTATGAAAATAATAAAATATTGTGATTTGGTTGTATTCCCATTACCCTATGTGACAAAAACATTCGAGATTAAAAATTCAAAAACTTGCTCCAATCAGATCAAAGAAAAGATGGACAATCAATTTTTGTAAAAATTAATTTGATCAATTTGTTACAAATTTAAAGGCAAACAATAAAATTACATAAAAAATATAATACAGCAAATGTATTTACATCCTAAATGTATTTCATCCATCAGAAACATCAACTATGCTGATTTTCTGTAACTTTATGTATAATATCTTCAAATAAATAAACTGCAAGTAGGTATATTTTCATCTGGGGTGTATTTATTTTAAGATAGCTTAATATATACAGTAGAACTTGGCTAATTCGAAGCTGAAGGGACCAGTAAAAAATTCGAATTATCCAAAAATTCGAATTAGGAAAGTTTTAATAAGGGTAGAAAAATCAAATCAAAAACCAAAATTCAGTAAAGCAATATGTTATTTTATTAAACAATTTCCTTATACATATGTATTACAAACGTATGAAGACGTTACAGTACAAAATATAGCATTTACAGTTTTTTAAAAAAGATAGAAACTTTTGATTGCATATTGCAATTAATACACTGAGTTGTAGTAAACTCTTCAAGTTTATTAAGTGCTTGGAAAATAGCATCACTTACGTTCTGCTGTCCTTCAACAAACCGTCTCAAGTCTTGAATGTAATTTGATGCCTGTGAAGCCGTTGGAATCGGTATCTCTGGAAGTTCTAGCTGGTCCCCTTCTTCATCTGAAGATGCACCTCATTTCTTTTGTCCATAACATCAGCCACGATCTCCGCATCTGTTTGTTCACTGCACACCGCCAAGTCTTCATCCACGTTTACAAACTCTTCGTAACGAATGCCTGCGTCATGTCCAACATCTTCCCAGTTATCCGCAGTGGGTACGACTTCTCTAGCAGCTTTATTCTCCTCTTCACCTTCAATGTGGCAGAAACCACCTTTACGAAAGCAATTAGCAATTATTTTTTGCGTAACTTGGTCCCAAGCACTGTTGCAAATGCGGGCAGCTTGAAGGATGTTAATCTTGATAGTATTTTCGTGCTCATATAAATAAGCACCTGACAGAATGTTTTGGACCACAAGCCGTCTGAAAAATGCTTAAAATTCTTTATTACACCTTGGTCCATAGGTTGAACTACTGAAGTCATGTTTGGGGGGGGGGAAAACACAACCTTTACATTTTCCATCACAGAAATAGTGATGTGCGCTCTACAGTTGTCAATAAACAAGACGATTCTTCTGTTTTGATTCCGAAATTGCCTGTTGATTTTCAAAAGCCATCTTTCAAAAATTTCATCTGTCATCCAAGCTTTATTGTTTGATTCATATTCAACTGGTTTTGTTTTTACATTTTTGAAACAACGTGGGTTGGCTGACTTCCCTATCATTAGCAAAGGCAGTTTTTCAGAGCCATCCATGTTTGCTCCGACTAAAAGTGTTATGCACTCCTTGCTGTGTTTGCCTCCACTACAAATTTCTCCTTTAAAAGCAAGTGTTTTGTTGGGGGTGCATTTGAAGAATAAGCCCGTCTCGTCTACGTTAAAAATGTCTTTAGTGTCTCTATCAGAAATCACTTGCAACAAATCGTCTTTCCATGAATTTGCAGCTTCAACGTCAACAGATCCACTTTCCCCACAAACAGTTTTGAAAGACGCCATTCCTCTCTTTAAAACCATCGAGCCCACCAGTGCTGGCCTTAAAATCATTTTTCCCTAAGCTAGATGCGAATTCCTCAGCTTTGGCTCTGACGAGGGGCCCACTGACTGGAATTTTTTTGTCCCTTGCTTGCTTAAACCACTTCACTACACGTCAGGATTTTCTGGTCCTCGCGCTCTTTTCCTATCTTTGTTGCTGGCTTTACACACACTATTCAAAATCTTCTCTTTATTTTTTAGATACGTTGACAGTGTATTTGGTGGTATCCCGAATTCATTAGCAATTTCAGATTTCTTTTTTGTCCCTTTCAACTTCCCGAATAACGGCAACTTTTTCGGCAAATGTCAATGATTTGTATTGGATCCATGTTGGTTTTGAAAGGGCCATGATGAACACAGAACAGAATAAAACTGCACAATAAACGTCACTAAAACAAACCAGTCTGTATATACAGGACTGTATAAAGAAAGGAACGGTCTCTCACTACAGGACACAGCTCGCAAAGTAGAAAATCAAAAAGACTTAACCCTTCCATGAATGCAGGCAGACTGAACCTAAACTGAAAGCAATAGTGAGGGTGGCTGACTGACAAGGCATGGAATAAGGGACAATGGCGGACGGTACCATTACACGAGCCAGTCATGTGTCATCGCGAGATACTGGCGCCAATTCTACGAATTTGACACAAAGGACAAAAGTCTGTTCACAAAGGGCGATGCCTGCTTGTCTGTTTCCAGTTGTGTCTCTATTGTTACGTGGTCTAGCCCATACTGCAGGCGATTTTTTGTAGTTTGAGCAACATTTTATTTCGAATTAACCAAAAAAAGTTCGAATTACAAATGATGTTTTTGCACGGTTTTACATAGGATATTCAAGGGATCACGGTAAAAGTTCGAATTATCCACGAATTCGAATTATGCACGTTCGAATTAGCCAAGTTCTACTGTAAATACAAACACATGTCTCACAATCTATCAATACATGTTTTTACTTTCCTTGTTATAGTGTTTATTGCATATTTAACACATTATTTCAATTTAAATAGCTGGTATATAAAACAGAAACATACTGTAGATTTATTTGCCACAGAATCAAAATAATTTAATTTAGAGTTACATTAAGCATTCTTCAGTGTTTCAAAGTTTTCCCTGTTACAAAGTAAACGTATGTGTATTCTTTGCTCTGTTATCAGTAAACTGATCAGTTATCTTTACATTGTTATGTATAATTTAACACAGGTAAAGTACAATGGTCTTTGTTATCTTGTATGAATAAGACAAAGCATTTCTTTAGCAATTCATCAACGTTATTGTGTAAATAAATAAAAAACAAAGCATGCCAAATTGCTAGTATTATGCTCCAATAATATTAAAACAACCAGTAATTCAATATGGCAATGAGAACCACATTATACAAAGTCAGTACCAACAATCGTAAGTTCTAACTTGGGTAATATAACCCAAGGTTTCCCATAATCCAATACATCAACAACAATCACAACTTAAGCAAACTCACCACTCATAAAATTGAGATATTTTAACATGTTATCAACAAGTATAATGAGATTGAATGATTAAATTAAACAGCCATAGATAAGGAGCATAGAAGTGGCAGATGCCAGAATTCAAACAAAAGTCAGTTATTGTTGGTTGTAAAACTGTTACAAGTACAAATAAATTCAATTAATTATGGGATCAGTGAAACATCAGGCAAAAGGAAAATTAAGTAAAACAAAATCTGTTCTCAAACCTCCAACAACAACAGTTTATAAGTATAATAGAAATTACACATGGGTTACTTAAGAAATTACAAATTGAAACATACATATTTAATGAAGCTATTTGATTTGAAACAAAAACAGTCCAAGGTGAAAAGGCTGAACATTTTAGTAAACTCATCATGGATTTTAGACACCAAAGATACATAAACTCAAACACTCAGTGCAAAGAGTGAAAAAAACATTCAGATTTGTTATGAAATGACAATATCATCAGATAAATTCCAATGTTATAAAAACAAGCCTACAATAACTTAGTTCTTCTTCTAGACACCAGACTTACTGTTTGCAACTTCTGTCATCTGTCATTCTTTTGAGTGCATTGTACCTTCTAACTCAGATCTGCACATTGTCTAAGTAGTCCTCCTCAGCCAGTTTCTTTTCTGTATCCCCCAAAAACATTTCTTTTGAAAGTGTTCAGAACTTGAATCTGACATTATAAATATTTATAATATAAAATGACTAAGAGAGTTGTTGCTCGGTGTACAGCAAATTCCAGGAGTATCAACATATTGGCTTAAGAGAATTATATATACTGGTAAGTTGTTATATGCCAGAAACTAATAAACACAGTTGTTAAATAAAAAACTACTAAAATAACAGTGCCACAGCTAAGGAGGGTTTCGGGGTTAAAACCCTTCCCCCGCGGGATGTAGAAATAAGGAAGTATAAATTTTTCATTAAATGTGCAGTAAAAATATAGCCATATAAGACAAATTAAATAAAATTAGGCTAATTAGTTATCTAAGTATTAACATTGTTAATTGCGATACACTAGAGCCCTCTTACTATATGAAATTGCTCATTTAAACATTGCTAATTGTCTGGTGATTAAAGCATTGTTCAAATTTTTACACAACTTGAGGTTAGTCACATTTTCCTGAGGAAAGAGGAGGACTTCAAACATTTATTCAGCAAACAGAGTATCCAAGTGTATCCTACTCGGTTTACAGTATTTACAGTGCTCTAATTTATTCTACAGCAATTTAAAAACAATCTACATTAAAAAGTTGTTTTTGTTACTTTCTATTCAAACTTTATACTAGTAGAATTAATCAACTTATCATCTAAGTTGAAAAAATAATTACTTTTTATTAATGTAACGAAATGCAATTTTTTGTTTATGTATGTAAAAATATTTTAAAGACAATTTGTTATTTGTAAAGACTCAGTGTTTATGAACATCATTCAAAGACTATTATTTTAATATAATTTGTATTATACACATAAAATCCATAAAAATCACGTTTTTATTTTATTAATTCTAGTTCAGCAATATTTTTATAAAGAAGTTTCAACAAGTTAAGATTTCAGACATGTAAAGTAAGAACTTAGGACCTTACTATTTTCCACACATTTAAAGAGCTACTTTTTTTATTTAATTTATTAAATTACAAACAGAACATAAGTAATTTTTTATATGTAAAATTTTCATTAGCGATAATCACATTTACCACTAGCCCAAAAATGTTTGTAATTTATGTACAAATCTTAACCTGTCATTCCCCCCCCCCACACACACACACACACACACACACCACAATGTACATATACATATGCAAAAACTGATTTAATGCGTTTTGTTTAATAAAATATCAGTTTAATTGTTACAGCCATCAGGAGGCGGTGGAGGTGTAGCTCAAACGGTAGCATTTTTAAATGGCGTTAATGTACCTAATGTTCTTAGTGCAAAAGGACTTTTTGTTAAAGTTTTTGGTACCATATGTTCCAACGTATCAGGACTAGCTGCAGGCAAAGTAAGTCTTTTTACAGCCTTATCTTTCCTTTCACTCTGTACTTTTTAAATAATCTTCTCAAGAGAATGTGAAGGTTAAAACAGTATTTGAAATTTAAGTGAATGATAGCAAATTGATATGTTAACTGCAACAAATCCATCTGCTAATTTTGTCAATGTTTCTGTAAATTTTAGATTGTTGAAATTATATTGTTTAAGAATTATGTTATTATATAGTATTAAATTAATTCTTCGTATTGTTTAAATTAGCAGCCATCCTTAATATTTCTTTATAAAGTTGCTAAACTGCTTTGTCTAAACAATAAAAAAGTAGCAGTTTAGCAACTTTATAAAGAAATATTAAATTAATTAGTTGAATTATACAATATTTAAGAATTATATCTTTTCTCTAGTCAAGATTATTTTTAGTAACTTTTGGGAATGAACAGGGATATGTTAAAAGTAAGGAGAGCTTGGTGACATATGAGGTTTGTGTAAAAAGTAATAAGTATGTAATTTTTTCCTTGAAGCAACACACTGTGAGACCAAGAATGTAGAAGCTGGTTGATATAATGTTCGGTTATTTTAATAAAAATTGGCAACATCACACTAATACCAGATTTGATTATGCCACAGTTTTTGTTCCTATTTGTTTTGCCTCACTTCACAAAACTAGAGGTCAGTAACATAGAGCAGTATGTGCTACCAGTTTTATGTCATATAAAGGCAGTGCAATGAAACATTTAACAGGTAAAACAAACTTAAGAAAATGAAGGTAAGCCTAGGCTTAGACTTAACTGTCACAAAATGTTTTTGGATGGCAATGAAACTGTGAAGTTCTGGAAGACCAAGCTCAAACTGAACTGATGAAATGTGTTGAAAGTGAGAGAACTTATCAAGTCCAGTCATTTGATGGTACCAGTGCTTGGTACTAGGTAATGAAGAGACTTGCTCAGGGAAGGAAGCATGAAGGCAGAACACACATGATGATGATGCTTGATTAAGAACTAAATTTAAATCACCAGACCATTCATGGAATTCTGGTGCATGATTTGAGTCCAGGCAGAGATCGTTGATTTCACTCTATAAACAAATATTTAAAAAAAGGAAAATTTGTGATACCCCAATCTCCTTACTCTCATAACTTCAGTACATGTGATTATTTCCTGTTTTCAAAAACCAAAACCAAATCCCAGGCCTCTAATCCATAATTTTGATTGAAAGGGGATAAATCTGTTTTGTAGATAATATATCAATAATTAATTTTATTCGATCAGTATCATTACTTATTAGACAAACCTTGTGTTATGCATTTATTTTATTGAGAATATCGTTCATAAATTACAAAGTGAAAGAGTATTGTAAAATTACTGTAAAAGTATTATTAATTTTCTTATTCATGTCTTAGCAGTTTAAGCAACACTTTACATATTAAGTTGGTAAAAGATTAAAAGGTGGTGTACCTTCAACCTAAATACCACTATAATAGTTTCTTCATTTCACTCAATAACAGAATATATATAACCTGAAATAGTCAATGTAGGTATTACAGAAGCACATTTAGCTTAGTTCTAGAACCTTCAGTTAATTGACTGGGAACTAAAAACACTATAATTTTCTTCTCTGTTCTTCTTATTGTTTCTGTATGTAAACATAGTTTTTTTAACCACACCACTTGAATAGCAACAATGTGACATGTGACTTAAAAGGCTAATAAGTGACTTCTTTCACTTAACTCCATCGGTATGTTTTTACAGTTTGTTGCAGAACACAAGTGATTACAAAATATTTGTTATGTAATGTAATCCTGACAAAATAAAAAACGTGATAGACTACATGTAACAAATAACCTGCGAAATCACCACAAGGAAAGAATACATAAACATATATGAGTATTTCCCAGTGGCGGCCCATGCTTAGGTTGCACAGTTGCACAGTTGCACAACGCCCATTAAATCCCGAATTGTATTTTAAATTATAGAATTATGAATAAGATAATAAGTAATAATAGTGGTTTCAAGCTAAATCATTGTAATTAATCATTTGCCGATTGAAAAGAGCAGAGCAATTACTAAAAACCGTACACGCTCTTGCCACGGTGTACATGGCAAGTGTGCACCAACTGTGACGCACTTTGTATATGGGGAAATACAATGGAGCAGTGCTCTGGCTGGCTAGAGTCGGTTGTTCCTATTGCAGCAGTATAGGCTCGCTTGGTGTGATTAGGGACTGCAAACCCCGCTTGTACCTCACGGCGCCACAAGTCTGTTTGTTGGTAAATAACACGTGGTGCACAGGGTTGGAAGTTCGTTGTTAATCCCAGTTAAGTGTCAGTCCAGTTCATCGTTAAATGTAAATAATAGTACATATAAAGAATTAAGGTGTCATAGTGTAAGATATTTATTATATTTAACTGGTAGGACGCAATTAATTCTGTTGTAAACTTAACAAAAACGCTGTTCAGTTTACGTCATATTAAAGAAAAAATTGAAATTAAAGAGAGTAGGTAGGCCTACACCAGACCTTTCAAATTTTAATCAAAGTGTAAAATCAGGTAACAAAATATTTAATCGTAAATTTTAAAAAGATTCATACAATAAATATTCGTGGTTACGTGGGTGTGACACTAAAATTGCATTATTTTGCTTTCCTTGTGTATTGTTTGGAGGCGAGGAGACTTGGACATATTCTATTCAGAGAATACAGTGTGATCCAAAAAGGACTTTACAACTTTGAAAGCATACAGAAATTTATTCAGATAACTTACAGAGTCAGTTGAGGTGTCATTTCAAAGCAAAACACATCAAGTTTGTCATCCTACATTCATTGTGTTTTGATGTGGTGAACCATTAGTAATGCAGCATACATCCCACCTGAAGTCGATTTCATTCCAGACTTTAGCCAGTAAGTCGGGCGTCACTTCTGCAGCGGCTGCGTTAATTCAAAGTCTCAGCTCAGCAAGATCAGCAGGTAAAGGTGGTACAAAACCCTGATCTTTAATGAAACCCCACAAGAAAAAATCTACCAGTGTCAAATCTGGGGAGCGAGGTGGCCATGCAATTGGACCTGCATGACCAATCCACCGACCTGGGAATTGGGTATCAAGAAAATCTCGCACTTCTATGTGGTAGTGAGGTGGTGCCCCATCTTGCTGATAGTAAAGGCATCCATCTTGGTCATCCTCATCTAACTGAGGAATTAGAAAATTTTCTAGCATATCCAGATACACGATACCATTTATGGTTGCCTCATGGAAAAAGAACGGGCCATACACTTTTAGTTTGCTAAGGGCACAAAAAACATTGACCTTAGTGCTATAACGAATTTGCTGCAAGGTTTCATGGGGGTTTTCACTACCCCATATTCAGCAGTTATGGGTGTTCACCTTGCCACTGATGTGAAACACTGACTCATCACTAAAACTTACATTGTCTAGGAAAGTCTCGTTGTCTGCAATTCTATCAAATATTTCCACACAAAATTGCTGGCGAGCGACTTTATCTTCATCTGTAATGTGTTGAACCATGGTTAGTTTGTTTGGCTTCAAGTGCAAGTGTTTACATAATACGCGCCAAACAGTAGGTTGTGGAATGCCAGTCTCATGTGACGCATGTCTAGTTGATTTCTTAGAACTACGGGAAAAGCTTTCTCTAATTTGTTTCACAGCAGCTTCAGGAACTTGTGGACGTCCTGGTGATTTTGCATGTCGTACAGAACAACCAGTCTCAACGAAGGTTTGGTGCCAAGAGTAGATTGTAGGCCTACTAGGAGGCTCCCTACCATACTCCATATGGAATTTACGTTGAACTGTAGTTGCTGATTGCGTATCGTGAAACCAAAACACACAGCAAGCAAGTTCCGCACCAGTAAAAGTACCCATTTTCAACAACAATGGTGACAGCGCTACTAGTGGGTGTATTCGGTGTTAATGGACTATGTGAGTCAAAACTTGATGTGTTTTGCTCTGAAATGACACCTCAACCGACTCTGTAAGTTATCTGAATAAATTTCTGTATGCTTTCAAAGTTGTGAAGTCCTTTTTTAACCACCCTGTATAACAATTTAATACCATCCAACCCAACTGCAACCCCCAAATTTTTCAACCACCAGCCACCACTGGTATTATTGATTAATTCTTTTCAATATGATAACCTATGCTTTATCATAGCCACCTCCCATTAGGATCCTCCAAGGGTACGGCTTTACCACAGTATAGGGTTTTACTGCCCATACTGATTGTACTTGTACTGAGAATACATTCAGAACATAAATATTTAAACCATCATTGTTATTTATACAGGAAGGTCCAATGATGCATATTGGAGCAATGGTTGGTGGTTTACTTCCAACAGCTGGCAAAAAAATGGGCCTTAAAAAATTCTTTGGACCATTCACAAATGATCACGAAATCAGAGATTTCACTGCTGCAGGTTTTGGAGCTGGGTTGTCAGTAGCTTTCAATTCACCAGTAGGTAAGATATTTTTATTTGAATGAGATATTACATCTGGCATATGCAGGTTTGGATTTGAGTTGAATATCTATTATAACTAATAATAAGAAATATCCAGCCCATCTGTAAATTTTTTTTTTATATAGTTGTATAAAGTATCCAAGTGTTGTGTACCGGTATTTCTTAAAATGAGAAGAATTGAACATCATGCAGTGATTTATTATTTTTTTTTTTAAAGGTAGTTCATTGCCAACAGAAATTTATCTGAAAGTGGTAGGTTGAATTTATTTCTACTCTGCTCTTTCATTTCCAACAGTAATAAAAATGGGGTCCCACGTTTAAATATTGTCAACCAACTTTGAAGATGGATCCATATTTAGGACATCCAAAAAGTTCATCTAGAGAAGAAATTATTCAGCAAGTACGTGGCATGACTTTCAATGACTGATGAAATAATGGAGGACACAGGTATTTCAAAAGGGTTAGTACCTCACACATTAACTGGAGTCTTAGGTATGAAAAACAGTGTGCACAGTTAATGCTGTAGAGAGTGGTTGTACTGTACCAAAGAAACCAAAGACTCTTCTGTTGGCAGACAAGGTTATGACACCAACTTTTTGGAATGCTAAAGGAATTTTATTAATTGGTTTCCTTAAAGAAGACAAAACATTAATAGGTGAAAAGTATGCATGCCTTTAGCTTAAACAGGCAGGAAAGGTCAGTTTTAACAAAAAAATAATTTTTGTTTCCATATTAAGACATATGCCAGCACAAGAATCTGCTTTGGTGATGGGGATAATCAGGGATCTGCGCAAAAAATGTAAGAGAAAGCATTTACCATCAGATGAACGCTGGTAGCAGCTATAGATGGTTATTTTGCAGACCTTCCACAAAGCCCCTGTAAGGATGGGATAATGATATTGGAGCATTACTGGAATAGGTGTATTAATGTTAGTGAAAATTATCTTGAAAAATAAATTTATTTTAAATTAAAAACTAGTTTTTTATTGTAACCTCAGAACTTATTGGTCAACCCTCAGATGATAATAATGTGGTACCAGTTAGTAACGATATGGTTGGAAGATGTTTCTGCATATTTAATGACACATGAGAGAATATGTACAATGTGTATGATGGAGTGGAAAGTGAACAACCAGGTGAATGGCATCTTGATGCACAGGGTTGACAGAAGGTTTACATGTCAACTTTCCATTTACTTTTACTTTTTAAATTTCTGTTCTCTCCTCAGACTTACTAATATTTCAAAAACGATGCTACATTGTCACAGAGCATTTGAATTATCAGGAAACATCTTCACAGATGCTCTCATAGCTCACAAATGAGGACAAGGAAAATGTCTTGTAAATTCTTTGACATTTCTGGTACATTACTGAAAAGAAGAATATGAAATATTGAACCATTTTATGACAGGATCATATTACAGCTGAATAAAAAAAAACAGTACTTATGTTGGAAGCACACTACTTAACTAATAAGATACAAATCAAGCAAAAAACCCAATTTTAACAAGAAAAATCAAGAAACAGCTTAGTTCAAACCTCTTTTCTCTATGCTCCCTAATATTCTGGATTATAAGAAGGTTAAGACTGCCTAACCTTCACATATGATATTGAAATCTTTTCTTCTTGGAATTTGTTGTCCATGACGTGTCCGTTACTTAACTAAACATAATTATTTCAATACTGACTCGGAACACAAAGTTTTTTATAGGTAAAAACATAAAAGTTTTACCTTATAACCTGAACTGGTTTTCACTTTTAAAAAGCTTCTTCAGAGGCTGCCACTGGGAGCACTGTCCGTCTTGTTGTTGACGACGGTGTCGACTTTCGAAAGATCGATGTTGTGTGTGTGGGGTGTGATATGTTCGAATAATGCGTGTGATTTGAATTGTGTCTGTTCGTTTAGGATGTCATTTTTATTTGTTTTCATGTGTTTGTATATTTCCATTGTTCTGTAGCACTCCACTCCACTATAGAATCCACCTTTGCAAACCACCTCATTGAAGTAAACCACACATACAAAAACACCAACAAAACACGGACATTCTACACGTACACACAAAAGGCCGAAAACTAGACACTCTAGAACAACTGGAAATATACAAACACACAAAAACAAATTTTAAAAAATTGGTATGGAGAACCATACACGACTTCCATGTTGTAAGATTTATGTTTAAAATAATTTACTTCAATTCGGTTCGGTAATTTCTAAAAAAATATCGCCCACCCTCAAACTAATTTCACTATTTATAGATATTTTTGTTATTATGGGGTAGTCGTTTAATATAATGTTATTTTCAGTCACTTTATCCATAAACATTAGGTAGGCTTACTTTATTCTTATAAAGAAACCGAAATACGCAGGTAATCATCCCTCCTCCGAAGTGCTCCTAAGTCACTCATGGGCCCTGAGCATCTTGCAGAGGGTTCATTCCCTAAAGACGAAAAGTCTGTCTATGAACCGTTCCTCTGTAAACACGTGCAGTTACACTGCCCAGCGATCCACAGAAAGCAATTGCTATCCATGCTGGACACTTTTTCAGCTTGCACACGTTGTGTTGGTGTGGGTTTTCTGCACTTTCCATTTAAAAGGCGTGCAAATGTAAGAAAATAAACATGAGTGAGGCCAGAAATAATGGGAATTGTGTGTGTGTGTGTGTGTGTGTGTGTGTGTGCGTGTGTGTGTGCGTGTGCGTGTGAGTGTGCGTGTGCGTGTCTTGCCAGCCTTTTTATTGCGGTAATCATAATAATAAAATGGAAACGAAAATATTACATAATTGAGATATGCTTGCCTGCCACAAACGATATATTTTCTCTCATACATGATTTAAATTAAAATGAAAAAATATAGAATTTTGTTAAAGTTAAATGAAATGTTTCCATAGAAACTACTTCTTTGTTGTCAATAACGTAGTACACATACAAAACTTATAAAAATTTACCTCCTCCATCATCAACTACCATTTAATTTATAAAATAAATTACCCCCTCCCCCTTCAACTACCCTTTTCATTTATAGATATTTCATCTACCTTTCTACAGTGGATTATTATGACCTTCTTTTTAGGATACTTCATTTATCAAAATTAAGCACTTTACTCTTGTTAAAACATAAAATGTTGCAGGTAAACTACCCCTTTCCCTTAACCGATCTTCACCAAAAACAATAGGCCTTGAGTCCTCTACAAGTCATGGCTGTATGCAAAAAATTATTTGATTCTCTTTGAATTTGTGGCTGTTATCGTTTGCCATAGAAAAAATTCTACAGACACACACAGACACTTTTCGAAAAATTACTTTTTTTCATGTTTTGATGGTAGTACAATCAGAATCTGTCGTTATCTCGAACACAATTTCTTTTGGCATGACCATACTTCCATTTCTTTATGGAACATGGAAGTAACAACATCCTAAATGGACACAATTCAAATCACACCCATTATTGAAACATATCACACCCCACACACACAACATTGAACTTTTGAAAGTCGACACTGTCACCAACAACAAGACGGACAGTGCTCCCAGTGGCAGCCTCTGAAGAAGCTTTTCAAAAGTGAAAATCGGTTCAGGTTATAATGTAAAACTTTTACATTTTTACCCATAAAAAACTTTATGTTCCGAGTCGGTAGTGAAATAATTATAACTCTTTTCTGATTCTCTAGGAACAGCTGCATAACAAATCAACCAACTGAAGGCACAAGTGACATAGGCAAGCCTCCAGATCACCTTTGAGAAAATGGATTTAATAATGAACATCAAGCTAGAATTTAGATTGTACCTAGGCAAAAAGTTTAAATACCTAGGCAAGTGGATAGAGACCAACATCTTTTAGCAGCCCTTGCACAAAGGATCAACAAGATGAACTTTGCATACCAGTTAACCAAAGGCATCTGTCTACAACAAGCAAACCATGTCCCTCAGTGCCAAGCACACCTGGTCATTATGTTAAAGAAATTTCTATAAAATTATGGATCAGTGGCTGTAAAAGCCATTCTGTGTACCGCTGTTGGAAATCTGAATCTCAGATAACAAAAATATGTAACTTCTTTACTACTTTGATATTTTGTTTTATCAATTTTATACTTAACCGTATGCATCCATACATTTAGTGATATCTGAGAGGGACTCTTTTAAGTGAATGTAAAAAGAATAACTACCAGGCTTATGGACTGGTTTGGTTATGTTGTTTTGAATGACCCAACCTCCTGCACACACACACAAACACAATATTGTTATGACAATACAGAACAATCTATGTGGTTCTCTAACAATCCAGTGGAATATGGCTGAAATGTTATAGCGTATGTGATTCTCGACATGCGTTGCGAGATTGTTCTGTACTCACTGGTCCTCGCCTGCTGTGTGTAAGGCCGGACCAATTATGTTCTGGTGTTTTCTAGTAGCATTCTTGATGTGCAGTTAGTGAATATTCTGGAACCTCAGTGGGGTATAAATACAAGTACTCAGAGACGTTCAGATTAGTTTGAGTTGTGAATTATTACAGTGCGGTTCGACGTATTGTAACGGAGAGTTTTATAACTGTGCGGTACAATTGTAATCAATTTTTTCTTCCTTCGCAGTCAGAAAAGCAGGAAGATCATCTCTATACATCGTAAGAATGATATCATGACTTCAGTTTGCATGCATTTCTTCGGGAACAGCATTATCGTGGAAGTTATCAGGAGCTGTAATACAATTGTGTTTTATATTAGTTAACACTTTATTGCGTATGAACAATTTTTATTTGATTTGTTGTAAGAGACTGTCTTGTTAATTACAAACTGTTTAATTGTGATAATTAAAGCTGGTGATTAGTGACTTAATTGGTGTCTTGTATTTTGTTTTTCACTGTACTATACGATGATCAGTTAGACCGTCGTAACAATGTCCTTATTTTAAACACACAACACAAACAGTACAAAGGAAAAATGTCAGTTACTATTCAGCTTGTGTTATTTCAGCATCAGGATTTGCTTGATGACTCCTCTAGAGCTGAAGATTTTTCAGACCCTGAGAAGAATATTGATAAATCTGAAAAATCCTGTAGACTTCTGCTATTCATGTCATCTGAGTATGACCTGCTGAAGATTCAATATTAGACTTCAATGAGGATGTCTTAAAGAAATAAATGTTTAACATTTCATATGTTTGGATGTTTATTTGTGTGAATCTCAGATGGTTGTATTTTGTCTACGTTCTTGTAATGGTCAGAAATAGTGAATGTACAAAAAAAAGTGCCACATTCTTTGGCAGCTTATGCAATTTTCAGGCAGGGTTATTTTTGCATGATAAAAAAATGTTTGTGATAATTTTAAGTTCAGCAGTGGAGCTGTATTGTGACCACACAACCCAGACATCTGCCCTTTGTGTCAGCCTGATAGAAATAGGAGTGATCACAGCAAGCCTTTAAGGACCCAGAAGCCCTCTGATAAACCTGCAGCAACCACCAGCCTGGGGCATAAAAGACACACACCAAAGCTGTGACTTTTGTCAGATGATGAGAAGGAAGCAAAAGACCGGGAGGAAACCAGCGGGAAAGGAGAGATGCAATATGGAGAATAAGGAAGACACTCCAAGGCTCATCAACTGGGACAGCAGCACATCTTCCATTCTGCTGAGTGAATAGAACTTTAGCAGAGAAACAACAGCGAGGGCAGCTGCCAAAATCACACCGTAGCCTGAGACGAACCCTTGCCACAGTACAACTAGAATCCTCACCCAACAGCCCTTTTCAGGGCCCAAAATGTAACGCAATGTACAGTTGGCCCATTTGTCTTGTGACAACATGTGCATGTATTATTATTACATTGTCATCGTGTTCTACCATGTTGTTGGTTCCAGATACCACCACAGTCACATTATTACCACCCTGATGTTCATTATCTATTTTAGATTTGAGTCTTCACATCTCCATATGATACTTCATTATATATTACCTAGGAATAACAATCTTCTCCTCCCTCTATTCATCTTTTTTTCACTGTTACTTGGAAAATTGTTTTGGTAGTCTATTTTCCCTCAGGATACATCTAATCTGGTTTCCCTTTCTCCTCTTTATAACCCTCACAAGTGTTCTACCCTTTTTTGATCATTTAAGCACCTCTTTATTGCATACTTTATCCACCAGTTATTGCATTTTAGTTTTTCATTGTTATTTTACAGCAATTCTTTTCTTTTAGAATGTTCTTTTCATATGTATGTTCAAGCTGTTAATCTTCCCTATAGATATATTGACATATATATTTGTATTATTACCAGATCTTTGGGCAACATTCTCATTCTTAATCCTAACCCTGCCATTTTATTATCTACATTCACATCCTCTGTACTTGTTTAGATATTTTATTGTTTACAACTTTTCCTATCTAATTCCTTCTCTTCTGTATTGCTGAGTATAAAATTATGGATTCTCCACTTTGTACGAGGGTAAGTCAAAAAGTAAAGGCAAATTTTTAAAAAGGAACTTTTTATTGTGAAAACAAGATGACAAGTAACATCATTTCTCTACATAATCTCCCTCAACTTCTATGCACTTGGTCCATCTCTTGACAAGCTTCGTAATTCCGTCCTGGAAGAAGATTTGTGGCATCGTGCACAGCCACTCGCGCACCGCCTCCACAACCTCGTCATCCGACAAAAACTTGGATTCACGCAGGTGCTCCTTCATCAGACCAAAAAGGTGAAAATCACTTGGAGCTAGGTCAGGACTGTACGGCGGATGCTCCAGCAGCTCAAAACCAAGATCTTGAATGCACTGGATCGTTTTCCCCGCAGTATGAGGACGGGCATTTTCCTGAAGCAAAAGCACACCTTTTGAAAGTTTTCCTCGCCTCTTTGTTTTGATTTTGGGTTTCAGATCTCGCAGTAGCTCACAGTAGCTGTCACTATTCACTGTTTGACCTTTAGGAGTGTAATGAATTAGAAGTGGACCTTTCATATCATATCCCAAAACACTGTCATCATCAACTTTCCTGCAGAAACTTGTCTTTTGAACTTTTTTGCTGTAGGCGAGGATGGATGTTTCCACACCATACTCTGCCGCTTACTCTGTGGTTCGAAGTGATGGACCCACGTCTCATCAACGGTTACTAAGCAACTGAGAAACTCTTCTCCTTCCTCTTCTAAACGCCTTAAATGTGATTTCAAAATTTCCAAACCTTTCTGTTTGTGCTGGTCTGTCAGTCGATGTGGTACCCAACGAGCACACACTTTGCAATAATTTAGTGATTCGTGGATGATTGCAACTGCTGAACTGTGGCTAATGTTCAACCATGAGCAATATCATCAATTTTGACACGACGATCATCATGAATCATTCGCTCAACTGTCTCAATGTTCTTGTCCGTCTTCATAGTGGATGGCCTACCCGAACGCTCTTCATCGCAGATAGATACACGACCATTTTTAAAGCAATTTATCCAATCATAAATTTTGCGTTCACTAAGACAGCTCTCACCGTACTGCTGCTGCATTCTGCGAATAATCTCCGCAGGTTTAGTCCCTTCAGAGTGCGGAAAACGTACCACTCCCCTCATTTCTTCCTTGGTGCACACGGACAATGGGGCACTCATAATAAAATGCCCTGAAATCACTACGAATGGAGCTGAGCACTGAAACAACACAGCTAAAGAACAAAAAAACTTTGAGTTTATATGTCATTGTTCAGTCAGTGCTGCCACCCATTGCAGCAGGGAAAATAAAATTTGCCTTTACTTTTTGACTTACCCTGTATTTCTTCTTGGCCTTCTCACATTTAATGTCTAGAACCTACTTACCATACCTGGCTAACTTATGATGTTGATTTGATTATCTTTAACTTCCTCTTCTCTAGTTTACCTACGTGCAGCATTGTGTGCATGTTTCAAGTTATATTGTGTAGACTTCTGTTTTTTAAATTGTATCCATATTTTATATAGTTTCACACATTTTTAGTGTTCTATAAAATATAATTTTTTGTTTAAATTGCACTATTAATAAATTTTTGTTTGAGTTGATTTTATTAATAAGTTTTGTAATATTATTATTATTATTATTATTATTATTATTATTATTATTATTATCATTATTGCTGTTGTTGTTGTTCTTCCTAGCCACAAAAAAAACAGAAATGAAATATATTTCTCACCCAGCAACAGATCCCCACAATCATACAGGTGCAAGAGGGAGCTGAGGGTATACTGATAAGAAGGCAGTTAAATACCTAGATTGGAAGCTCTCCTACAGGCAGCAAATTAAGCTTGAACCTGATAAGGCAGCACAGATCATGACACACCTCACCAGGGAATGGCCAATGTAGGAGACCCCACCAAAAGCAAGAGGGGATTGCTGATAGTAGTCACAGAATCTATCCTACTATATGGTTGTAAAATCTGGACCAATTCAGCAAAAATTGAGAAAAAACAGGATACATGCAGAAAAGAGGAGCCCTCAGAGTAGCATCCTCTTGTTGGATAGTGCCAGAGCTGGTAGTCCTGGTGTTGCAGGAGCGGTTCCCATAGACATTTTGGCTCAAGACCAAAAGCACCTCTTTAAAAGAAGAAATGAAATTAGAAGAGACAAAGAATGTAGCAAAGAATGAAGCCAGGGAATTTACTCTCTGGCACTGGCAAGATTGGTAGAATAGGGAGGGTAGACGAGGATGTAACATGAGGTTCATACCAAACTTGTGGGAATTGATTGACTGCCGCCATGGTGAGGCTATCTACCATTTGACACAATTCTTCAGTGGGCATAGCAATTTTAATGCCCACCTCTACAGAATAAGAAATGTGCAAAGCCCAGCATGCCAGTATGGTGACTCTCCCCATGTTGCGGTTTGGAAGCTCTTGATGATCTCGAGTTGTTCCAAAGACGCTATGCAGGAAGGGCTGGATTGTTTGTACGAAAAGAAGTGGACTGTAATACTGTTATTAGAAATGCGTTTATTGAAATATTAAGATGTATTGATCATGATCGACACGTGCGGATGTATTAGAGGTCATAACGCCCATAAATTAGTTTTGAAAGAAATCGTAGTCCATTGAAGATGGACGCAGGTAGTCTGATTAAATTAATTAGTATGATACATATTTAAGAATTGTCCAGAAGCCGCGGCTGTAAGTGAGATTGTTTAACGAGAGTTCCGCTCGGAGCCTGGTTAGAAACTAAACTAAAACTTGTCTCCCGTCGGCCAACTGACCGCCGGCAGCGTTTGATAAGCACGTGACGTCATCCGCCCGTGTCGCATTGCAGTAGTCACTGCGTACAGCTGATAAACAAAGTACAAAGTTTGAACACCCCATGACGATGCCTTGCACACGTTCTTTCAAGTACACCAGATTTACATGAGAGAGGATGGCAATAGAGATGAAGCTCAGGGTCTTCACGCCTGAGGGTGTAGTTAAGATTATGCTTTGTGGCAAGGAGGAATGGGACCATGTTTCTTTCAGTCCGTTCTGCAAGAAAAGGAAAGACAGTCCCAACTTGCACACAACAAGCAGCAGCACATAAGAGGCAACTAAAAAGAGTTCAATAAAGGCACAATAGGCTCCATCTTGAAGTAATACTCTAAGTGGTTCCAGGGTGGATATCAATGCCTGAATTAAGGTTCACCTCTAACAGAGCATAAAACAATGTCCACCCTCTCAAAAATTATTATTATTATTAATGATTTTAAGTTGTTTAATTTTTTGTATCTTTTAATAATTTATCAAGACTGAATTTCTCTTTTTATATAAACTAAAGATATGTAAAAACCTTACCGATGTACTGAAAATTTGTCATGCTACTGATGACACTTCCATAAAGGTGACGAAATTAGTTTTGATGTGTATACTGACAAAAAATTATCTTTATGACTAAGAACTGTTTCTGTGTTTGTTTTATAATACAAACATAAACCTTGTGGTACGACCAAGCGTCAAGGTCATTCTTGTAGACTGTTATCATATCACTTAACTGTTATTGTCAATTCTTTGTTAATGACTACATTAGTCAAAATTGTTGTTAGGTATTACTATGCCTTTCTTGCATGTAGCCAAAAACGATTTATACAGTACATAAATGTGAATCTGTATTTATTCAGTTTAAGATGTAGGAGTAAACTGGCATGATATCCAAAATGATGATTCATGTAGAATCATGTATCACTTAAGAATTTTGCATACCTGCAAAAAAAAAATATTAAACAAAATTGTACTGTCATACACTTCCTTTGTAAAATTTTCTTTAATAAGTTTGCTTTAATAAATTCTTCAAAATCCCTTTATTTTCAGGTGGTTTGTTAATAGCTCTTGAAGAAGGTGTTAGTTTCTGGGACATAAGCTTAATGTGGAAAATATTTCTATGCACTGTAACAAGTACCTTCATGTCTGTTATTTTGTTGTCGATTTATAAGGGGACACCTGGTAAGCTAACTTTTATATTTTTTAAATTAAATAATTCTTAAGTTGTTATCTTGAAACACTAAAATTAGTTCAGTTAAGACTAGGTAGACAATCTGACATATGTAATTGTTGTTAGTAGTATAATAAATATACATGTGCCTTACTAAGTCTACAGCAGTAAACAACATAAACAAAAGTGTATGCATTAACATGACTTTTCATCTTTCCATTGAGCCCACAAGCATTAAAAAAAACATAATCTCAGCCTCACAAAAGTGGAAGTAAAACATTAACTTTGTGAAAACAAATATTATGATACTGTATGTACAATTAAGTATAATCATTGTTAATACCACTTACAATTAATTAATTTTAACTCTCTAAATGGAGGAAATGAAAGATAACTTAATACTTTTGTTAGTAATAATATGTATGAAGTACATTATTTTTCCCAAAAAATACAATGTAAACTTTTGGAATAGTCATTATCACAATAGGCAGAAATCAGAAAAGATCATCCTGTTTACTGAAACCTGTACTTTGTAAAAGAAAAGTATAAAGAAAAATTTTAATTAAACAGTGCTGAGAGTGTGAATAGATTCTGTTATTCTGAGTAATCCCTCTATTCTTCTATTATGATTTACTAACTCCATCCTGACCAGTAGTTTTGTTATGCTATATATATATATATATATATATATATATATATATATATATATTTCTTTATTGTTATAGTATTGCTTTAATATTATAGAGTTTTACCATTATGTTCTGGAAGGAATTATCTGAGGCCCCATTTTGAAACTAAATGTAATTGTATAAATATATTTCTAACAAGTGTAACAGTTAATTTGTAAATCAGTCTTCACAACACTCATTGTAACTTAGTTAAGTGTTTGTAATTTCTCAGCCCCTGGATATACATAGGCTTACTGCTATGTGAATCGAATCTTGTGAGGCACAAGACTTTGTAGCTAGAAGCTTCGCATTAAAAATATAAGGAGATATTAAAATATCGGTATGGAGAACCATACATGACTTCCATATTCTAAGATTTATATTTAAAATCATTTTCGAAATGAAATATTACCATAGAAACTACTTCTTTCTACTTACTGCTTCAGCCTTAACCACAGTACTGTGGTCACTAACGTATACCACCTCACGTTATCGCATTCGATTTTCACTGATGATGGAAGTCGATGGCATTGCCGAAATGTCTGGTTTTGTAGAAAACTTTGGACTACGGCCAAATATCCCGGGAAGGAATTTTAACAAAAACTACTTCTTTGTTGCCGATAACGTTGTACACATATATATATCAGTGGCGAAGTTACATGGAGGCAATTGAGGCAATGCCTACCCTAAAAAATTCGGTAGAATAAAAATTATAAATACGTATGAACTACAAAACGTAAAGATTATACATTGTTACTGCGACTGTCAAATTTATTAAACCGAAACGTGCTTTATTGAGCGACCGCTAGATGGTAACAGGTGAGATTCGGCATAGTTCGTTTAAAGCGAATGAGGCAACCTGAACTTGCCTCAGCGTTTTTTGTATACATCATATGTAAGCAATGTAGTGGTGCGATAGGGAAGTGTACGGAGGGGGGATTGTCCCGCGCTGTACACATAGAGCGTTGAGGCATGCCTCACTTCTGTGGTCCAAACAGTTAAGTTAAAGAGCCTGTGTTGTTTCTAAGTGTTTATTTTATGCGGTTATTAAAAGTGTCACTGTTATTCCGCTGAACTAACAGATGATCAAGATTGTTATTTGAATTATTTGTAACATTAAATATATATATAGAAACTAATCAAGTTTAAAAATTTGAAGTTCAATCAGTTGTATTATTGTGTATGACTAATACAAGGATTGTTCAATAGACACACGTATAGAGCTGTAAAGCATTTTTTATTCGATGATTTTAAAAGAAGTCTCCAATAACATTAAGACATGAGTTCCACTGTTGCGCTAACCTGTAGATTCCCTGCTAGTAAAATTCTTACGGCTGTTTGTGGAACCATTCGGTTACAGCAAACTCTACCTTAGCGTCCGATTTCACCCACCGTCCTTTTAGTGATTCCTTAAAAAAAATTTAAGATAAGATTTTTGCCTACCCATTCATTAACTACTAGCTTCGCCAGTAAGCAAACTGATGTCCATTTTTTCGGCTTGCACACGTTATGTTGGTGTGGATTTCGGCACTTTCCATTTAAAAAGCGTGCAAACGTAAGAAAATAAACATGAGTGAGGCCAGAAATAACGTGAATTGTGTGTGTGTGTGTCTTACCTGCCTTTTTATTGCCGTATTAAATGAAAAATATTATATTACATTAAAATGAAAAATTTTAATTTTATTGCCTGGCAACAAAATTATTTTATTTTTAACAATTACCATTGTTTCAAAAAGTTTAAATAAATTTTCAAGTACTTTACTCTTGTTAAAACGTAAAAGGTTGCAGGTAAACTATCCCTTCCCCTTAACCGATCTTCACCAAAATCGAAAGTCCTTGAGACCTCTACAATTCAGGGACGTATGCAAAACATTATTTGATTCTGTTTGAATTTGCGGCAGTTATCGTTTGCCATAGAAAATACGCTTGATAAAAAACGTTGCAGGTAAACTACCCCTTCCCCTTAACCGATCTTCTCCAAAAACAATAGGTCTTGAGTACTCTACAAATCAGGGCTGTATGCAGAAAATTATTTGAGTCTGTTTGAATTTGCGGCTGTTATCGTTTGCCATAGAAAATACCCTGGTTAAAAAAACGTTGTAGGTAAACTACCCCTTTCCCTTAACCGATCTTCACCAAAAACAATAGGTCTTGAGAACTCTACAATTTAGGGATGTATGCAAATAATCTTTTGATTCTGTTTGAATTTGCGGCTGTTATCGTTTGCCATAGGAAATACCCTTGTTAAAACATAAAACGTTACAGGTAAACTACCCCTTTCCCTTAACCGATCTTCACCAAAAACAATAGGTCTTGAGAACTCTACAATTCAGGGCTGTATGCGAAACATTATTTGATTCTGTTTGAATTTGCGGCTGTTATCGTTTGCCAAAAAAAAAAAATTTCCCTTGATAAAAAAAAACCGTTGCAGGTAAACTACCCCTTCCCCTTAACCGATCTTCACCAAAATCGAAAGTCGTTGAGACCTCTACAATTCAGGGACGTATGCAAAAAATTATTTGATTCTGTTTGAATTTGCGGCTGTTATCGTTTGCCATAGAAAATACGATTGATAAAAAAACGTTGCAGGTAAACTACCCCTTCCCCTTAACCGATCTTCACCAAAAACAACAGGTCTTGAGTACTCTACAAATCAGGGCTGTATGCAAAACATTATTTGATTCTGTTTGAATTTGCGGCTGTTATCGTTTGCCATAGAAAATACACTTGTTAAAAAAACGTTGCAGGTAAACTACCCCTTTCCCTGAACCGATCTTCACCAAAAACAATAGGTCTTGAGAACTCTATAATTTAGGGCTGTATGCAAATAATCTTTTGATTCTGTTTGAATTTGCGGCTGTTATCGTTTGCCATAGGAAATACCCTTGTTAAAACATAAAACGTTACAGGTAAACTACCCCTTTCCCTTAACCGATCTTCACCAAAAACAATAGGTCTTGAGAACTCTACAATTCAGGGCTGTATGCGAAACATTATTTGATTCTGTTTGAATTTGCGGCTGTTATCGTTTGCCAAAAAAAAAAAATTTCCCTTGATAAAAAAAAACCGTTGCAGGTAAACTACCCCTTTCCCTCAACCGATCTTCACCAAAAACAATAGGTCGTGAGTACTCAGGGCTGTATGCAAAAAATTATTTGATTCTGTTTGAATTTGCGGCAGTTATCGTTTGCCATAGAAAAAGAATCTACAGACACACAGACAGACAGACACACACACAGACACTTTTCGGAAAACGACTTTTTTTCATGTTTTGAGTGTAGTACAATCAGAATCTGCATTAATCTCGAACACGATTTTTTTTGACATCACCATACTTCCATTCCTTAAGGAATATGGAAGTAAAAAACACAAAGTTCTTCATGATTACAAGCTGTAAATTGGATTTATTTAAAATTAGATTTAAAAGCTAAAGCAAAAAATATGCAAGTGTACTCACTATGTTTTTAGTAAACTCTCTCTCTCTCTCTCTCTCTCTCTCTCTCTCTCTCTCTCTCTCTCTCTCCTGACTGATTTATTACACCCTCCAGTCATACCTAACCCAGGCACGTTTCTTTACCTCAACATAACTCCTACAACCAACAGTAAATAAATAATTATCCAGAATCAGAATGTTATCAGTAATTTACACAGTCCAGGAAATGAGCACCGGCACCACACATATTTTTCTACTGATGTTTTTGTAAATACAATATTTACTACAGTAGAAATGACATAAAGTGTACGGAGTCACATAAGTTAACACCGTTTTTGGGGATAATCCACAGGAACTATTTTTGTTGTTAAAGAGTGAAAAGAAACATAATATATATATTAGTGAAAACCATGGAAACCATTTAAATTTTACACTATTAAAATATAAATTCTTTTTAATAAAATTTTGCTATACATGGTAATAATAATAACAAAGTATTGTGCTTTGATCCTTCTTCCAGATACATTACTTTCCATATATTCTTGGATTTCGTTGTCCATGACGTGTCCGTTACTTATAGACTACAAAGACGAACTAAACACGATAAAATATCTAGCAGAATCTAATGGTTATGACAGAACAATAGTCAGTAAACTCCTACACAAAACACAAAACAAACAACAGACAAAGACAGAAAACAACAAATTCATAACACTAACATACATCAACAAACAAACAGAAAAAATTGCCCACAAATTCAAAAAAGCAGGATACAGAATCGCTTACAAAACTACTAACAAAACAGAACACACACTATCAAAACGCATGCCCAAAGCACAAAACAAATTCGATCTACCCGGTGTATATAAACTAAATTGTTCAAATTGCAGTAAATTCTACATAGGCCAGACAGGACGTAGCTTCAAACAGAGATACATTGAACACACAAAAGCACTCCACACCACTACAGAATCTACCTTCGCAAACCACCTCATTGAAGCAAACCACACATATAAAAACATCGACAATAACATGAACATACTACACGTACACACAAAAGGCCGAAAACTAGACACTCTAGAACAATTAGAAATATACAAACACACAAAAACAAATAAAAACGACATCCTAAACGAACAGACACAATTCAAATCGCACGCATTATTCGAACACATCTCACCACACACACACAGCTTCAATCTTTCGAAACACTATCTCGTCGCCAACAACAAGACGAGCAGCGCTACTAACGACAGCCTCTGATGAAGCCTTCTATAGGTGAAAGCCGGTTTAGGCTGTAAGGTAAAACTTTACGTTTTTACTTATAAAAAACTTAGTGTTCCGAGTCGTCAATATTATAGTGATATTTAGTTCCATATATTATTATTTTTCCAGTGTGAGCATTCAGTTAAGCAGGTTTTAGTGTGGATGCAATTCCTATAAAACGTCTTCAAGCCTCTTGTTACTACATGTTTATGTACAATAGTTGTTTCTCAGTTATGATAAGTGAATTTATTAGGCTGCGAATTAACACGATTGTGATAATGTATAAGAGCCTGGTAGAGCCAATAAGGTCAGGAGTCATTTCAAGAGATGCTACTAAAATGCACAATTAACACATATGTACTGTGTGTTAACACTTATTAAACCGGTGTTAACATATGGCTCAGAAACGTGATCATTAATAAAAAATAAGGAACAATTACAGGGAAAGATGTTGGGTGTTAAGACAAAGGGATGGTGTTGAGGGTGGTGTTTCGTGCAGAAACTATATGCTGAGCTCTACCGTCTTTACAGACACCTTGATATTATAAAATTTATTAAGTAAATTAGACTTAATTAAATGTACAGGTATACAGAGAGAATGAAGGAAACACATACTGCTACACAAATATACAAATATTTTACCAGATGATCATGGATAGTAGACCCAGAGGAAGGCAAAGAATTAGACTGAAGGATCAGGTGGAGGAGGAATTAAGAAGGTTTACTATTAGGTCTTCCAGTAGAGAACAACAAATAGGACTATGGACAGAGCAAAGAATACACACAAATAAAATTGTCTTAGAACAGGCTAGAACACATGAAAGATTGTGGATCCACAAATGATGATGATGATGATGATGATGATGATGATTAAGAAAGAAAAATATTGGATTCCTGGATTTTGTTGTCCATGACATGTCTGTTGATTAATTAATTGTAAATATATCACTACTGACTCAGATTACAAATTTTTTATTGGTAAAAGTTTATCATTTCTTACCAATAAAAATCAGCATGGAGAACCATACATGACTTCCATGCTGTAAGATTTATGTTTAAAATAATTTACTTGAATTCGGTTCGGTAATTTCTAAAAAAATATCGCCCACCCTCAAACTAATTTCACTATTTATAGATATTTTTGTTATTATGGGGTTGTTGTTTAATATAATGTTATTTTCAGTCACTTTATCCATAAAAATTAGGTAGGCTTACTTTATTCTTATAAAGAAACCGAACTTCGCAGATAATCATCCCTCCTCCGAAGCGCTCCGAAGTCACTCATGGACCCTGAGCATCTTGCAGAGGGTTCATTCCCTAAAGACAAAAAGTCAGTCTATGAACCGTTCCTCTGTAAACACGTGCAGTTACACTGCCCAGCGATCCACAGGAAGCAAATCACTATCCACGCTGGACACTTTTTTGGCTTGCACACGTTGTGTTGGTGTGGGTTTCGGCACTTTCCATTTAAAAGGCGTGCAAATGTAAGAAAATAGACATGAGTGATCCCAGAAATAACACGAATTGTGTGTGTGTGTGTGTGTCTTGCCTGCTTTTATTGCGGTAATCATAATAATAAAATGGAAACGTAAACATTACATAATTGAGATATGCTTGGCTGCCATGAACAATATATTTTCTCTCATACATAATTTAAATTAAAATGAAAAAATATAGAATTTTGTTAAAGTTAAATGAAATGTTTCCATAGAAACTACTTCTTTGTTGTCAATAACGTACTACACATATAAAACTTATAAAAATTTACCTCCTCCATCATCAACTACCATTTTAATTTATACAAAAA
Organism: Magicicada septendecula; assembly: GCA_034769895.1. Lineage (NCBI taxonomy): Eukaryota > Metazoa > Arthropoda > Insecta > Hemiptera > Cicadidae > Magicicada > Magicicada septendecula. The sequence continues at coordinate 126,764,833 of CM068374.1, read as the reverse complement.
ATTACTCCCTCCCCATCAACTACCCTTTTCATTTATAGATATTTCATCTACCTTTCTACAGTGGATTATTATAACTTTCTTTTCAGGATACTTTATTTATCAAAATTAAGCCCTTTACTCTTGTTAAAACATAAAATGTTGCAGGTAAACTACCCCTTTCCCTTAACCAATCTTCACCAAAAACAATAGGCCTTGAGTCCTCTACAAGTCATGGCTGTATGCAAAAAATTATTTGATTCTGTTTGAATTTGTGTCTGTTATCGTTTGCCGTAGACAAAATTCTACACACAGACACTTTTCGAAAAATGACTTTTTCATGTTTTGATGGTAGTACAATCAGAATCTGCTGTTATCTCGAATACGATTTTTTTGGCATGACCATACTTCCATTTCCTTATGGAACATGGAAGTAAAAATCGGTATGGAGAACCATACATGACTTCCATGTCCTAAAATATATATTTAAAATCATTTAAATATTAATTAAATAAGTGTATGCTTGAATTCTGAAGAAATGACGTATCAGCTAAAATGGTACCCTCATGTAACGTGGGTGAAGACTATCCTCAACCTTCGTGAGGAAGGACTGTACTTTTGGATAAAATGTTTGTAGGTCGAACGAAGAGCTGGCCAAAGGGAGTTACGATCTGATTCCTATAATGAAATTGGGCTCTCACTGAGTTATTGGCCGAGGGTGAATGCTATCTATAGTGTTATCAAAGTCTTTTCTGTCAATATAATACTGGTCATTTTTCTTTTTTTAAATCAAGTCTTTCTTTGTTTCTTTCTTTCCATTCGTCTTCTGATTTCCTGAACGACGATATCGTTCACCCGTATAATTATAAATTTCTTAGCAAAACATTTCTTCCTCAATACGTTTGCATCTTCTGTTTAACACCCACCATTCTGATCCATGTCATAACGCTATATTCCACACAGGCTAGTAAATAAGTAGCCATCAGAGAGGTCAAAATATTTTCCAGGAGCGGCAAACAATTTTCCAGAGGAGAAAAATATTTATATATTTTTCATACATACACACATGCACATATTAGTTTGTAATGCTTATTTTATTAAGATTGTATTAATTTATTAAACATTTATTGCTTCAAAACATGCATACAATGAATGGCTTGTAAAAGTTAATGTTTGATCTCCATTAAGTAGTGCTCATTTCCAAAATTTTAAAATTATCAAGCCCGTAATCAAAACATAAGAGCAGGTTTTAGTCTGTATGGGGGTACACCGTGGACAAAAATTTTCAACATTCCCTATGGAGCGTTCCTCAGAGCAAAGCTGCAAATCTACAGTATACGTTTCACAGAACAAACACGTGGAAAAGAAGGAGTGCTCCCAAGTCTCTCATGGACCCTGAGCATCTTGCAGAGGGTTCATTCCCTAAAGACGAAAAGTCTGTTTATGGACCGTTCCTCTGTAAACATGTGCAGTTACACTGGTGAGCGATCCACTGGAAGCAAATCACTGTCCACGCTGGACACCTTTTCGGCTCGCACGCGTTGTTTTGGTGTGGGTTTTGGTACTTTCCATTTAAAAAGCGTGCAAATGTAAGAAAATAAAATGGAAACGTAAACATTACATAATTGAGATATGCTTGCCTGCCATGAACGATATATTTTCTCTCATACATGATTTAAATTAAAATGAAAAAATATAGAATTTTGTTAAAGTGAAATGAAATGATTCCATAGGAACTACTTCTTTGTTGTCAATAACATAGTACACATATACAACTTATAAAAATTTACTTCCTCCGACATCAACTACCATTTTAAAAAAAAAATTACCACCTCTTCCCTTCAACTACCCTTTTTATTTATAGATATTTCATCTACCGTTCTACAGTGGATTATTATGACCTTTTCAGAATACTTTATTTATCAAAATTAAGCACTTTACTCTTGTTAAAATGTAAAACATTGCTGGTAAACTACCCCTTTCCCTTAACCGATCTTCACCAAAAACAACAGATCTTGAGTCCTCTACAATTCATAGCTGTATGCAAAAAATTATTTGATTCTGTTTGAATTTGCGGCTGTTATCATTTGCCATATAAAACATTCTACACACAGACACTTTTCGAAAAATGATTTTTTTTTTATGTTTTGATGGTAGTACAATCAGAATCTGCTGTTATCTCGAACACGATTTTTTTCACCATGACCATACTTCCATTTCCTTATGGAACATGGAAGTAAAAATATCGGGATGGAGAACCATACATGACTTCCGTGTTCTAAGATTTATATTTAAAATCATTTTCGAAATGAAATATTTCTATAGAAACTACTTCTTTCTACTTACTGCTTCAGCCTTAACCACAGTACTGTGGTCACTACGTATACCACCTCACATAATCGCACTCGATTTTCACTTACGATGGAAGTCAATGGCACTGCCGAAACATCTGGTTTTGCAAAAAACATTGGTCTATGGTCAAACAGGCCGGGAAGGAATTTTAACAACAAACTACTTCTTTGTTGCTGACACGTACTACATATATAAAAAAATTATCCCCTCCCCCACCAAATATAATTTTCGTTTATAGAAAATTACCCCCACCCCATTCAACTAGCCTCTTCATTTATAGATATTTCATCTAAGTTTCTACAGTGGATTATTAAGATCTTCTTATCAGGATACTTTATTTATCAAAATTAAGTACTTTACTCTTGTTACAACAAAAAATGTTTCAGGTAAACTACCCTTTCCCCGTAACTGATCTTCACCAAAATCAAGATGCCTTGTGTACTATACAACTCAGGCACATATGTAAAAAATTATTTGATTTTGTTTGAATTTACGGCAGTTATCGTTTGTCATAGAAAAAATTACCCTTGTTATCACATAAAACGTTGCAGGTAAACTACCCCTTCTCTTAACTGATCTTCACCAAAATCAACAAGCCTTGAGTTTTCTATAATTCAGGGATGCATGCAAAACATTATTTGATTCTGTTTGAATATGCGACAGTTATCGATCGTCATAGAAAATATCGCTATGGAGAACCATACATGACTTCCATGTTCTAAGATTTATATTTAAAATCATTTACAAAATGAAAAGTTTCCATAGAAACTACTTCTTTCCACTTATTGCTTCAGCCTTAACCACAGTACTATGGTCACTAACGTATACCACCACATGTTATCGCACTCGATTTTCACTGATGATGGCGGTCGACGGCACTGCCGAAACGTCTTGTTTTGCAGAAAACATTGGACTACGGCCAAACAGCCCGGGAAGGAATTTTAACAACAAACTACTACTTTGTTGATGATAACGTAGTACACATATAAAAATTATCCCCTCCCCTTTCAACTATAATTTTTATTTATAGAAAATTACCCCCACCCCGTTCAACTAGCCTCTTCATTTATAGATATTTCATCTACGTTTCTACAGTGGATTATTAAGATCTTCTTGTCAGGATACTTTATTTATCAAAATTAAGTACTTTACTCTTGTTACAACAAAAAATGTTTCTGGTAAACTGCCCTTTACCCATAACCGATCTTCACCAAAATCAATAGGCCTCGAGTCTTCTACAACTCAGGTATATATGTAAAAAATTATTTGATTCTGTTAGAATTTACGGCAGTTATCGTTCGTCATGAAAATATTTCTCTTGCTATCACATAAAACGTTGCAGGTAAACTACCCCTTTCTCTTAACTGACCTTGACAAAAATCAATAGGTCTTGAGTCCTCTAAAATTCAGGGATGCATGCAAAACATTATTTGATTCTGTTTTAATGTGCAGCAGTTATCGTTCGTCATGGAAACAATTACTCTTGTTAAAACATTAAAGGTGGCCGGTAAACTACCCCTTTCCATTAACCGATCTTCACTAAAATCAATAGGCCTTCTGATCTTTACAATTCAGGAATGTATGCAAAAAAGTATTTGATTCTCTTTGAATTTACGGCCGTTATTGTTCGTCATAGAAAAAATTACCCTTATTAAAACATAAAACGTTGCCGATAAACTACCCCTTTCCCTTAACCGATCTTCACCAAAAACAATAGGTCTTGAGAACTCTACAATTTAGAGTTCTATGCAAAACATTATTTGATTCTGTTTAATTTTGCGGCTGTTATCGTTTCCCATACAAAAATATCGGTATGGAGAACTATACATGACTTCCATGTTCTAAGATTTATATTTAAAATCATATTCGAAATGAAATATTTCCATAGAAACTACTTCTTTCTACTTATTGCTTCAGCCTTAACCACAGTACTGTGGTCACTAACTAACGTTTTCGCAGTCGATTTTCACTGATGATGGCAGTCGATGGCACTGCCGAACTGGTTTTGCAGAAAACATTGGACTACGGCTAAACAGCCCGGGAAGGAATTTTAACAAAAACTACTTCTTTGTTGCCGATAACGTAGTACACATATAAAATTTTCGCCCCTCCCTCTTCAACTATAATTTTCATTAATTGAAAATTACCCCCACCCCGTTCAACTAGCCTCTTCATTTATAGATATTTCATTTACGTTTCTGCAGTTGATTATTATGAGCTTCTTATCAGGATACTTTGTTTATCAAAATTATGTATTTTACTCTTGTTAAAACATAAAACGTTGCGGGTAAAATACCCCTTTATCTTCACCGATCTTCACCAAAATCAACAGGCCTTCAGTCCTCTCCAATTCAGGGATGCATGCAAAAAAAAATTTGATTCTGTTTGAATGTGCGGCAGTTATCGTTCGTCATGTAAACATTTCTCTTGGTTCAACATAAAATGTTGCTGGTAAACTACCTCTTTCCCATAAATCTTCACCAAAATCAACAGTCCTTGAGCACGCTACAACTCAGGAAAGTGTGCAAAAAATGATTAGATTCTCTTTGAATTTTCGGCAGTTATCGTTCGTCATAAAAATAATTACCTTTTTTAAAACATAAAACGTTGCTGATAAACTACCCCTTCCCTTAACCGATCTTCAACAAAATCAACAGACCTTGAGTTCTCTTTAGTACAAAAAGGTATGCAAAAACCTAGTTGATTCTGTTTGAATTTACGGCAGTTATCGTTCGTCATATAAAAAATTACCCTTGTTAAAACATAAAATGTTGCTGGTAAACTACCCCTTTCCCTTAACCGATCATCACCAACACCAATAGGTACTGAGAACTCTACAATACAGGGCTGTATGCAAAACATCATTTGATTCTGTTTGAATTTGCGGCTGTTATCGTTTCCTATAGAAAAAAATTATCCTTGATAAAAAACAGTTACACGTAAACTACCCCTTTCCCTTAACCGATCTTCACCAAAAACGACAGGTCTTGGGCACTCTACAATTCTGGCCTGTATGAAAACAATTATTTGATTCTGTTTGAATTTGCGGCTGTTATCGTTTGCCATAGAAAACACCCCTGATAAAACATAAAACGTTGCTGGTAAACTACCCTATTCCATTAACCGATCTTCACCAATAACAATAGGTCTTGAGAACTCTACAATTCAGGGCTGTATGCAAAACATTAGTTGATTCTCTTTGAATTTACGGCAGTTATCGTTCGTCACAGAAAAAATACCCTTGTTAAAACATAAAACGTTGCTGGTAAACTAGGGTAGTTTACCCTATTCCCTTAACCGATCTTCACCAAAACCAACAGGTCTTGAGAACTCTACATTTCAGGGCTGTATGCAAAATATTATATGATTCTGTTTAAATTTGCGGCTGTTATCGTTTGCCATATAAAATACCCTTGATAAAACAAAACACGTGTCAGGTAAACTACCCCTTTCCCTTAACCGATCTTCACCAAAAACAATATGTCTTTAGTATTCAATAAAAAAAACAGGGCTGCATGAAAAAACGTATTTGATTCTGTTTGAATTTGCGGCTGTTATCGTTTGCCAAACAAACAAAATTACCCTTGATAAAAAAAAACCGTTGCAGGTAAACTACCACTTTCCTTCAACCGATCTTCACCAAAAACAATAGGTCGCGAGTACTCTACAAATCAGAGCTGTATGCAAAACATTATTTGATTCTGTTTGAATTTGCGGCTGTTATCGTTTGCCATAGAAAAAAATTACCCTTGATAAAAAACCGTTTCCCTTAACCGATCTTCACCAAAAACGACAGGTCTTGAGAACTCTGCAATTCAGGGCTGTATGCAAAATATTATATGATTTCGTTTGAATTTGCGGCTGTTATCGTTTGCCATACAAAATACCCTTGATAAAACAAAAAACGTGGCAGGTAAACTACCTCTTTCCCTTAAACGATCTTCACCAAAAACTTTAGTATTGAGGTCTTTAGTACTCAAGAAATCAGGGCTGTATGCAGAACCTTATTTGATTATGTTTGAATTTGCGGTTGTTATCGTTTGCCATAGAAAATACCCTTGTTAAAACATAAAACGTTGCAGGTAAGCTACCCCTTTCCCATAACCGATCTTTACCAAAATCAACAGATCTTGAGAACTCTACAATTCAGGGCTGTATGCGAAACATTATTTGATTCTGTTTGAATTTGCGGCTGTTATCGTTTGCCAAACAAACAAAAATATCGGTATGGAGAACCATACATGACTTCCATATTCTAAGATTTATTTTTAAAATCATATTCAGCCAAACAGCCAGGCTGTGTCTTACCTGCCTTTTTATTGCTGTATTAAATGAAAAATATTATATTACATTAAAATGAAAAAATTATAATTTTATTGCCTGGCAACAAAATTATTTTATTTTTAACAATTACCTTTGTTTCAAAAAGTTTAAATAAATTTTCAAGTACTTTACTCTTGTTAAAACGTAAAAGGTTACAGGTAAACTACCCCTTCCCCTTAACCGATCTTCACCAAAATCGAAAGTCGTTGAGACCTCTACAATTCAGGGACGTATGCAAAACATTATTTGATTCTGTTTGAATTTGCGGCTGTTATCGTTTGCCATAGAAAATACGATTGATAAAAAAACGTTGCAGGTAAACTACCCCTTCCCCTTAACCGATCTTCACCAAAAGCAACAGGTCTTGAGTACTCTACAAATCAGGGCTGTATGCAAAACATTATTTGATTCTGTTTGAATTTGCGGCTGTTATCGTTTGCCATAGAAAATACCCTTGTTAAAAAAACGTTGCAGGTAAACTACCCCTTTCCCTGAACCGATCTTCACCAAAAACAATAGGTCTTGAGAACTCTACAATTTAGGGCTGTATGCAAATAATCTTTTGATTCTGTTTGAATTTGCGGTTGTTATCGTTTGCCATAGGAAATACCCTTGTTAAAACATAAAATGTCACAGGTAAACTACCCCTTTCCCTTAACCGATCTTCACCAAAAACAATAGGTCTTGAGTACTCTACAAATCAGGCCTGTATGCAAAACATTATTTGATTCTGTTTGAATTTGCGGCTGTTATCGTTTGCCATAGAAAATACCCTTGTTAAAAAAACGTTGCAGGTAAACTACCCCTTTCCCTCAACCGAACTTCACCAAAAACCATAGGTCTTGAGAACTCTACAATTTAGGGCTGTATGCAAATAATCTTTTGATTCTGTTTGAATTTGCGGCTGTTATCGTTTGCCATAAGAAATACCCTTGTTAAAACATAAAACGTTACAGGTAAACTACCCCTTTCCCTTAACCGATCATCACCAAAATCAACAAATCTTGAGAACTCTACAATTCAGGGCGGTATGCGAAACATTATTTGATTCTGTTTGAATTTGCGGCTGTTATCGTTTGCCAAACAAACAAAATTACCCTTGCTAAAAAAAAACCGTTGCAGGTAAACTACCCCTTTCCCTTAACCGATCTTCACCAAAAACAATAGGTCGCGAGTACTCTGCAAATCAGGGCTGCATGCAAAAAATTATTTGATTCTGTTTGAATTTGCGGCAGTTATCGTTTGCCATAGAAAAAATCGACAGACAGACACAAAGACAGACAGACACACAGACACACACTTTTCGGAAAACGACTTTTTTTCATGTTTTGAGTGTAGTAGAATCAGAATCTGCAATAATCTCGAACACGATTTTTTTTGCCATCACCATACTTCCATTCCTTAACGAATATGGAAGTAATACCCTTGATAAAACAAAACACGTGTCAGGTAAACTACCCCTTTCCCTCAACCGATCTTCACCGAAAACAATAGGTCGCGAGTACTCTACAAATCAGAGCTGTGTGCAAAAAATTATTTGATTCTGTTTGAATTTGCGGCTGTTATCGTTTGCCATAGAAAAAAAATCTATAGACAGACAGACACTTTTTGGAAAACGACTTGTTTTCATGTTTTGAGTGTAGTACAATCAGAATCTGCTATAATCTCGAACACGATTTTTTTTGCCATCACCATGCTTCCATTTCCTTAAGGAACATGGGAGTAAAATTACTTGTTTAAAAATATCGGTATGGAGAACCATACATGACATCCATATTCTAAGATTTATATTTAAAATCATTTTCACCCAAACAGCCAGGCGGTGTCTTACCTGCCTTTTTATTGCAGTATTAAATAAAAATTTTATATTACATTAAAATGAAAAAATTATAATTTTATTGCCTGGCAACAAAATTATTTTATTTTTAACAATTACCATTGTTTCAAAAAGTTTAAATAAATTTTCAAGTACTTTACTCTTGTTAAAATGTAAAAGGTTGCAGATAAACTACCCCTTCCCCTTAACCGATCTTCACCAAAATCGAAAGTCATTGAGACCTCTACAATTCAGGGCCGTATGCAAAACATTATTTGATTCTGTTTGAATTTGCGGCTGTTATCGTTTGCCATAAAAAATACCCTTGTTAAAAAAACGTTGCAGGTAAACTACCCCTTTCCCTCAACCGATCTTCACCAAAAACAATAGGTCTTGAGAACTCTAAAATTTAGGGCTGTATGCAAATAATCTTTTGATTCTGTTTGAATTTGCAGCTGTTATCGTTTGCCATAGGAAATACCCTTGTTAAAACATAAAACGTTACTGGTAAACTACCCCTTTCCCTTAACCGATCTTCACCAAAAACAATAGCTCTTGAGTACTCTACAAATCAGGGCTGTATGCAAAACATTATTTGATTCTGTTTGAATTTGCGGCTGTTATCGTTTGCCATAGAAAATACCCTTGTTAAAAAAACGTTGCAGGTAAACTACCCCTTCCATCAACCGATCTTCACCAAAAACAAAAGGTCTTGAGAACTTTACAATTTAGGGCTGTATGCAAATAATCTTTTGATTCTGTTTGAATTTGCGGCTGTTATCGTTTGCCATAGGAAATACCCTTGTTAAAACATAAAACGTTACAGGTAAACTACCCCTTTCCCTTAACCGATCTTCACCAAAATCAGCAGATCTTGAGAACTCTACAATTCAGGGCTGTATGCGAAACATTATTTGATTCTGTTTGAATTTGCGGCTGTTATCGTTTGCCAAACTATCAAAATTACCCTTGCTAAAAAAAAACCGTTGCAGGTAAACTACCCCTTTCCCTCAACCGATCTTCACCAAAAACAATAGGTCGCGAGTACTCTGCAAATCAGGACTGTGTGCAAACAATTATTTGATTCTGTTTGAATTTGCGGCAGTTATCGTTTGCCATAGAAAAAAAATCTACAGACACAGACAGATAGACAGACAGACACACAGACACACAGACACACAGACAGACAGACAGACAGACACACAGACACTTTTCGGAAAACGACTTTTTTTCATGTTTTGAGTGTAGTAGAATCAGAATCTGCAATAATCTCGAACACGATTTTTTTTGCCATCACCATACTTCCATTCCTTAAGGAATATGGAAGTAAAAAACCGTTGCCGGTAAACTACCCCTTTCCCTTAACCGATCTTCACCAAAATCAATAGGTCTTGTTAACTCTACAATTTAGGGGTGTATGCAAATAATCATTTGATTCTGTTTGAATTTGCGGCTGTTATCGTTTGCCATAGAAAAAAATCTACACATAGACAGACAGACACATAGACACACACACAGACACTTTGCGAAAAATGACTTTTTTTCATGTTTTGATGGTAGTACAATCAGAATCTGCCGTTATCTCGAACACGATTTTTTTTGCCATCACCATACTTCCATTTCCTTATGGAACATGGAAGCAAAATTAGTGATCCAAATCAGTACCGTAGTGATATATTTATAATTAAAAATATTGGGTTCTTGTATAGTACCAGTAGCGTGGCGTCCATGTAACCCGCTGTTGCCGGTGGCAACAGTACAGGAAATAAGAGAAAATAATATTAATTATAACACAGAATAAGTACTTTAGTTATTTAATAATTTGAAATCTGAACATAATTAGTAGGGAAACTTGAAAAAGAGTCTAGCATTACTTTCACACTGCTGAGCACTTGCACCGTCTTGTGTTGCCGGCACAGACATCGGCAATGTTTTACTGTGTACGTCATTGACCTCATACTATACTAGTTGTCACTGTACAAACCAAGGGGGGTACACACTCGTCCGTCCAATATGTAGCCGCTGTATAAACCGTCAAAACACTCAGTGAGCATCTATGTTCGTTTTCGGAACTGACGTGCAGCAGATACTACGTACCTATTTGTGTTTTGTTCGTTTAGCCATACACTGTTAATATGCCACGCGTTGGGCACCATATACAGTGTTAATATTAATCTGTATGCAAATTTATTGCATATATTAATTAATTATCTTTGTTCTACAAGAATTGGTTTTGCACTGCCCCTCGTTGGGTAGCCATATACAATGTTAAATTTGTTGTATATGTAGTTTGTTATGCCCCACGTTCTTTGGGAGCCATATACAATGCTAATATTTATGCGAATTATTTGCATAAATTGATTAATTATTAATTATAAATTTATTGATCTGTAATTATGAAATTGTTGCCGGTACGAACTTTGTCGTACTTACATGTATCTAGCCCCTTAGTTGGACGCCATATACGATGATATATGTATGTAAATTAATTGCATAAATTAATTTGATTATGAATTATATAAAATTTGATTGAATACTTTTATAGGTACGTATATCTTTACTTCATATTTATCTGTGTTAATTTTATGCATAGATTATTTAATTATCCCTTTAATAAGTTGTGATCAAATGTATCTAACTCTGAGCTTGGGTTAGCATATACGATGTAATTAATGTCATGTGTTGATCTCCCATATGTAATGTTAACAAATTCATTTCTTTAAATAACGAATAATTGTATGAATTGAGTTAGAGTTAATTAATTATTCACACTCCAACTTGCTACATATGAATTTACTTTTGACTTTAACTGTCTTCGAAACTTCTATTTTGTGCATCTTTCTGATCAGTTGAATTGATAATCGTTACCTTGAATTATTAATATAGATACTGTTTAATGAAAGGTTAAGTTGTGAGTCAGGTTTGTTACATAAATCAATAGAATACTAACGAATCCATTCTAACTTATATTTATTAAATCATATTCATTCTTCTTCATGTCATAACATCAATTTAAGAGCACTTACAATTCTTCAACAAAACAATAAAATTCTATTCCACATTTAACAATTCAATGAACAAATTTAAACAATTAGGTGAGCGATCAAATATTGACGCTTCTTCGTCTGCAATGACGTTACTAACTAAAATGTGGTGTGCTCATAATTCGTATTTAGTATTTACGTTAAAACACATTGAACATTTATATGCATGAAATAATCATAATTAATAATACACATATCAATCATATACATAGATAAAATCCTGCTCCTGCAACAAACACATCAAAATACATACATAGTACAAAATATATTAACAAGAAGACATGTATAATATTCTAGAGCATAATATTCCCTACTTATGGATTCGTACCTATCTGACTCATATTTATATAACTTTCTCAGGTGGTTTTGGTTCTAAGTGTCAGGTCAGTGGTGTTTGATAAATTACTAATTATAAGAAGAGATTAGTTTTGTACTTTACTCGTTCTGCCGTGCTGTCTCCCTGCATTGATGAGTGAAAATAATCCATAGGACACTTGATCGTAAACACTCCCGCATCCCGCGACAGTCACTTCGAGTTTTGAGTTTAATATAATACAAGTAGTGACATTGTACTCGTAATCGGTCGGTTAAGTTCTACGCGCACATGTGTCTATTTTGCGGTACACAGTTCGCTACCGTATGCTTCTAATAACTGTCTATGCTGCACGACAACTCTTTTCGGCGCCTAGGTCGTTTTCGAGTTCATTAGGCACTTTTCACAATTCTATTTATTTGAGTTAATTACTAAACATTGTAGTATCACTACTTTTTCTGTAATTGTTCAAGAATATCACTTCACAATGTCCGTGTCTTTATGACGATGAATTACATAGAAATTATATAGATTGTTACTCGCGTTTCATCACGAAAACTACTGTTCCGTTTACGCTCTGAGTTTTATTCGCGCACTTCCATTTATTCGTAATAATGTCTTAATCGTCTCCACCGAAATGCATTTTAACTTACGCACTGCTTTAAGTTCTTATAACTGAATCATTATAAAATGAAATACAAGTTCAATAGACTGTTCGAGACTCTGAGTAAACCGAGTTAAGAATTATAATACAATTTGTAGTAAACTGAGGTTAAAAATTGAATGAACTGGGATTAAAAATTGGAATGAACTGAGAGCGCGTCTCTCCGTGTAAATGGTTTTTATTTCTTCTGCTGTTCCCACTCTTGGGACTCTGATGAATACTCAAACTTCCCACCAATTCATCTTTGATAGGTTCATTCCATGGACCTCCTTGTGTCCCTTCGTCTCCAGTCTGTATTTCCAACGAATTCTCCACCCAGTGCCGTTTGGAGAGGGACGTTCATACACGAGATTCGCTCTCTGGTCTCAAGCTTATCTCTGAACCATCCCCTACGGAAGTTCCCTCCGGAATTCTCTTTCCTCATTGGCTGGTTGGCTTTTTCGACTTGAATTTGACATAGTCCACGTGGACTAGATGAGTCGCTGTCTTACGTACGTTGTTCCGTTCCTGGAATCAGTGTTAAGGCTCTGTTTCAAAATCACATCTGCTACTTCTGGTGTAGCGTGTCGAATTCTCTTATTGTTGGTACGCTGACGATTTCCTCCGTCGACTTGCGGGTGGCATAACATCTGTGCTCTCCCTTAGCGTCACTTAGTCGCCTGTCCTATTGTCCTTGCATAAACCATTGTCTTTGAGAAGTCGCACACATGGTTTTGAACAATACTCTCGCCGTTGGTTCTGTGTTTTTCTCGCTACTGGACAGATGTAACGGTAGCCTCCTTTTGTCCTAATTGTGGAGTCGCGCATTCCCACGCATGGTCCAGCTGGCTGCAACATGTGCCGTACAGCTCATTGTTCGAGAATAGTTTTTACGACGTCTTAATGGAAAGGAAAGGTTTGTTCCCTTTCGCCGCCCACCCTCGAACAACGCTAACAAGTGTCACTTTTAACGGGCTCTAATTGCTGGCGTACTTCCCTCGCAATAACCCAAAAAATTAAAAAAAAATATATGAAATATTAATTATATCACAGTATCCCCAAATATGATTCGTCGTGCAGATTAATCGGAATGACTAATTCATATTTCGCCCTTACTCGCGTACGATCACTAAGTACATTTGCCATCTCCCATTGGAACGAGTATAGCTGACCTATATCTTCCTCTCGACTGACCTATTGTTGTTTAGTACCGTTTTTCTCTCCCTTTTTTTTTCATTCACCTGAGTGTTTAATTTATTGTTCACCAAATATAAATACGAATCCATTTACAAACTATACGCTCTAGTGTGTTCCTAGATCTGTCTATACACATACATTACATAAACAAATGGTAATTATTTTGTTTACAAGCTATCTTTTTCTTACGTATACAATAGAAACTATATAAATACTAGCAGTAATTTATTGCTTATGGATACTTCAAACATTTTTATTATTACCTTCAAAATTAATTTGCGATTAAAACATTCTTTTTCAAGACATCATATCCTTACTTACAAACATTCATAGTACTTCCTACCCTCTGATACTTTGGATCTACATTTCTGTTAAACACACGTATAATTATTTACAACAAAATAAATCGAATTTGTATAATTCTACAGGTCAAATAAACATATTTTATATCCCTTCTTTCTATGCTTCTAATACAATCTTAAGTTCAATAATTAATTCTAATAACTTATTACAATATTTAATTCTGTTATGCAACTCAGTTGCTTATATCTGTCCTTCAATAAACAAATTTTAATACTTGGATTTCGTTACTAATAGTAACGATAAAGTAAATAAATAAGATAAGATAAATAAAGTAAATAAGTAAAAATAATACTAAATTTTAATAGTATAACAAGTACGTCTGTTAATTAATTTACAATCTATACAATATATAAAATCTGACATTTTAAATTTATTACAAGTTTAAGGTTTCGTCTAGACAATTCTGAATGAATTAACTAGTAGATTGCATTCGCGCCTACTACCGTTATTCTTTATCATCTAGATCGGTCTTTTCTCCTCCTATTCTGACGCTTAGCTCATTTCTCTTTCTGCTGTCTATTAGTGAAGTACGTATAGTCCGACTATAATATTGTCTCGCATGGAGAGTGTCCTTACTAACTACAACTCTACCTGTTGTCGTCAGCCTCGCCAGCTGGGCTTACGTCACTTCACACCTCCCTCTCTGTTTATTTACTACTTCGCCTTTCAACAAACACTTTGGCCTCGCACGCATGCTGATGCCGTGTTCCGCCACAGTTACTCTCCCCTTACATAATATGGTTTCAATAGTCTTACATTGAATTTGCCGCGTATTTTAGTTTCGTCGCAATTATCTACTGTAGATTCGCCTACAATATCTTTAATCTTAAAAGGTCCTGTGTATAACTCACAAAATTTTTCGATTCTTCTCTGCATCGCATCAGATTGGTAATGTGTCTGCACTAACACCAAGTCTCCTACCTGAAATCTTGTCATTTTGTTCGCTTCATTCACGCGTTTTGCGTGTCGCTCTCTTTTCCGTTTAATCCTAACGAATATCTGGTGGTTATCCACTGTCTCTTCTTTCGTATCGCAGCCTTCCTTTATGAATTTCTCCCATACACGACTCGGCTTTTTTCCGTGATGTGCTTCATGCGGTGTAACTTCTATTGTTTCATGGTAGACCTCATTTATGCAACATTCTATGTTATTTATGAATTTTGACCATTTTGTGTGCTGGTCCCCTACAAATATCCTAAATAGGTTACCCAGTTGCCTATTTACGCGTTCGGCAAGGTTTGTTTGCGGGTTTCTTATCGCCGTGTATTTAGGTATAATTCCAAGTTCCTCTAGTCCTTTAACCCATTGTTTGGACGTAAACTGCGTACCGTTATCAGTGAGTATTGCTTTCGGTCTTCCACACTCATTTACATACTGCCGGAGTCTACGAAGCGTAGCTACTGTTGTGGCTCTTCTAAGTGTGTATAATTTTACATACTTGGTAAAGTTATCTATAATGACAAGGATATACTTTACTCCTGCTGCTGCTGTTGGAAGCGGTCCATAAAAATCGCCACTAATCAATTCACCTTTACTCGTCGGTATAATTGGCTTCGTGCCACCGAATAAGTTACGATTGTTTGAATCCTTACATTTTTGGCACTTATCGCACGTCCTTACGTACGCCTGTACGCGCTTCGACATTCGGTCGAAAGTGAAATGTTCCTGCAGTAACTTTATACATTTCTTACTGCCAACATGACCGTACATTGTGTGTATTTCTTCGATGAGTCTCCCCGTAACGCTTTCCGGTACGTAGAGTTTCCATCGACCCTTACTTTTCCTATATAACTTATCATTACTACACTTATAAAATTTACATAATTCATTCTTATCATCCTCGTCAAATCCTTCATTATTTGCTGTAGCTTCTTATCTTCTAACTGGTACGTCGCGAAGTTCTTTAACATCATGTTCATTTCTTTACTCATTTTAATTATTGTATGGTTCATTTGATACTCATAACTGTCGTCGACTGGATCTTCCTTCATCATATCCTCTGGGTAACGACTCAAGACGTCGGCCACAATATTCTCCTTTCCCTTACAATGAATGATATCAAAGTTATACTCTTGAATACTCAGTATCCAACGTGTGATCCTTGAGTTGTTTAGGTGGCACTTACTCATGAAGATCAACGCCTTGTTATCTGTTATTATGGTCAATGGTTGTCCTAAAATGTAAATTCGGAATTTTTCCAGACATCGAACTATGCTTAGAAGCTCCTTTTCCGTCGTAAAGTAGTTTAGTTCTGCACCTTTGAACGTTTTGCTAGTATACGCTACCACGCAGATGTTTTTATCGTCGTCCAACTGGTATAATTGTCCTCCGTATGCGAAATTACTCGCATCACATTGTAAGAAGTACCTCTTATTTACCTGCGGAAAACTTAAGATAACAGTATTGATAAACAAGTCCTTGACCTGTTGGAAACACTGGTCAAGATCGGGTGTCCATTTAAATTTCTGACCCTTTTTAAGTAGACTTAACAAAGGTTGTGTGACTTCTGCATATTTGCTTGTAAATTTGTTGTAAAAATTTGTAAGTCCCAGGAATCCCTTTAACTGCTTTTGATTCTTCGGGGTCGGGAACTTCCTGATTGCCGCTACTTTCTCTTCGGATGCTCGTATACCATTTGTAGTAAGCTGATACCCAAGGTATGCGATCTCCTTGCGAAAAAATTGTGATTTTTTCAAATTTATTGTTAGGTTGGCTGCCAATAAATTTTTAAGTAATGCTTCAATATTCTCCAAATGTGAGCTTACGTTAGACGAATAACAAAGACAATCGTCGACGTAGATGATTGTATTCTCTTTCACCTCCTCGGATAATGCCACATCTAAACCTCTCGTCAAGGCTGCGGAACTGGTACTAAGTCCAAATGGAGTTACTGTATAACTGTAACACTTTCCTTCGTACAGAAATGCGGTGTAATCTCGGCATTGTTATTTCAACGGAACCTGCCAAAAACTACTCGTTAAATCTATTGTTGATAAGTATTTCATGTTACTGCATCTCGCCAGGATTTCTTGAATCGGAGTCGGTCCTTCGTAGTCTGGAACAGTGACACTATTTATCCTCCTCGCATCTAAACACAAACGTACATTCCCATCTTTCTTTATTACGGTGACCATTTGGTTGACGTATGGACTACTGCACCTTTCCATCACGCCATATCTTAGCATCTTGCTGATTTCGGCGTCCACCTTTTCCTTATACGCTATTGGGATTGGCCACCCGCGTTGGAAATATGGTGTTTTATCCGTCACTCGAAACTCATGTTCGTAGCAATCCATCCGTCCTGGACATTCCCGGAATACATTCTGATACTTTACTAAAATCCTTCTTAGTTCCTCCCTCGTCGTTTCGTCTTCACATGTCACACTGTCGACCTTCTCATCAATCCTCCTCTCGATTCCGTCCCAGTCCTCTTCTAACAGTTCCATATGTATGATTGGTATCCGCAGTTCCTGTTCACCAGTCCTCCCTTCGAATTCGATGGTTCCCTTCTTCATATCGATTACGCTTCCCTCTTCTTTTAAAAAGCTGATTCCTAGTATGCAGTCCCTAATTAAATTCGGTATTACTAGGAAAACACAATCTAACCTAACATCATCAATATAAATCTCACACATAATTTGTTTTCTAATTAATTTAGACCTTCCGCCGACGACACTTACAATTAACGTGTTGTTCATGCGGAGTTCTTCGTATGGACGCAGGCGTTGTTTAATTCTGTTAAACCATTCTTCTGATACTCCGTTAATGGCAGACTCATGTCGTAAATCAGGTAACAAAATATCAGTCTCGTACTGTTGTGGTGTATGTCGACGAACGGCTATCTTTCCATGTGACCCACTTAATTTTTTTTGTCTACTGTTCCACTAACCTTAGCGGTAGACGTTAAGGCTCCATTGTTTACAAATTCAATGGTATTTATTGCCGGCTTGTTACTGAAATGTTGGGGTTGTCGGTAGTTCCCTCCTTCCCCCTTTCTATGTTGCCAGTGTGAAGGTTTTGGCTCCGTAATTACCTTGTTTACGGCGTTACTCTGTTGGCCATGAGGCACCCCTCTTGTGTCCCGGTCGTTCAACTTGTCTGTCTGACGCACAAACCGATCATCTCTACTGTTTCTTTGCCGGATCATGGCATATTCAGAAATCAATGATTCGAGATTCTGGATCGTCCTGACGTCCCTAGTGACGCTCGCTATCTCTAGTTCTCGTCCATAATGTCGCGTTATCTTCCTAATCAGTTGATAATCCGTGAGCGGCGGTGTAAGCTGACGGCTTTCCAGAAGTTGTCGTTCCATGTACTCGACAGCGCTCATACTCCCACGCCAGTCGAAACGACCATACTCCAGCTTGTTCCGGACATCATCCTGCTTCTCCGGGCCCCAATACTTCTGCGTAAAGATCTCTTTAAATTCATCGAAGTTCTTGATCTGGTCACGTACCACACGCCACCATATAGCTGCATCGGCCTCGAGATGTTTCCCAATCCACTTCACGTTATCCGCCGGGTAGTACATCAGCTGGTGCTCGGATAATTTTTTTAGGAACTCTATAGGAAAACGGTCTGTTCCGTTGTATTTGAGTTCGGAGTTATTATTTCCATTCGCTCTCGTGGACGGTCCTATCTCAGTTTCCGCTATCCGTCGCTGTAGTCTTTCTTGTCCACTTTTAATATGATTGATGTGACTTCTTAACTCTTCAATTATCACATCCTTCTCCTTCTCCGTTGTTGTGGTCTTCTGTTCCACCGTGCGTTGACGGTCGTCCACTTCAACGATCTTCTGCTTTAATACTTTGACGGCTTCTCCCTGCTCTTGTTGTTGTTGTATTATATTGTTCTGTACTTCTCTTCTCCATTCCTCGTTTCTATTGTTCGTCTCTTGGATTTGGTGATCTAATTTTTGGTCGACTTGTTCGATTACTTTCTGTGTATTATTTATGGCTTCCTGCCACTCTTGACGGTCTTTCTCTCTCACTTCTTTATTCTCTCTTACCTGTTTCTTCAGTTCATTCTTCAACTCTTTTATACCACTTTCACTCTTCTTTTGTAGATCGCTAATTTTCTCATCCCACTTCTTAGCGTAATCCTGCAGATCTAGTGTTATTTTGCTGATCTGTTCTTCATTGTGTCTTTTTAATTCCTCCTGCATTTGTTTTTGTTCCCTGCTATGCTGTTCCAATTTCTCCGTAATTAAGTTTTGTTTTTCGTTTTGTTTTTCCTGCATCTGTTTCAGATCATTCTTCTGCTGATCTAACTTCTCGGTCAGCTTTTCGAGTAGCATTTGAAGATTTAATTCGCCGGGTTGGGACACCTGTCCCCCCGCCCTTATCTCAGATTCACACGCGCTAACGTCGTCGCGTTCTCCTCTCGTCCTTCTATGTTTAACTCATTGTTAACGTCGAATTCTTGACTTTCGGAGTTATTATTATTATTCGCCATTCTTGCTCGACTTCGTGTAATCATTCAGAGTTGTTTTACAAGTATTTGTTTTTTTTTTTTTTTTTAATGTTTATGTTATACTTTATCAAACTACTAGCTATTCTACTATACCACTGCCTGCACTTAACCAACTCGTTTAACAAGGATTATCCCTATTAATCGGCCATCAGGTTGGGCGCCATATACAATGTTAATATGCCACGCGTTGGGCACCATATACAGTGTTAATATTAATCTGTATGCAAATTTATTGCATATATTAATTAATTATCTTTGTTCTACAAGAATTGGTTTTGCACTGCCCCTCGTTGGGTAGCCATATACAATGTTAAATTTGTTGTATATGTAGTTTGTTATGCCCCACGTTCTTTGGGAGCCATATACAATGCTAATATTTATGCGAATTATTTGCATAAATTGATTAATTATTAATTATAAATTTATTGATCTGTAATTATGAAATTGTTGCCGGTACGAACTTTGTCGTACTTACATGTATCTAGCCCCTTAGTTGGACGCCATATACGATGATATATGTATGTAAATTAATTGCATAAATTAATTTGATTATGAATTATATAAAATTTGATTGAATACTTTTATAGGTACGTATATCTTTACTTCATATTTATCTGTGTTAATTTTATGCATAGATTATTTAATTATCCCTTTAATAAGTTGTGATCAAATGTATCTAACTCTGAGCTTGGGTTAGCATATACGATGTAATTAATGTCATGTGTTGATCTCCCATATGTAATGTTAACAAATTCATTTCTTTAAATAACGAATAATTGTATGAATTGAGTTAGAGTTAATTAATTATTCACACTCCAACTTGCTACATATGAATTTACTTTTGACTTTAACTGTCTTCGAAACTTCTATTTTGTGCATCTTTCTGATCAGTTGAATTGATAATCGTTACCTTGAATTATTAATATAGATACTGTTTAATGAAAGGTTAAGTTGTGAGTCAGGTTTGTTACATAAATCAATAGAATACTAACGAATCCATTCTAAATTATATTTATTAAATCATATTCATTCTTCTTCATGTCATAACATCAATTTAAGAGCACTTACAATTCTTCAACAAAACAATAAAATTCTATTCCACATTTAACAATTCAATGAACAAATTTAAACAATTAGGTGAGCGATCAAATATTGACGCTTCTTCGTCTGCAATGACGTTACTAACTAAAATGTGGTGTGCTCATAATTCGTATTTAGTATTTACGTTAAAACACATTGAACATTTATATGCATGAAATAATCATAATTAATAATACACATATCAATCATATACATAGATAAAATCCTGCTCCTGCAACAAACACATCAAAATACATACATAGTACAAAATATATTAACAAGAAGACATGTATAATATTCAAGAACATAATATTCCCTACTTATGGATTCGTATCTATCTGACTCATATTTATATAACTTTCTCAGGTGGTTTTGGTTCTAAGTGTCAGGTCAGTGGTGTTTGATAAATTACTAATTATAAGAAGAGATTAGTTTTGTACTTTACTCGTTCTGCCGTGCTGTCTCCCTGCATTGATGAGTGAAAATAATCCATAGGACACTTGATCGTAAACACTCCCGCATCCCGCGACAGTCACTTCGAGTTTTGAGTTTAATATAATACAAGTAGTGACATTGTACTCGTAATCGGTCGGTTAAGTTCTACGCGCACATGTGTCTATTTCGCGGTACACAGTTCGCTACCGTATGCTTCTAATAACTGTCTATGCCGCACGACAACTCTTTTCGGCGCCTAGGTCGTTTTCGAGTTCATTAGGCACTTTTCACAATTCTATTTATTTGAGTTAATTACTAAACATTGTAGTATCACTACTTTTTCTGTAATTGTTCAAGAATATCACTTCACAATGTCCGTGTCTTTATGACGATGAATTACATAGAAATTATATAGATTGTTACTCGCGTTTCATCACGAAAACTACTGTTCCGTTTACGCTCTGAGTTCCATTTATTCGTAATAATGTCTTAATCGTCTCCACCGAAATGCATTTTAACTTACGCACTGCTTTAAGTTCTTATAACTGAATCATTATAAAATAAAATACAAGTTCAATAGACTGTTCGAGACTCTGAGTAAACCGAGTTAAGAATTATAATACAATTTGTAGTAAACTGAGGTTAAAAATTGAATGAACTGGGGTTAAAAATTGGAATGAACTGAGAGCGCGTCTCTCCGTGTAAATGGTTTTTATTTCTTCTGCTGTTCCCACTCTTGGGACTCTGATGAATACTCAAACTTCCCACCAATTCATCTTTGATAGGTTCATTCCATGGACCTCCTTGTGTCCCTTCGTCTCCAGTCTGTATTTCCAACGAATTCTCCACCCAGTGCCGTTTGGAGAGGGACGTTCATACACGAGATTCGCTCTCTGGTCTTAAGCTTATCTCTGAACCATCCCCTACGGAAGTTCCCTCCGGAATTCTCTTTCCTCATTGGCTGGTTGGCTTTTTCGACTTGAATTTGACATAGTCCACGTGGACTAGATGAGTCGCTATCTTACGTACGTTGTTCCGTTCCTGGAATCAGTGTTAAGGCTCTGTTTCAAAATCACATCTGCTACTTCTGGTGTAGCGTGTCGAATTCTCTTATTGTTGGTACGCTGACGATTTCCTCCGTCGACTTGCGGGTGGCATAACATCTGTGCTCTCCCTTAGCGTCACTTAGTCGCCTGTCCTATTGTCCTTGCATAAACCATTGTCTTTGAGAAGTCGCACACATGGTTTTGAACAATACTCTCGCCGTTGGTTCTGTGTTTTTCTCGCTACTGGACAGATGTAACGGTAGCCTCCTTTTGTCCTAATTGTGGAGTCACGCATTCCCACGCATGGTCCAGCTGGCTGCAACATGTGCCGTACAGCTCATTGTTCGAGAATAGTTTTTACGACGTCTTAATGGAAAGGAAAGGTTTGTTCCCTTTCGCCGCCCACCCTCGAACAACGCTAACAAGTGTCACTTTTAACGGGCTCTAATTGCTGGCGTACTTCCCTCGCAATAACCCAAAAAATTAAAAAAAAATATATGAAATATTAATTATATCACAGCTATGTGTTTCTCTGTTTGTCTTTATCATTTCTAATTCGATTATTTGTGTTCTGATTTATTCTGTGTAAGTATAATAAGAGTCAGATCCCGTTGAACCGGGACCCTCTTCTTTTCCCAGTGAATGATACAAAATGCTCTAAAAAGAACACTTGGTACACGAAAAAATTCGAATTAAATTTTAGGTTAAGTTTTAGACCTATCACAGCCAGCAACAGGTGTTATGCTCCCACGCCACGCCACTGAGTAGTAGCAACCTAATGCTAAGTTTCTAATCTTGAATAATATTGTTGAAGAAAATTAAAGTTGTCCCATTTTCACCTATAAAAGATTTACTGAAATAAACTGGTATTGTAAGTGAATTTCTTGACAGCAGTACAGAAGTCGGCGATATGGCATTATATTTAGTCACCTTAATTCTTCCTACCCACAAAAAGGGTGGCTTGAGGTGTTCTTTTTTTTAAAGAAACAGCATAGTTCATCTGAACTTAAGAACACAATACACGACAGGTCACTGTTATATTCACTAAACCTAGAATGACATACCTAGGAAATTTAAAATTATATTCAAAGTTATAAATCAATTATTTTATCATTGTAACCATTTTTCCATTTTATAATTTAAAATAGTGTTACGACGGTCTACTCGATCGTCGTAGGTACAGTGGAAACAAAATAAGTACAAGACACCAATTAAGCAGTGGCGAAGCTAGTAGTTAATGAATGGGTAGGCAAAAATCTTATCTTAAAAATTTTTTAAGGAATCTGTAAAAGGACGGTGGTTCAAATTGGACGCTGAGGTAGCGTTTGCTGTAAGCGAATGGTTCCACAAACAGCCGTAAAAATTTTACTAGCAGGGAATCTACAGATTAGTGCAACAGTGGGACTCATGCCTTAACGTTAATGGAGACTTCTTTTAAAATCGTTGAATAAAAAATGCTTTACAGCTCTATACGTCTTTCTATTGAACAATCCTTGTATTAGTCATACACAATAATACAACTGATTGAACTTCAAAATTTTAAACTTGATTAGTTTCTATGTATATATGTTTAATGTTACAAATAATTCAAATAACAATCTTGATCATCTGTTAGTTCAGCGGAATAACAGGGACACTTTTAATAACCGCATAAAATAAACACACTTATAAACAACACAGGCGCTTTAACTTAACTGTTTGGACCACAGAAGTGAGGCATGTCTCAACGCTCTATGTGTACAGCACGGGACAATCCCCCCTCCCTTCACTTCCCTATCAAACCCGCACATTGCTTACATACGATGTATACAAAAAATGCTGAGGCAAGTTCAGGTTGCCTCATTCGCTTTAAACGAGCTATGCCGAATCTCACCTGTCACCATCTAGCGGTCGCTCAGTAAAGCACGTTTCGGCTTAATAAATTCGACAGTCGCGGTAACAATGTATAATCTTTACGTTATGTAGTTCATACGTATTTATAATTTTTATTCTACAGAATTTTTTAGGGTAGGCATTGCCTCAATTGCCTCCATGTAACTTCGCCACTGCAATTAAGTCACTAATTACCAGTTTTAATTTCCACAGTTAACAGTTCGTAATTAACAACAAAGTCTCTACAACAAATCAAATAAAAATTGTTCACACCCAATAAAATGTCCACTAAAATTAAACACAATTGTATGACAATTACCGTCCGGTTATAAAACACAACACTTAACTAATAACCACTTGAACGCGCATAGTAATTTCGCCCCACAATAACTCTCGAACCGCTCTGTCAATATATCGCACTGATACTGAAACTTAAGCCTGTTCATCCCGAACTGGCAAACCGTCTCTGAAGTAATACTCGATCAGGCGATCTAGGTGGACGTCCA
Organism: Magicicada septendecula; assembly: GCA_034769895.1. Lineage (NCBI taxonomy): Eukaryota > Metazoa > Arthropoda > Insecta > Hemiptera > Cicadidae > Magicicada > Magicicada septendecula. The sequence continues at coordinate 126,740,395 of CM068374.1, read as the reverse complement.
TGCGAAAGATAATTCTCCCGTTCTTCGAATTCAGTCTCGTGTGATCCGAACATCACGTTCCCAGTAATGCGAGTCTTCCGCTCAACCACTAGTTTTGCTGGAATCACTCCCGTTGCGTCATGTACTGATGGCCTAAACACCACTGGCCGATCCAAGTTTGTTTGGTTCTCGTCAACAACCTCTTGTGTAACCTCATCTTCAGCCACTTTGCCCTCGGGTGCTTCTATCAGCTCAGGAACAAGCAAGAGTTTTGTCTCGACACCCATAGTTGGCTTTCTAATCACTTCTTTTGTCGTTACACTTATTTGTATTTCCTCTGGTAGTTCTTCCTCCATTTCCGCTTGCAATAGGGAGGGTTCCTCTTGACCAGACCTGTTGACTTTTTCTTCGACTAATGGCACTCGCTTAATCGAATGGTTGATAGACCCTGTCATTTTTGCCATGCAAAGCTTTATCTTCTCTTGGCCAACCTTCAGGACATTCTCTTTTAATCCACAACGAATCCGTAGGCATTCATAATGTCCGTGCCTAGAATCACTTCATCGACAATGTCTGCAACGAGCATTTGGTGACTAAACTCGAGAAGACCCAGGCATACACGTACGTCTACCTTTCCTAGCACCTTGACGGGGCTTCTAGTCACAGTCTGTATTGTACAAGAGCTAATTAGAGGCTGGCGGTTACTGACTAAGTCAGGGCGCACAATGGACACTGTTGCATTCATGTCAACTGTAAATGATGTTGGTTTACCTTCCGCAAATCCATTAACAATCAAGTTTCCACTGGTCTTATGTAGCGTGGAAACTGTGTGCTCTTCTGGGGCTTTACTTCTCCAATTGGTGCGATCACTCTCTTCTCTCGGTATCTTTTCTCCCAACAGTCTACCTGTAGATGACCACGTGTTCCACAGTTGTAACATTTCGGTCTTCTGTCCTTTTCAAATTGTTACGACTCTCTTGAACTTTTGAATTGTTTGTCCGACAAAATTGTTTTTCTGCACCAATCGTAACGGCAATGTGATTGCACAAACCCATAAATGTAGCGATCGTCGATCGTCGTAGGTACAGTGGAAAACAATAAAATACAAGACACCAATTAAGTCACTAATTACCAGCTTTAATTTCCACAGTTCGTAATTAACAACACAGTCTCTACAACAAATCAAATAAAAATTGTTCACACCCAATAAATGTCCACTAAAATTGAACACAATTGTATTACAATTACCGTCCGATTATAAAACACAACACTTAACTAATACCCACTTGAACGCGCACAGTAATTTCGCCCGACAATAACTCGAACCGCGCAGTCAATATATCGCACTAATACTGAAACTTAAAGCCGCTCCGCCATGTATTTATACCTGCGAAAATCTAGAAGATTCCTAATTGCGTCCGTATGAACTACGTAATTAACTGCGGCCTTGACACAGTCCGCACGGCTGGCGGCATCGAGAAGACTCTCGCAAATGCGTCGACAAGCACGTACTCCACACGCGTTACCTACATCGAGATTCTTTGGCACATTCGACAAACACGCAGATTGTTCTGTGATGTCGTAACAATAGTCTTATCTGTTAAATCTCAAATAATTTTTAATTATTATTAATACTTCTTATAATTAATATCGTAATGATAGTTAATAATTGGATTTCGTTGTCCATGACGTGTCCGTTACTTAATTAAATATCACTATTACATTAACGACTCGGAACACTATGTTCCGAACACTAGTGTTCCGAGTCGTTAATGTGATAGTGATATTTAGTTAATAATTGTAATTACAATATTAAGAATTATTATAGAAGTACAGGTATTTCTTTTTCAGGACATTAAAATATAACATTGTATTGATGTTTAATATATTGGTGTGTTTCAGGTGACATGTCTAATCCAGAAATCCTCATATTGGGCAAGATTTCAGACATCATAACTACCTATGAATTGGTCGAATTTCCGCTCTTTGCTTTCATGGGTATTTTAGGTGGATTGATTGGATCCAGTTTAGTTGCTATACATGTGTTCATAACTCAACTTCGCAAAAAGTACAAAAAAGCATGATGTTTTAATGTACAGCACTTATACTTACAGTATAGTTAATTGTATAAACCTTCAACAAACATATAAAAAGTGGATATATAGAAAACATTTTAAGATATACAATCTGAGCTTAAAAGTAGCATTACTGCACTTTGTTTTTCCACTGAATTTTATTTTGGTCTTGTATAAGACTCAGAATGAGATTTGGGTAGCATACAGTTTTTGAAGTAATAGAAAAAGTACTTGAAGTCAGCTTTTCTCTACTCCCAGTGTTGTTTTAAACATACATTAATGAAGCACTTAATATTTAAATGAATAGCCAAGAATGACTTTTTTAACTAGATAACAATCAGGACCTTATAGACCATCCTCTTTAAAGATCCCAGTCAATATTCATAAATATCGAAAGTGACAAACTTACAATAAAGTGAAGTTAGTTAAATGTTTTAGTATATGTGGATCTCAATTATCTGCAAGTAAGGTAGAATATGTAGTGGGAGAGAAATCACTACACTGCTGTTACTAACAGTAGCAGGATATATAGATATCAAGAAAGCGTATGAGCAAAGAAGGAAACAATACAATGAGACATTGATATATTCAAAGGAAAATGGGGATATAGATAATCATCAAAGGGCAGAAGCCACCCAAAAACTCAACTCATTAATTTGGTTATTTAAAATCGGGCTCAGTTTATAAGCCTAATAATATTAGAGTATTCCATTGCTAAGTTAAGAAAAGATGCTTGGAATGTCTTAGCACACCGCGATTACCACCAATTTATGTTACTGCCTTTTTCGCATATTTGCAGCACAAGGAAGTTAGGATGCAGGTCCCCTTAGCATCATCAATTAGTGTGCAAGTACCAGAAGGCTAAGTTATAATTTTGAGCTTACATTACTCCATCAGGAATTGATCACAGAAGCACAGAGCTAAGTTAGTGTGGGCAACTACTACTGTAAGATACCATATACTTCAAGGAATGTTGTTACCAAGCCTGACAGCTTCAAATCTTACAGAAGCCAATGACTGACAATTGAAGCATCTTGGCAAGTTTTGATCACAAGCTTGCCAAGAACAGATAAACATGTGTGGCTGGATACTGTCCGGTAAGTTTTTTTAGACAACAGGGGTTGCAGACAATCATCCTGAATCACAGAATGATTCAGAAGATAGGGTGCGTGACGTGTAACAAGTTTAGAAGATGATAAGCCTATGGGGGTATTGCCATGTAGAGTCAAGGACATTAATTTGATAGTAAGAGCAGTACGCTTTGTTCATGCTGTTCAGCTGATAGAAATACAGGAAGGATAATGATTATGATTCCTCACTCTTTATGGAACTGAAAACCATCTATAGTGCAAAGTGTGGCAGAGGGGAAGTACCCAAGAGTAGAATCAAAAATGGAAGTGTAGAATTAGAAATGCAATTCCATCAGGATTGAAAACTTGAGATACTAAACAGCATGGAAAAATTAGTAATAAAATGAATAAAAGAATTATAACAGATATTGTTTGGGCATGAAAAGCATAAGATGAATACTAGCTAGTAAAAAAGTTTCAAAAAAAAAAAAAAAAAAAAAAAAAAAAAAAAAAAAAAAAAAAAACGCTCAAATAACATAGCTGCAATGTATGGGCAGTTTTTATGAAATTAAAACTATCAAATGATAGTTTCAGCAGTCTGATCAGACAGGTAGATATAATGTGACATGGGGTGTCCTAAACAATTATAGGACCTTAAAAAGAAAAATTTATATTGGATAAATTTATTTATAAATGGTTATAAACTCCCAAAATAAATTTCAAATGATGTGGATATTGACAAACAGCATATCTTCATAATAAAAATACTAGTTACAATTCCTAGATTCGCACACCTGAGGATGAAACATTTCAGTGTTCCCAAAATATTGTTCAAGTAACAAAACTTTATATATGTCAACTCTGTTACAATATCTTTAGTTACTTTTCTGATTGTGCCTTTTCAAGTTCAAATTGAAATTATAAATTGGAAAATAATATATACAATTAACAGAAATATATCAACTAATGTAATGCTTAAAAATACAAAACTATAAATATGATAAGTGATAAGCAGTTGTCTGTGTGTGTCTTTTCCTAGTGATGTTGTTATAGAATTCACAGATTGAAACATTATTATTATATTTGCAACATTTTCAGTTTTTACTAATCATGTTATTAATGAAAGATTTTTTGACAGGCAAAACTAGACGCCAGGAATTAAAAACTTATTCATTATGCAACCTTTGACAAAGCTATTTCAAATCCAAGAGCACGTTTGTAAAACATTTATTTATTGGTATAAGTTACAGAAAAAAATGGAATTGGTTTTTGATTAGGATTTGTGCTAGACTACTCAAGTCTACTAATTTAAAAGCAATTAGTTTTTAGTGGTATTTCTTCTATCAGTTATTTTCTCTATGTTAGCAATCTTCATAACAACTTTGTCAAATTTTGTTGCTTCCCTGCTATATACACTTTTTCCTCGAATGAGGCCTTTCGGTTTTGCAACCATTATCAAGTTCTTCCTACAACCTTGGAACCTTCCGAAGGGCCTCGTTCGAGAAAAAAGTGTATATAGCAGGGAAGCAACAAAATTTGACAAAGCTGGTATTTCTTCTGTCTGTTTTGTATCAGGAAAAAAGTTATTCTGATATTTTTGTGCAAACTGGAGAGGCATGAAAAGTATGAGTGCATACACATGCAAATGCACATATAGTGTAGAATGAGCACACACACACACACTTTCATACACGTCTTTCTGTCTATTTGTGTATTCTTGAGTAAAAAATCAATCATGCTGGTAAATTAACATGTGTGTAACAAAGTACACAGATTCTTTATGTTTGTAACAGATATGTCAACACAAAAGCAAAAAAGTTCACGGAAGCTATTCTGACTGGAGTTGTGGTGGCAGCTTTAGGAATGATCTCAGTGTTTAGTGTAAATACTTGTACACCAGATACCCATAAGGACCATAAACATGGCGAACCAAGGACTACAACAACAGTAAGCTAAAACACTTAAACAATGCTTCTTAGTCAGTATTTCAAGGCCACTCCAAGAATTTACAAAATATGAGCTTTAGTCTCCTTCATTTATTCACTCATAATTTTAATATCTTCTTCTTCTTCTGATTCTTCTGCAGTCCAAGAATTAGGTAAAATGCCTGTTCCACCTTTAGAGCTTTTAAATAATAGTCTACCTACCTATTTTCAGGTTTCCCATACACACTACTTTCCAGAAGCTTATAGTGTAAAAAAGTACTACTTTGACAATCTGCTTCCTGACAGTCTTTCTAAGCAAGTCTCTATCTTTATTATAATTTTTCATTCTGTAATTTACTCTGCCTATGTGTAAATCTTTCCTTTTGTATTCAGTTCTTATTCTAATGATTCTTATGCACTTTATCACTTTTCTTTTTTAAAATTCTATTTATGAGGCCTTCTGTTTTATCTGTCTGCGATATTTTTGTGCCCTATTGTTTATTCAATTGAAACAATTTTAATTTTTCTTTCTTAAATGTTAAAAATTATTTGAAAATGTATAATTATTGTGTTTAAATATTGAAACTCATTTTATACTGAAGTGGATAAATATCAAAATTTGTTGAGTTTTTTGCACCACACTTATACGTTACATTATTACCAGAATAATTGAAGTCACCAACTTGCTCTATTATTTTATTTTTAATTATAATTTTTTATTTAATAGGTTCTAATCCATCAAATACTATAAGTTGAGATTTACAAGCAGCTTTCTTCAATCTTTGAACTTCACAGATTACATTTAATTTATGGAATGCTCGTTGTAACTTATCTTCTTTATTTGGACAATCAATGGTTTTATCTGCAAAGTGCAGTTAACAGTAACTTTTTTGATAGTTTGAGACCAGGATATAATTCTCTTTTTTAGCTTCTCACCACATCATCTAACTGTATACTGGATAAACTGGATGATAAAGTGCACCCTTATCTGAGTTCCTGCTTTGTGGTGTTTGAATCAAAAGTTTCAGAGCCTTTACATTTATTTGTTTACATGTTTCTTGCACTGGTGGATATTCAAGGGGATCTAGATGGACCACAAATTTTTTCTACAAGTGTAACAGATGTCAATTTAATTTTATCTTGCATATCGTCAATATTTCTAATTCAAATTAATCACTTGGTTTGTATTATCCTATATTATTCAATAATTTTGTAAACAGAAACAGCTAATGAGCAAAATCCATCTTCTTTGAGATGTGAATGCATCACATCTTGGAAACTGGAACTGTCTTGGAAAGGACAGTAGAGTGCAAGCGACCATGACACTTTCCTATGCTTTCAATGCATGGAATGGGGGAATCCAATTTGATCTGTTCAGAAAATTTGTCTGCAAACCCAGTGCACTGCCAGATTCTTTTACACAATTACAATAGTATTATTCAAGAATGAGTTACTTCTGCAAGTATAATATTTTAATTTTATCAGTATATAAGACCTTATTTAAATTTGTATGTATACTGTCTGGCATTTGTTGGTCTATCTGTTTATTGGGGGTATGATTTACAATAACATTTGAATGCATCAACCAATTTTCTTAAAACGTGGCACACATGTCTATACTTTTACCCTAAAGAACTCTATTGTTGTTTATATTTATCCCTCAAAAAGTAGGGGGATTGGAGGCAAAAATATGGGAGAATTGAAAATTGTGGAAAAAACCCAAAAGCCCATGTGGGGTATCAAATTAAAGGGAATTTAAATCGACGTAGTGTTCATTTTTGTAAATTTAAAAATTTTTGGACTCCAAGTCTAAAAAATTGGATGAAAATTTTGATAAATTCACAAAATTCCATGTAGGTTATTAAACTGAAAATATAATAACTAACATCTGAATGTAGTGTTAGTGCAGAAATTTCAAATTTTGGGCAAGAGATAAAATTTGAAAACAATTGTGAAAATCCAGGAGACATACACACTAAAAGGAATTGTAACCCAAATCAGAATGTTTCAAATTTTTAGAGTTTACTGTATAATAAGATTTTATTGTAGAGTTGGTCTACAAATATTATACTACAAAAGTAATAGTAGAGTAATTAAGATTTTTGTAACTTTACATGATTGAAAATTTTTGAAATTTCCATCATCTAATATTGAAATTTGTGTAATGATAAGCATACTTCATTGAAAATAGTGAGCGAGTTATGCAGCTCAGAGAATATACTCATATTTACATTATGTTTATTATATTATCAATAATATGGTGAAACAATATACATGAATTACAATAATTATTACTTTTTGTAATTTGTATAGAAGTTTCTAGATGCTATAAGATGATTGTATTACAGCTTTACTGTTCCGAAGGCAACATCAGTGTGATGGCATTACACTTCATTCAATCGCAAGAAAATATCATACACATGATGTTTCAGGAACCAGATGGTAGGAGTTGTATATTAACACTTCATTTTAATTTGTTCTCGTATATTAATCTCATAAACACTAAACACATAATTTCCTAAATTTTAATTGCAATTAATAACTGAATATTGTTTCTAACAATATGCTGTATCAGTGATTAACAATAGTTATTTTACATTAAGCAGTATCTGGTTTATGTCTCACGATCCAAGACTAATATGGTCTCAGATATTCTAGTATCACAAGCTCTTGTATTAATTCACAAGCTTTAATATGAATACATAAATATATTCATGAATATATAAAGCTTTGCAAAGTGTTCACAGTACAAGTTTTGTATTGGTTAAACACAAATATCTAATAGATAAAAGAAATAATGTCTATGTGGGCTAGGGGGGGGGGTATGTATGGATGTCTATTTTATGCAGAACATACCATTTAACTGTTAATCTGGATGGTCAGTGATAACAGAGGAATACTGTTAGAAACCTTTAACACAGATATGTTTCACAACTGAAACTGTCGATGAAGTCAGTTGAAAGAATATGACACTATTGTCTTGCTTCATCTGCACTATACCACACCACTCCCAACCATTATTTTAAAAACATTTCATAAATATACAAGGTAAACTTGAATGGTCTAGGGTGGGTGAGAGGAAGAATTCCTGCATGGTAGAGTGATTAATAAGAAAAAACAAACACATTTTAGATGCAGTACATAGGAAGAGCCAAAGACAGGATCCTATAGAGAACTATTTTATAAACATACCTCAATTAATGTTCATAGAAAAATGCTTGAAAACATACTAATACAATGCGCATACTCATCATGCTAAATTTATTGCACAAATTGAACAAATATTTTATTTACTTTATTGTTTGTACACGTTGATTGGAATAAAAATTAATGTTAGTTTCAGTCAGTTGCATGTCTTTGCTAGGGAATGACCATATTATCTTGCTATTATTATCATCTTTTAGTGACAACACAATATATTTTTGCTCAGAGATGATCATATCATGCTACTTCCCTCATTCCTTAGTAACCAGTACTCTGTGTTTGTTTCCATAGCACTATTATTCCCATTGTTTAGACCCAACAATGCTGTATATGTTTGCTCAGCAATTATTACATGTATATACGTATCTTGATTACTGTATAGGTCTACGTATGTTGCTATTGTTCTCATTGTTTGGAGACAACAATAATGTGTGTGTTTGGTAAGAAATGACCATATCTTCGCTACTATTCCTATTGTTTTGTGACAACTATGCTTATATTTTGGCTCCCAGATAAACAGCACTAACAACATCAACACTGAAATAAAAATAAGAATATATCTCGCAAATAAAACATATTATGAACATAAAAAGCACCTGACATCTAGCTTCATCTCAAGAAGCACGAAATGCAAAATCTTCAAAACACTTATCAGGCCAGTGCTGACATATGCTTCAGAAACCTGACAATAACAAAAAAATAGACTTCTAGGTTGCTGTGAAAGATGGATTCTAAGAACAATATTTAGAGAAGTACAAGAAAATGGAATGTGGTGCAGCTGCTATAATTATGAACTATACCTTCTTTACAAAGAGCCAGACATTGTCAGGATAATCAAAATATACAGGCTAAGGTGGGTTGGACACATTGAGAGAATGGAGGAAGGACAGCCTACAAAACATATTTTCTACAAGAAACCAATGGGTAGTAGAAAAGGGGGAAGACACCACAGTAGATTCAAAGATCAGATAGAGGAGAATATCGGAAAGCTGAACATAAACTGGAAAGCCAGGGCATGCAATAGGGAGGAATGGAATCGGTTCTTGGAGCAGGCCAAGACCCACCAAGTGTTGTAGAGCCACGGTTGATAATGATACTGTATATGCTTACTCAGCATTAACCACATACCATTGCTTGACAACATTTTTTAATAACAACAACACTGTATATGTTTGCTAAGCAATGACCATATCTCACTATTATTCCTGTTGTTTTGTGACAACTATACTGTATATGCTTGCTTAGCACTGACCACATCTTTTTATAATTATCATTGTCTAGTGACGACTTATCCTCATAGTTTAGTAATTACAGTACTGTATATGTTTCCTCAACACCATGTCCCCTTATTATTATCATTGTTTAGTGACAACTGTACTGTATATATATTTGCTCAGTGACTTCCACATTTTGTTATTATCCTTGTTGTTTAGAGATGACTGTATTGTCAGCAATGGCCACATCTTGCTATTATTTCTGTTGTTTAGTGACAAAAATATTGTATAAGCAGTGGTCCATGCTTATATTATTCAAGGGATATGAACCATATCATTATTGATAAGGGAAAGATATACTGTATGGTATTAGTTAATTTATATTGCGTATACTATAATTGTTACTCATAACAGCTGTATCCATAATGTCATCATTTAAACATAAGAAGATAGTAACTCAAGAAGGTCAAAGATATATAAAATTCAATAATATAAATTCTTACACATATACTAAACATACTACCTGTTTTAGCTACCTCCAGCAACTTTCTGATTCAGATTCCTCTCCCTCAATATTTTGTCCAGTCCCCGTACTCTTCCTGTTCACAACATGATTGTTAAGACCTTCTTCAGAACAATCTCTTGTCTTATTCTGCACAAAGACTTACAGCATCAGTTGTTAGTTTCAGTGCCTTGCAGTGGTGGTGCTACAGGTGGGCCAGGGTGGGCCCGGGCCCACCCAGATAAGACGGAGAAATTTCAAAGGTCAAAGTCAAACTATCTTTTATAAAATTCAACAAGAAATATGTTTTCCACGTGTTTAGAACGAAACTAAAAGATTTTTAGAATGGAAACATGAAACAAACAACCGTCAGAGTGTACACAAACTGTCGGTCGGTCAGTCTTGGTTTCTCGGTCTACGGTTGTACTTTAGTTTTCGTTAAGTCAACGGTTTTATTTTTGTGTCTGTGGTTTTTTGGTTTGCATAAGCAGAGTTAATGTGTTTAACTGCTAATTTGATTTAAATATGGACAGCGGTTTGTCTCATGTTCGATTCATTCTTTCGGTTTTTATGTTATGTACGTTTCAATACGTTTGAGGTTAATTTGCATATAAACTCAATATGCATATATAAATTTGCATATAATTTGCACAAACAATAAATAAGTCTTGGTTTCTCGGTCTGCGGTCTTACTTTCGTTTTCGTTAAGTCAACGTTTTTATGTTATGTACGTTTCAATACGTTTGAGGTTAATTTGCATATAAACAATAAAAGGTCTCATGACAGTAATCTGTGTTTCGTGTTTGACCGTTTGTGTAGAATATTGTACATCTTATTGAAAGTGAATGTGGAAAAATGACAATAAAAATGGCAAAACGTCCTAGCATTTTGGACTTTCATTCTGCAACAAAAAATTGTTAAACCAAAAGAAGAGGACATTACAACGCCTACAACGTTTACACCTGTAACTGCTGAGGTTAGTTTTCAGGATCCCGAAACAGAACCTGAAAAAATTGTGTTCGATGATGATGATATGGAAGTAGGGAAAGAAGGAAAACAGTCAGAAAATGAAGAAGAACTCGGTGAAAATAAAGGTACTGATTTATTTTCTATTCCTAGCAGTAGCACCAGCAGCACTAATCCATCTGGTTCAATTAGTGATATAGCTACGAAACCTACTGATGAACCAAAACAACCACTATTACATTTTCCTTTTCGCCAGTTTGGAGATAGAAAAAGGAATTTCCAGCCAGGTTGGTACAAAATCCACCTATGGCTTGAATACAGTATTATAAATGATGCTGCATTTTGTTTTGCCTGTCGATTTTTTTGTCCCCAAACTCAAGGCACAAAAAGTGAATTGCTTAGTTTTGTAAGTGAAGGTTACACTAATTGGAAAAGAGCAACAGAATCTATTTCCGGTTTTAAGCAGCATGAGAACACCTCATTCCACAAACAATCTTTAGTTGCTTGGGAGTCTTTTAAAAATTTAAAAAGTAAGTTTGGGGAGGAAGCATCAATTGCTGCTCTGCTAGATGAAACGTATGCTCTTGAAGTTCAAGAAAATAGAGGATACATTGAAACAATTGCTGATGTACTTCGATTCACAGCCCTACAAGGAATAGCTCAAAGAGGTCATGATGAATCGAAAGAGAGTGAAAACAAGGAAATTTTTTTAGAATTTATGGAACTTATAGGGAAAAAAGATCCAACTGTTAAAAAAAAGCTTGAATATAAAAGAGAAAAATACACTCATCATGGTATTCAAAATGAAATTCTTAGCACCATGAGCAATATTGTGCTAGAACATATAACAGATGAAGTATGAAGAAAAAAAAAGCTCAGTATTTTGCTCTAATGGTTGACGAGGAAAAAAAAATTGTTCAAAAACTGAGCAATTATCAATAATGATTCGTTACTATTTAGATGGCATATATATATGAAAGATTTCTAGGCTTTGAACCTGCAAAAAAAATTGGATGCTTCTTCTTTATTAATAATAATGGCTCCCATGTATACCACCGAAGTAGCTTAGGAGTAGGCAGGGTAGGCTGCCTAATGTGAGCCGTACAGCATACAAGGAAGGCAGTGTGGCCAGCACTACGCTTCAGCCGCCCATTATTATCCCCAGGATGTTATCCAAGGTACTCATTTTCAACAGGCTGAGTCGACCTGGGGGCTGAAAAACGCACCTCAATTTTATGGTGCGGGCCCGGGAATCGAACCCGGGACCTCTAGATTAGTAGCCAGGTGCCATACCCACTGGTCTATTGAGCCGCCTTCTTCTTTATGCACAAAAGTATGATGGAGCTGGAGTCATGAGTGGCTCTTGTGCAGGTGTTCAAGCTCTTTTAAGCAGGGAATTTCCACAAGCCATCTACACACACTGTATGAACCATAAATTGAATCTCGTTATAGTGGCAACATGTAGAGGGATCAAGTCAGCTACAGATTTTTTTATGACACTGCAGGGACTGTATGTTTTCATGAGTGGGTCGGCAGTCCATTCAATGTTTATAGATACACAAATGAAAATGAAGATAGGAAAAGTGGAATTGAAAAAGTTAAGTGACACCCGATGGGCCTGTCAGTACGCTACATGTTTGGCTGTGAAGAAGACAATTGAAGCTATTATTGTAACACTAGTAAATATCCATAGTAAAAATTCAGAACGAGCTGCAGAAGTGTCAGGATTCAGTGCCAAGTTGAACTTTTCTTTTATTTTTCATTTATGCCTGTTCACACGTTTGTTGAAAGAATGCAAGTCACTGTCTGATTTCCTCCAGGGCAAATATTGTGATATTGTTGCTCCAATCAATTTGGTCGAAACTACAAGGGATCTTTTCAACCAAATGCGTGAATCTGATACAGGTTTCACTTCTGTGTGGAAAGAAAATGTAGATGTAGCAACAAAAATAGGCGCTGATATTCCCACAGATTACTCTACTCTTGGCAGAATTCGAAAGTTACCAAAACATCTTGTGGAATATGTTTGTGATATGCCAAATAAAGACAGCTTGAAACCTGTACACCCAACTGATTTCAAGTCTCTAGTATTTTATCAAATTCTACATATCATAGATAGCGAACTTGAGAGACGTTTTATTTCAAACTCTGCAATAATTAAAGGAATCACTTGTCTGAATCCCAAAAGTAAAGTGTTACTGAATAAAGAAATGTTAATGCCGTTGGCACAAAATTATTCATGAAACACTGATTCATTGGAGGCAGAAATAAAAATATTAAAAAATCTCATCCTAAGGCATGAACAACAAACCGGAGTGGAGACTGTGAATCTGATTGCATTGCTCAAGTTGTTAGAGCAATACAAACTAGCGTTCAATGACTTGTACAAATTGACTCAAATAGCAGTGACTGTTCCAGCTTCTTCTGCATCATGTGAGAGAACATTTTCGTGTATGCAACGTGTTAACAGTTATTTACAAAATTCGATGTCTGATGAACGTCTTAGCTAATTGTCTGTGCTTGCAATAGAAAGGACTTTGACCAAGAACATTGACTTGAAAAGAGTTGTTGATGATTTTCCCGTTAATCACAACAATCAAAGAATTAATCTGTTTTAAAAGTAAGTAAAAGCCTATTTACTATTTTGCATTCATAGTATTTTATTTTGCTTAATATTTCAGCTATTCAGTTTTGGCCTATCAATTATCATCTCTATTGTCAGCACTGATTTAAACATTGTACAGTTAAGATATTGTCATTTTGTACAAATAATATACACATATACATAATTTGTGATGTTTTCAATTTGTTTCTTCTGCAAGTAGTATAATTTTGTATATTCTTTTACATATTTTGTATTTACATAATTTTGTACATATACATAAATATATAATATAACGCGCTAGGTAGTGTGTCCGTCATCGGTATGTTACCATAGTAACAAGTAAATAAACAAATGATATTTACCGGCATCGAATGTATACATTTATCCGTTCCTATAGTTTTTAAAGTTTTTACTATGCGATTGTGTTGATATGTTTTGTAATTTTGTATACAGGTACGTCTATATATTTTGTAATTGTCCTATATTTCTGTATCTGTTTTAATTGTGATATTTATGTTTATATGTATTTCTGATGATCCAATGAATAAGTAATGAAATACGATCAAATATGCCTCCTAAACACCAGCAACCACCAACTGCTGAAGAAATTGCAGCAAAAAAAGCACGTAATGCTGAAGCTCAAAGACGCCGTAGAGCGGCTATGTCAGAAGAGCAGCTTCAAGCAGAATGTGAAGCTAATGCTGTAAGTCACCGGCAACACAGAGAAAACATGCCACAAAATCAACTTCAACAAGAGCACGAGGCAAACGCTGAAAGACAAAGGGTTGCACGCCAACATCAAAGAGGACGTCTGAGTAGATATGTCCGAACCCGCAACACCGCTTTGCTTCCCGAAAACTTCAATGAAGACGAAATTGAAGAACGTTATCTTGGCCCAATGGACGCTAAATGTCCATTTTGCAATGCCACGGATTTTAAAAATGAATTAATGTCAAATTTCTACCATAAAGGGACCATTGCATTAGATGAAATACTAATGCATCCCTTCATTACAAATTACATGAATGGATCTGATCCAAATTCCAAAAATTTCATGGAAAACATAAGATCCTACAACAGTGCAATGGCCTTTGCCTCAATGGGAGCTCAAGTATGCCCAACTGTACATTTTGGATTCGGGCCAAGCCTTGACAGAAAGAATGAACAATCAAGCAAACAATGGATGCATTCGTGTCGTAATGGAGAACCTACAAAAACTTCTTGGAGATATCAATCCATTCTCTAGAGAATACAAGAAAATGTATGCTCCACGTGATCGAGTTCCAAAAACGTGGTCTACCACATGGGCACATATTGCTATTCATGGCCCCGGAAGACAAAGTCTGGGAGAATGAAAGAATTGACAAAATTGTCTGTGTAGAACTCCCTGATAAAGATGACCACCCGGGGCTACATGAAATTGTAAAATTCTGTATGATACACGGCCCATGTGATCCATTAAATCCAAACGCACCGTGTATGGAAAACGGCAAATGCACAAAAGAATTCCCAAAAGATTTCTGTGCCGAGACCAACAGCAATGTCAATGGTTACCCAAAATACCAACGCCGAGATGATGGTAACTTTGTTGAACTTGGGGGAAACAAAGTGGATAACAGATGGGTGGTGCCATACAACCCATACCTGTCTCTGAAATACAACGCCCACATTAACGTAGAGATTTGTAGCTCAATTCAAAGCGTTAAATACCTGTTCAAATATGTTTACAAGGGGCATGACTGTGCAAATATTCAATTCGTTACTGTTTCCACAGAACAGGAAGCTACTATTGAATGGGACGAAGTAAAATATTACTTGGAGACCCGATATGTAAGTGCACCTGAAGCATGCTGGAGGCTCAGGGAATACAAAATGCACAAAATTATCATGTGGAAAGATTAAATGTCCACCTTGAGGACAAGCATACAATATGTTTTATACCAGGCAAGGAACCTGAAGCTGTACAGCAAGAAGCCACCAAGTCCAAACTTCTGGCTTGGTTTAAACTTAATCAGGAAGACCCTAATGCCCGAGAGTATTTATATATTGAAATTCCCGAACACTATACCTGGGATGACAAAAATTCTAAATGGAAACCACGTCTTAGAGGACACGAAACTACAATTGGCAGAATTTTTCCGTTAGTCCCACGGATAGAGAAAAATGGTTCTTCCGAATTCTCCTTCTCAATGTTAGAGAAGCAACATCTTTCGAGGACCTAAGAACGGTCGAAGGAAATCCTATCCCCTTTGCAACTTTCCAAGAAGCATGCATTGCAAGGGGATTAACTGATGATGACTCAGAATGGGATACTTGCCTAACAGAAGCTGCAACCCATCAAATGCCAGTACAACTTAGGCAGTTGTTTGCATTTATTTGTATCATGTGTGAGCCGTCGGATGCAGCAGCATTATTCGACAGACATAAGGACAATCTTATGGAAGACTATAAGAGACGCTTTCCTGATGGAGAAAAAGCTCTCTATTTGACGCTTAAAGAAATTGAATCTGTCCTTCGAACACATGGAAAGTCGTTGGTAGATTTTGGCCTAGAACTTCCAGTTGGCAGCTATGACGAGCCAATCCATTCTGGAAAATATTACGATCCAATTGCCGAAAAAAACCATGTTCGAAGAAAAGTTTCAAATGCTCAACCCAGGGCAAAAAAGGGCTTTCGACAAAATCAGGGAAGCAATTAAAAACCCTAACTTACCCAAACGTCTATTCTTTATTGATGGACCTGGTGGAAGTGGTAAAACCTTCCTTTACAACATAATCATGCACTGTGTGCGTAGCAAAAATGAATTAGTCTTGCCATGTGCATTTACTGGCATAGCAGCAACTTTGCTTGAGGGAGGCAGAACTTCCCACAGTCGTTTCAAGCTGCCTATTCCAATAAATGAAACATCAACATGTAATGTTCGACATGGGACTAATACAGCAAATGAACTGGAAAAGGCCAAAGTGATAATCTGGGATGAAGCTTCAATGGCCCCAGCACATGGAGTAAATGCAGTTGACACACTGTATAAAGAACTCTTAGCTGAAGATCCAAAAGTTCCTTCTAAAAACCCATTTGGAGGTGCGGTCTTTCTTTTCGGTGGAGATTTTAGACAAATTCTCCCTGTTGTTCCACATGGCAGCAGAACCGAAATACTTTCTTCATGCATGAAGAACAGTAAGTGTTGGAAAAATATTCAGGTCCTAAAGTTAGACCAAAACATGTGTGCCAATATGAGGACAATGTCCCATCAGAACACCGAGGCTTTTCTGATTGGCTTTTAAAACTTGGGAATGGAAAACTCCAAGAGCCTGGATTAGAGGAAGGCATCTTCAAAATTCCTCCAGTCTGCATTGAAAATGGATGTATTGTTGATGCTGTCTTTCCTGAGGTCATCCAATCAGGAGATGACAGCATTGGTAACCATGCAATCCTGACTCCAAAAAACCACGAGTCACTTGACCTTAATGAAAATGTCCTTAGACAAATTCAATCTGAACTGAAATGCTATACCAGCATAGATTCTATTCAGCAAGACAGTGCAAATGCCGAGGATGCAGCAAACTATCCAATGGAGTTTTTGAACAGCTTAACACCTGGAGGTGTGCCTCCTCATAGACTTAACTTTAAAGTTGGTGCAGTAGTAATGTTGCTATGAAACCTTGACTCAACAAGAGGTCTTTGCAATGGCACCAGAATGGTCGTCAAGCAAATGATGTCAAAAGTCATTGACTGTGAAATCCTGACCGGATCTTTTAAACGTTCCAGGGTATTTATTCCAAGCATATTCTTGCACCCAGTGACCCTGACCTTCCCTTTACATTAAGACGAAAACAGTTTCCATTTATACTTGCTTTTGCTATGACCATCAACAAAAGCCAAGGGCAAACACTGGATTCAGTTGGTATTTATTTGCCATCTCCAGTATTCAGTCATGGACAACTTTATGTTGCATTTTCAAGAACTTCCTTTCAGCATGTCTAGGTAAAAGTCTTAGGAACTGACCAACAAGGCAACTTAAAGAAAGACCACAGAGTTTACACCAAAAATGTGATCTACAAAGGAGTTTTCTCCCAATAATTAAATTTCATAGCCAATATGTAATTAAATGTATATGTAATTAAATGTATTTAATATATGCCAATAAATAATTAAATATGTGCTAATAAAAATGCTCACCACCCGGGCGTAGAACGGGTACTTCAGCTAGTACATAAATATATACAGTAACTACATTCACACAACACAAATATATAAATTCAATCGGAATTACAGTCCAAATTTGGCTCTCTGTCATTGATAAAACTATTTTAAACTCCAAATTTATACCAGCGAACTCAAGGTTAGACCCACCCATTTTATAACCTGGCCCACCCATGTCACCTATGCTAGAGCCGCCAATGGTGCCTTGGAAGAATGCTGCTGCTGTTTATTATCGTATTTATTATTGTATGTAATCAATAACTGTATCAGTGGCTGGTGGTGGTTCCAAATTTTGGTGGTTGCAGTAGTTGGTTGAGTATATGGGAGAGGAGTTAAAAGACATTAAACTATCATAATCACTGTTTGATAATAGTAAATTATTACAATAATTTTATAACCTCAAACAACAGATAGTGTTTGAACCAATGCAAACACTAAACCTGACACAACTTATAAATCAAGAAAGCTGTGCTGATTTCGTACACAAGGTTGTGCTACAGCACTACTAGTGCAGTGTTGCAGAAACTTTGCAACCACCAAGCTTATATTGGGAACATAGGAGAGTTGTGAAGAGTAGCACATGTCCTCCCATATGTTTGTGTAGTAAGCTCTGCCATTTACTGTTGAAGTTGCAAGCAGCCTACAACCACCAGCCTGCGCGCCACATTTGAATTGTGCGAGAACATTGCCTCGTAGAATCTGATACGCTCTCTGTTGAAATTGACAACACTTTTAGCTGCTTAATGTTTTTGTATATTATTTATAGTTTAGTTATTCTATATTGGTGGTTGTGCAATGCTGCTACCATAACACCAGCCACCACTGATAAGAATATAAGAAAGAATGCCAGATCAGTAGAAATTATGTAAAGAAGACACAAGCTTGTACTATTTAACAAGGTTTTTGATAGGAGAACTATTTGGGGAAGGACGGTTCAGTTATCTTAAAATGAGTGTGGACTGTGTATTTAAAAAAAAACAAAGATCAAACGTAACTTAAAAAATAAGACAATCATATAAAAACATGATTACAGTAAAATAAAGTAACTATCCATCAGGATACAGATTTGTATGATGTTATATATGGCAACTTATAACCTACAGTCAAGCAATAATTGTGCATTATAGAAGCTATAAAACACATTACCTTCATGTGTCAAACTAATATAAATTAATCGTATAAGATAATTTATTAATTATGTGACATATGTGTAACTACTTTTAATGTTGTTCCCCTAGGTACCTTCACGCTTCAAACACTTTTAGTACATGCAATTTGTTATTATATACTGCTGTCCCTAACTATGGGGCTACAGATTCCAGCTGGCTTGTTTGTACCACAAATAGTGTTTGGTGCTCTTTGGGGACGTTTCGTTGGAAAACTTTTTGCCAATCTTTTTGGCACTGTAAGTTGCTATTTATGTTACAATATAAAATGAATAAACAAGTACAGTAGAAAGAGTGAAATTAAAATTATAGTTAATTCCTTCCTTTTCTGTTCTGTATCTCTACACACTTAATGGGACTCTGGCCTCCCGCAGTTTACATTTCCACTCCTCAGCATCCATCATTGATTTCTGGGTCATTTTCAGAGTAATTTACCTTTTGTTGCTCTGTTATTGTAATTATTTTAGAAATGTATTCTTATTAGGGGTAGTTTCTCAGTGAGATAGCTACTTGGCATTTTTTCCTTCTGAACTGTTGAGATACAGAAAAATACTGTTATGACATGGAGGATCGTCATATGGTACAGTGGAAACAAAATACAGCCACCAATTAAATTACTAATTACCATCTTTAATGAATAACAAATAACAATTTGAAATCAACAACTCTCATGCAGTAATACAAGTTAATATATACAGTAATTTTGTAGCAATACTCGTATACAAATGTATTTTTCTTATGCAGTTGCACGTATACTGAGTTTATATTTCAATATTTCATGTAATTAAAATGTCTGTACTGTGTTTCTTTTTAAACACATCTCCTGTTCTGAATGCCATAATTTTACGTTTAGGGTGAAGTGTTTGAGTCTGTACATAGCAGTTTCTGTGCTGCCTAACACTACAGTATAGGGAGTCATGTGACTAGTCTGATGGGGCTAAGGGGGCATGATGAACTAAGCATAAGAGTGAGTGAGACAGTCTTAGGTAGCACAGGCCATGCTGCCTACTAGCAAATCGACCCCAACACTGTAGTTTGCTTTTAACAGTTAAACATTTACAAAATGTTAATGTGAATTGGGCATGTAGTACTAAAAATCGGCTATCAGTGACTTCAACATCTATTTGAATGTGCTTATGTGTTGTGAAAAGTATTGTGTTGATTAATGTTCTCGGTTTTTTGTGTGTGTTAACAGTTCAATTTTAAAACCATTTTCGTTATGAAGGGATGAAAATACATTAATTATTAAGAATATTGAAATACCAATACAACCTAAAAATTTATCTTAGGAAATTAAGTTTAAAAACATACAGTTTACTAGGAGATTCAACTTGGAAACGTACAATAAGCATAAGTGGTTAAGTAGATGTGAAGCACACAAACAAATTTTTTCCTGTGCTTGTTGTTTGGAGAAAAATATGTGTGAAAGAAAACAGGAATAATGGATGTCCAGATGTCCACCATCTACCAGATTGTATAAAGAAACATGAGAATTCTGCATACCATATGAATAATCCTCTGAAGTTAAATCTTCTTGGTTGTATAAATATGGCTACACAACTAGATAGCCCACAGAAGGTCTATTGATGCCCACAACAAATTTGTAACAGATAACAGGTATGTTTATATGGGGTGAGTCAATCGAACTAGCTCTTAAAGGTCATGATGAAACAGCCTTATCCTAAAATCCAGGGGTTTCTCATGAGTTAATGAATGCCTTTTCTCAAAGTATTTAAGCCATTGTTAAGACTAATATTCTAATGTCTGCTTACATTCATTGCCATGCACACTAACTGAATTTAATATTGATGAAAGCTGCATCAGTCAGAGGATATCAGTGAGGATATTTTTTACAAATTTATAGTGTAATTTGCCTTATTCCTACCTCACATAAAAAAACATCGATCCTAGGAGAAATTGTGAAAAAGCGCCTTCCACGTGCAGTTCCAACAAGATGAAACTTTCAGTGTAGTGGTGGAAATTCATAACGGATAGAAAACTTCAAACAGCAAGACCATTATGCAAGCATATGGTCATCACAACATGTTGATGGATAATTTTGTGTTTTGTTTGTCACTCTTTAACAAAATAATGCCACATGTTGGTATGCTGTACAATCAGCTTCAGAAACGAGAAACCAATGCAGTTCTCTTCAGAAGGCACCTGCAGTGCTTTGAGCATGTTGTTTTGTGATTCAGAGACACCACAGATGGAAAGTTTCCTGAAAAAAGTAAAGAAACAAGATCAAGAAATGATGTTAATGAAATACTGCAGAAAGTAAAAGAGGTGTGCAACATTATAATTTGTGAAATCGAAGAGAGATTCAGCCTTACGGGACATATGATTACTACTTTTCTCTTCCTTGCCAGCACGTTTCAAGAGTTCAGAAAGAAATTTCCTGAGGCCTTAAAAGAATTTTTTGTGTACCACTTTCTGGATTTGAAGTGACTTCACACAGAGCTTTCTGTTATATACAGAAGTGAATCTTTTAGTTCATTTACTGGTGGATTGCCTTTGCTTTGCTTTATTTCCGAAAACAATTAAATAGCGGTTTGGGGGAGGGGGTACAACTGGATAGTCCCAGTTGAGTCTAGATGTCTTTCCTACAGATGCTTCCATGCAGTATCTAAGAGATGGACCAGGTTACATTACAGTGACCCAATAGAGATGCATTATCATTTTATATACTAATTACCAGCATTGTTTAAGACCTGAAGATGGTGGACACACCAAAAGGCCTCGTCAAGAGCAAAGCAACTAGCAGTTTTGCAATAAGTGGTGACAAAGTTGGTGTTTTCCATATTTGTTTCCCACTCAGAATTGGAGTTGTCAGTTTCAGTGATACTGATAATAACTATTAGTAATGCTGTCTATAATACAATCCAATCTTGACATTTTATGTTCCTCTTTCAATGCATCGTGAACTCAACAGAATCACCTGTTTCATGCTTTACACTAGCCTCTGGATTAATTGTTTAATCTTTTATAATTTGTATGAGTCCATATTGAAAAATGTTTTGCCACATTGCTACAATAATGTTTTGCTAGTCGTAACATTGCTGCCAATGTTGAGTAAATATATCACTAACTGATATTTAATAAATAAATTTAAGAGGAAGAAGTTTAGAATCAAAATTAGAATAATTGACAATTGGCAACTTGCTACCTTGCTCTCTCTCTCTCTCTCTCTCTCTCTCTCTCTCTCTCTCTCTCTCTCTCTCTCTCTCTCTCTCTCTCTCTCATTTTCTTCATTTTCCTCTTTTTTCTTACCAAGCTAATGCAGGGTCCCAAAAAGTGTGCACCTGTCCCTGTCACACACACCTCCTAATGGTGCCTCTGTCACTTTCATTCTTATCTCATCACAAAAACAAATACTTCTTACTGCACTCACTGGTAATGGCAACAATGGTAACACTTACATAACCTATGCTTACATATTTTGGCTACTTAACATTTGAATCAGTCACCTGATTACTGAAAAATAATCATCCAGCATCACAAGAAGCATAAAGTAATTAAATTTAACTTATATTGTAAGTGCAAAGTTACTTTTGTAAATGCTCTTATATAATAACTTTACTTGTAATATTAATTTAATACATGATACATTTGATTATAGGAATGGGCAAATCCTGCCAAGTACGCTTATATTGGTGCTACGGCTCAGCTTAGTGGTGCGTTACATAAATCATTCAGCATTCTCGTACTCATGACTGAGGCTTCTGGCAACATTCGTTTACTTTTTCCACTTATGGTAGTTGTCATTGTCACTAACATTGTCGGTAACTTTTTCACTCTGGTAAGTACAGTTTAACAAGAAACAAGATAACTTCAGATACATTCAAATTAAATGTAATAAAAATTCAGATTCATATTTTTTTTTGCTTGATACAGTATAAACTAATGAATCCACTGCCAACAAAGCTCCGTTATTACTAATCACAGTCAAGAACTAACTATGGTACAAATACTTCACCAGACAGTGGATCCACATGGCTTACAATGAACATACAGCATAAACATGTCTTATGTAAGTTAGTACATCTTGATACATTTTCATATTTTATAACCAAGTATTTAAGCATTATTTTTCTTGATGTATTAGTAAATTAATGTTATATAAAAGAACTGTCACGAATCAAGATGTATTTTCTTACTTGAAGCATGTTCCAAGCACACTGCAGTATAATCACTGTCAGCATATTGATTCATTGTCTAATTTGTTGGTTGGTGCTGCTTATTCTATATGTGTCTTGATTCCCTGGTATTGCTGTTTGTTGATATTAATTTGTTGGGGTGTTTTGATTAGATATTTGGAAACACTCAGAAAACAAAAAAAATAATCCTCTAAATCCAATCACAGTACTGTGCAGCACTATTAATGTCTACCAACAAGAATAGTCAATTAAAACAAAAACATTTCAAAAGTCACAGATCAACATGGCTGACAATAAGCATACTGAATAATTTTAAAAACATGTCTCATATTATGTTTCATATGTGAAAATGTACCTTGATAATAATTTCTATATATAATATACAAAGTTTATATATGCTTATGATCTGTGAAAACCTGGATCAGTTAATATGTCTGATTTACCTAGTTAGAACTAGTTTTAGCAGAGCACATTTATTAATACTAGTCTTAACTAG
Source organism: Magicicada septendecula (assembly GCA_034769895.1). NCBI lineage: Eukaryota > Metazoa > Arthropoda > Insecta > Hemiptera > Cicadidae > Magicicada > Magicicada septendecula. Next base: position 126,716,833 of record CM068374.1, on the reverse strand, counting down.
TCAATACTAAAATTAACATATAGGCTTAGGAAAAACTATATTTAACTGAAATAATTTTTATGTTAATAGGTACTCTTACCTCTTATATTTTGTAAGAGGGGTGTAGTAATTTTATTAATTGCTGGCTTGGTGGAGCAAACCTGTGGTGGACAGAACTTTCTTGGAAAAAAAAAGTAGAGATTGTCAACGTTAGAGAAGCTCAATTTGTGCCGGTAGGGAGAAAGGTGGGGGTACACAACAATATTGGTAGGTATACCCACTCCCTCACTACTCCACTCTTGTGTTTCACTGCGCATACGCTTCTCTATCGTTGACAACCTCTACAGTCACAAGCCTTGATCCTTGGGAAGACAGGGCTTTTGTTCTAGGTTCATAGCCATAGACTCATGAATTATCTCCAGTTATGACCTTGAGGAAACATGCGTAATTGTTAGCAGTTTGAGTAAGTCCCGTGCAACTTCTGCTCACATGATAAGAGCCCTGAAATAAATTTTGCCATCACACATTTCATGACAAGATCCTCTGACTAAATCTCTGAAACACTAGTGCATGGATTCTCAGATCTTCTGATTCTCACACTATCAACTGCCGATTTTCATTTACTGTAACCCTGTGTTCAACTTTTTGGATTTTATTCTTGTTGATGACCTTCTAGTATATGAATCGCTTTTAATAGATTCCTGACCATATTTGTGGAGTCTGTAACGTAATTTTATCCGGGCTTTGCTCACTGAGTCATCTCAGTGCCTGTTCATACATGTGCAGTAAGACCCCTTTTGGTAGGCTGCCAAGTTACAATGGGGTTGTAGGCTATATCTCATTCTCATAATATTCAAAACAGCTGGATACTTCATCAAACGAAAATATTTACTTATGATTTACCTGTTGAATCTCTACAAGTACATAGTCCTTCAATACATTTCCAGAATACTGAATTTGACCCATACAAATTTTATTTTTAATTCAAATTTCACTTTGAGTATTATTATTGATAGCAGATTAACTAGTTGTTGTAGCAGTATAAATTCTGGCACAATCCTAGAGAAACTATAACATGCAAACACCCTTAATAGGCTGCAGTGTCTGCTCTGTGTCTAGACATCGACATTAATGCTCAGGAGCAGTAGATTTAATAAACCCTAGTAATACAAATAACATACTCTATGTAAACATTTTTATTAATTATCACTGGTAACAATTCCAATTATATTTAATGTTAACTTATTCCTATTGAAAATAGGCTGACACCTATAGTTTGTGGTTTTACTTATAATTCAATAATTATGCCATTTTACTTTCAGTTTCCTAAATTGAAATCATATGCACAAAAGAAGTAATATACTCAACTTAAATACCTGATAACAAATTTTTAGTACACACTTGCACTTTGAGGCTCTTGAACTGAATATCTGTTGTTCTTCGTATTGTTTAAATTAGCAGCCATCCTTACTTTTCTTTTATAAAATTGCTAAACTGCTATAATTGTTTTATTATTTAGACAAAGCTTTTCGTCATTAATGACATCTTCAGGTCTTAAACAACCCTGATGTTAAAAAAAAAAAAAGAAAAAAAAAAAAAAAATATCTGTTGATTAAAATGTTCCAGGGCTTATATGATGTACAAGTGCATATGATGGGTCTCCCCTTCCTATATTCTGACCCACCACCACTGTGCAAACAGATGAAAACAAAAGAGGTAATGAGTGAGCGTCCAGTATTCACACTGCCCTTGAGACCAACTGTTAAGACAATTCTCATGGTTCTGCATAAAACAAAACATAATGGTTTCCCAATAGTTGATCACCAGCACTCATCGGTTGAGGTAAGTTTGTAATTTAATTTTAAAATTAATTAATTGCACCAACATTCTACATATTTTTGAACCTAATTTAAATGGACAGATCTACTGATTATTTGATAGCTTCTTTCATCAAAAACGATTTCAATAATCTTTAATATGAGACCAATTTTATATTTTACGATGGTTTAATGATTATGCTGGTCTTCAGCAACATATAATTCATTTTCAACTCAAATTTTTTATTTATTTTATAATTATAACTATTGTGTTATATATTTTTCTACTATCTTATATTCCACACAAGATGCACAGATACGCCTTCAAGACATTCAGATAATATTATGATACTCAGTAGTTTTCATTGATATTATTATGAGGATTGTTCAATAGAAACACGTTTAGAGGCTGTAAAGCATTTTTTATTCAACGAAAAAGAAGTCTCCATTAACATTAAGGCATGAATCCCACTGTTGCACTAATCTGTAGATTCAGTGCTGGTAAAATTCTTGTGGCTGTTTGCGGAAACATTCGCTAACAGCAAACTCTACCTCAGCGTCCGAATTGAACCGGCGTCCTTTTAGTGATTTATTTAATGGGCCAAAAACATGATAATCGCATGCGGAAAAGTCGGGACTGTAAGGTGGATGTTGTAAGACTTCCCACTTCATACAAACAAGCAGATCTTGAATTGTCTGGGCTGCATGGGGTCGAGCATTATCATGCAGAAGAATGACACCGTTTGTGAGCTTCCCAGGATGTTTAATCTTGATGTTGACCCATAAGCATTTTAAGCTGTCTGCATATCACTATGTTGACACCAGGTTCTTTAAAATCTAAGACCAGCACACCTAAAAAAAATACAGTCACCATTACTTTTCCTTCCGAAGGTTGGGACCAACATTTTTTTGGCTTCGGAGATTGTGCATACTTCCACTAAATATTCTGATGATTGGATTCTGGTTCATAGTGATAACACCAAGACTCATCACTGGGAACAATTTGGTGTAGAAAGTCATTACCTTATTGTTGATAGCATATCAAATGCTGTAATGATAAGGCCGAACGCACATTTTTCTGTTCATCAGTAAGCAGTCGTGGAATCCACTGAGCAGCAACTTTGTGATAGCCAAGACTATGAATGATGGAATGAACAGTTCACACACTGATGTTCAACATTTGAGAAAGTTCTCTAACTTTGATGCGCCTATTTGCGCATAAAGTAGTTTCCAGCTGTCTCACATTTTCATCTGATGCTGCAACACGTGCAGGTCCAGGAAGGCCAAATCTTTAGTGGATTATCTTCCTTGTTGAAATTTATTGCACCATTCAACCACTGCCATATGAGAATAACTATAGTCACTATATACAGCTTTTACCCTCGTATAAATTTTCATTGGCTGACGCCCCCTCAGCGGCCAAAAACTGAATAACGGCACGGAGATTATCTTTGGATGGATTTTCTATCATAGATGCCATTTTTCAACCCAGTCACAACACTTAGAAAAGAGCAAACTCCAAATATTTTTGACAGACACGTCACTAGTACTTAAACAGACAATATAAACAAATGAATTCCGTTGCCATTGCGATGAAGTCACGGCTGCGCAGATCAAACGTGTTTCTATTGAACAATCCTCATATAATAGTTATTTTTAATGACTATATAAAACCAGTTTGTGAATGTTATTAATACATATACTTTTATGTATTAATTGTCTATACTAATATTAAATAATGTAGCTAATACAAAAGTTAAATAACTACTGTAATAATTCACAATTATATTTAGTTATCTTCTATCAAATTTATATTACTGAACAGTAGCGACTGGGTGTTATGGTTATAAAGTTGCACAACCATGAATTCAGCATAATTCTAATTACAAAATAAAATATGTAGCAACTGCTTAGCATGTCTTTATTTTTAATGAAACAGTTAAAAGTGTAATTTATTTCAATCAAAACTATGTTATTAATTTTAGTGCCATATTTGTAAGCTTAGTTTCTGGAAGTGATTTGCAATGTTACCACTAGTAACACTGCAGGACTTCCTTAGTTGTGTTATTAAAACAATACACCCAGTTCATTTTTATGCTGTTTCCCCACTGTAGTGTTCTGCATTATTTGAAAGTTTAAAATTGAAAATGAATGTGTCATCTACTGTTTTGAGGTTCTAAGAGTTGAATAATTTCTTGTAACTGTGTATATAATGTCAAGTATATATATTTTTTTCATATGAGTCACTGTAGACTACGTTTCATTCAACTGGTTCCTCCCTTCTTTTCCTCTCTCTTCCTCCTCACCCATATCTCCTTCATATCAAGTATATTATTATTATTGTTGTTGTTGTAATGAAGTGTGTGTTTATTGCTGTTGCATTTTTTTAATATTATAAAAAAGTTTATAGATATTTCTTTTTGCCAAGGGCAATGGTAAAAAATGTGAATAAAAAGCCTAGGATGACCAGTTTCCTATAAAAAATAACTGAAATTGTAAAATCAGGTGCTAGACAATCTAACCAAACCTTTCAAACAGATTATTGCTAAAATACTAACTTTGATGTGATGACAAAAATACTTTATTTTGTTTTCCATGTTTAATTGTTTGGAGGATATACCCCTCAGAATTACAGATATTAATCACATTGAGAGAATAAAAAAAAAACATCAAGCATCATATGTTCATGTAACAAATGCTTTACAACTTACTCTTTTTGGTACATTAACCACGACACATCAGCTAGACAGTAAATATAAATGCAATATTGTGTTGCACAACGAAAATGTATGCAGACCTGCCTGCTGTTTAAATGAAAAATATAGACCATTCTACTGTTTAAATGTGTCCTCTCATCTGCAGTCACAATCTTGCCCAGAAAATACTGCCCTTCCTCATGGTAGCATTGCAAAAAAATGGATCAGTGTGGGTATGCAACTGTTTGTTGAGTCTTATGGTTGTCAGTGAGCATCGTCAGTACCCAGTGTGACAAATGTTTCTGTAGCCAAGCTCTACAGTTACAATTTTGTGCAGTACTAACCTTGAAATTTTAGGAAATTTGCCAAGACAATTCAGAAATTAGGAATCTCTGGCTTTCACTGACCATTTCATTCACTTTTTCAACAATCTCCTTCATCACTATAGACGCCTTTCCTTGACCACCCTTATCATGAATGTCATTTTGTCCTTCTTTAAACTTTCTGCAATATTCTCATATACAACCATTGCTCATAAAATTGTTGCCATAAACAATCCTCATCCAATGATGAATTTCGACTGCATTATGCCCTTCAGTGAGAAGAAAGCGAATAACAGTGGACAGTTCACATCTGTCAGGCACTTCAATTACATTTGACTTGTTAACACACTTGCTACTCAACAATAACTGTAAGGAAAAAGTTTATGTATTGATGTGTGTTGGGAAAAATTCCACTGCACTATGTATCTCCATTCTGCTATTGGCCATGTATCTTATTTCGTGGTATCTCAAAGACTGAAAAAAATCTCTCATGAAAAGTGAACTTATTCCTACTTGTTTGTGACGCCTCTCACTTTATTACTATTGTAACTGTTCCATCTATATCTATAAAAATGAATGTTTGTTTCTTTCTTTGTCCCGTATGCGTTCCTATACCATTCATCCGATTGCGATGAAACTTCGGTGAGTTGTTGTGCGCACGCCCGCGAAGGTTTATGAATTTTTTTCAATGGGGCCCTTTGGGGGGGTTCTTGGGGTCTTCCACATCTCCTCCTAAACCACTGGACCGATTTCAACCAAACTTGGCACAAATATTTTACGCAACGGGAGAACCAACATAGGATAGGTGTTTTTTTCGACGGGGTCCTTTGGGGGGTCCTTAGGGGTCTTCCACATCTCCTCCTAAACCACTGGACCGATTTCAACCAAACTTGGCACAAATATTTTACGCAACGGGAGAACCAACATAGGATATGTGTTTTTTCGATATGATCCTTCGGGGGTCCTTTGGGGTCTTTCACATCTCCTCCTAAACCACTGGACCGATTTCAACCAAACTTGGCACAAATATTTTACGCAAAGGGAGAACCAACATAGGATAGGTGTTTTTTCGATGGGGTTCTTTTGGGGGTTCTTTGGGGTCTTCCACATCTCCTCCTAAACCACTGGACCGATTTCAACCAAACTTAGCACAAATATTTTACGCAACGGGAGAACCAACATAGGATAGGTGTTTTTTCAATGGGGTTCTTTTGGGGGTTCTTTGGGGTCTTCCACATCTCCTCCTAAACCACTGGACCGATTTCAACCAAACTTAGCACAAATATTTTACGCAACGGGAGAACCAACATAGGATAGGTGTTTTTTCAATGGGGTTCTTTTGGGGGTTCTTTGGGGTCTTCCACATCTCCTCCTAAACCACTGGACCGATTTCAACCAAACTTGGCACAAATATTTTACGCAACGGGAGAACCAACATAGGACAGGTGTTTTTTTTTCGATACGATCCTCTGGGGGGTCCTTTAAAGTCTTAAGAAACTAACTTATTAGATCTGGTTACTATGGCAACCCAATGGAATAGATTCTGTTCTAAATATATTATCGCATTAAATTGAAGACCACGCGAACGAAGTCTTTATATATTATATATATACAAACACTTTCTTTCTTTGAGTGGCATTGCAACGCGTGCCGGGTACTCGCTAGTATATTATAATATTTTAAAGGTGTACTTATTTTGTTTTGGCACCTTTAATGTCTTTGCCACTTTCGCAGATGTCTTTAATCTTTTCAAGAGTATATTTTCTTCATAAACAAAATATTACACTTTCTTATGTAACTTATGAGTTTGTAACTATATAAGCTAATCTCAACCTCCATGTCAACCACTTTATATACTTATGTGGAACTGTATATATTATTTAAAACTAAATTTGCGACAAATAGATAGATAATAAACATTTAAATTAAAAATATGAAAATTCACATTAAACAGTAATGATAGGAAAGGCCAGTAAACTCAATAGTTGGTCAAATTTATTCTGAGTCTGTCTGAGTCAAAACCTAGTAGAATAACCTAATATTGTTATATACAAGGTATGGCTATTTATAAATAAGACTGATTTAATAAATGTCACTTATTTTTAAAAACTTACAATTATTTATAAGCTTGAATATACTCTCCATATTTCTGTCCAGACACTATACTCTCTTCTGTTCAGACACTTCTCCATATATATTTTCCATTTCCATTTCCTACACCAACCCATTTAATCATGATGACACTCTTGATTTTTAAAAAAATCACATTCATTTTCTTTTTCCTCTTTCCTTTTTAATTCTTGGTGATGTGAGAGTCTTCTAGTGCATGGGTTACCTTTTTGTTTTAGGATCATATTGAGAAATAAAATTAAGTTTTATAACAAGTTATAACATTTTCCAGCAACTCTGGTTCAAAATGACAACAAATTTCTACTCAACATCTTTTATGTTGTTGAGTGAGATTATTAGTTACCATTTTTGCACCAATTTTCTGCATATTTAACTGATCACTTACAATTTCTTGCCTGGTAATGTCTGACTGTTCCTTAGTCAGTATTAACTAGCTCTGCTATCATTCAACTACTGAGACATTGATCTTTCGATCAATTGATATTTTTGACATTTTCCTCTGTTTTCAGTGTTCACAGCTGACCTGGATGTCAGTCATCTTTCACTTATTCTTGACCCTCACCAAATGTTTTATGGCACTCAGAAACTTGAGCACATGACAGGAGCTTATATATACCATATAGGAGTTGTCACCATATACCTCTTTCAATAAACTAAAACATTTGATTGGTGATTTCTTCAGTTTAAACAAAAATTTAAGTTAACGTGTTGTTCCATTTTCAGATTTGCCATATGTCCAGCCAAACATCTAAGAGTCGTCCACTTCAAACTGAGGCCAAACTTAAACTAAATAACCAACCAGAATGAAACTAGTCTTGTTTGATGTGGAAAATTCCAAGGCCTCAATACATACGTGCACAGTGATTCATACTGCCAGTAATGTTCACAGTCCAGATTACTAATAGCCACTCTTCATAGTTTGAACATTATAAATTTCAAGTACATCCACATCTGACAGATCTTTCATATCACTTTCTGTCAAACTTACTTTCCTCAGTACAAAAAAAAATCTACCCAGCATTCATTATCCTCCTGTAAATATGATGATATTAAGGATAGAAGAAGCCTAGTAAATAAAAAGCATACAAGTGAAAACAGTGAAAGTGTTTCTCTCATAAAATGCAATATATTGTAAACAAACTTTATTTTGGAAGAATGTTAACATTTAATTGAATATGAATAACCATATTTCAGGATTCAATCCGATCAGAGGGACGTGTCATTGGCATGATTTTACGGCAGCAACTTCTTGTACTGTTGAAATATCAAACGTTTAGATATCCAGAACCAGCAACAACAAAACAGTTTTTGAAGCAGTTGCACAACTTTAGAGATGAAGAAAGAAATACTCTAACAGTCAAGGTATTCTATTTTCCTCTAAACAGAAAATTTCCAGCTTTGTAAATTTTAAACACAAATATTTAATACCAACATTTGTTAATTTTTTTAATTATAGGAATTAATTTAATCAATTTAAGATTATATTAGACCTTAAGAATTAGTTTCTAGCCACTGAATACATAGATATGGACTGAAAAATCTTGTTAGACTGAAATATTTTGAACCAAGATTTCTGTGTGCTCAAATTGTTAAAAATATTTATGGATTTATGCAACATAACTCCAAAAAAGATGCTAAAATTTGAAAGTGTATACTGGAAATCTTTAAATAGAATCACCAAAATTAGCTGATTAGGGGATATCTTCTGCAAGGAAGGCTTCTCATAGATTCATGAAGTAGTGTAGTGTGAGGCTCCTAGAGATTCACAGTTTGAAGTACTAGCAAAGTCTTTGGCCAAGTGCTGATGTTAGCCTGTTACCAAATATGCTTGTCGGGATTCTAAAAACTGTAACCTTTATTGTTATGACATCACAGAACAATCTATGTGTTTGTCGAATGTGCCAGAAGAATCTCGATGTAACGTGTGTGGCGTACGTGCTTGTAGACGCATTTGCGAGAGTCTTCTCGATGCCGCCAGCCGTGCGGACTGTGTCAAGGCCGCAGTTAATTACGTAGTTCATACGGACGCTAAGACGTAATTAGGAATCGTCTAGATTTTCGCAGGTATAAATACATGGCGGCAGCGGCCTTAAGTTTCAGTATTAGTGCGATATATTGACAGCGCGGTTCGAGTTATTGTCGGGCGAAATTACTGTGCGCGTTCAAGTGGTTATTAGTTAAGTGTTGTGTTTTATAATCGGACGGTAATTGTAATACAATTGTGTTTAATTTTAGTGGACATTTTATTGCGTGTGAACAATTTTTATTTGATTTGTTGTAGAGACTGTGTTGTTATTTACGAACTGTTAACTGTGGAAATTAAAGCTGGTAATTAGTGACTTAATTGGTGTCTTGTACTTATTTTGTTTCCACTGTACCTACGACGATCGAGTAGACCGTCGTAACAGTGGTCTCAGAACTGGGATAAAACGGTTAACAGTGGAAACAGTGGACACTTTGTACAAGACGAGTGTAATTCGTAATTAATCGATAAACATGGATGCCAGTCAGATGATGGAAGCTTTACAAACACTGCTGCGGCAGACACAGGAAGAAGCAGAAAGACGACAAAAAGAAGAATGAAGACAAGAAAGAGAAGAAGCAGAGGAACGTCAGAAAGCACTAATGCTTGAAACAGAAGAAAGACAAAAAGAAGAACGGAAGCGTGAAACAGAAGACATCAAGGAGTTAATACAGGAGCAAAAGCAGACACAAGAACAAACCGCTGCAGAGTTGGGTCTCCTACGAGGTGAGCTTAATAAACAAGTTACTAAAATATCGGAGTTACAAGAATCAATGACATTAAAAATAGCTGAAGAAGAAAAATCTGTCTCGAGTGTTGAAGAATCGATGTCTAATAAAACAGCTGAAGTAGAAAAATCAGTCACGAGTGTGGAAAAATGTATGTCAACAAAAATAGAAGACTCGATTACCAATATAAAAGAGCAGATTAAAAATGAAGTCGAGCAGTGCCTGAAGTTACAACCAAAACAACTTTGTGAACAGACTGTACCAATGATAAAGACGAAGAAAGACACAGAAAATAAGTCAACAGAGAAGGTCACCTCGCCTGCGGTTGGAATAGTTCATGTCAGGGTCTCAACCTTTGATGGAATCACGCACTGGGCGACGTATTTACACCAATTCGAAGCTGTTGCATGCGCAAATAATTGGACGGAGAAAGACAAGGCAGTTTCACTCGTTCTCTCATTAAAAGGATCCGCAGCAGAACTACTACAGAAAGCGCCACCTGACAGCCAGAACACCTATGCCGAGTTGATAAAAGCTCTGGAATTACGGTATGGTGATAAACATTTGCGAGAGGTGTACTACGCTCAGTTGAGAACAAGGCGACAGCATGCCGGGGAGAATCTTCAAGAGTTTGAAGCAAGTATCGACAGACTGATTAGATTGGCCTATCCTGAAGCACCAGAAGACTTCCAAATAAGGTTTGCGGTGCAGACATTTATTGATGGCATCGGAGATTGTGAACTTCAGCAAGTGTTACGAATGGCAAGACACCGAAATAGCTCAGAAGCTCTTGTTCACGCCCTAGAGTTTGAAGCTGCCAAGTCAGCGTTTATAGCCCAGTCAGTGGGCTATATTAATGGGTTTGTGCCATCACATTGCCATTACGATGGGTTCAGAAAAACAATGTTGTCGGACAAACAATTCAAAAGTTCAAGAGGGTCGCAATGATTTGAAAAGGGCAGAAGACCGAATGTTACAACTGTGGAAAACATGGTCATCTACAGGTAGACTGTTGGGAGAAGAAGATACCGAAAGAAGAGAGTGATCGCAACTATTGGAGAAGTAAAGCCCCAGAACAGCACACAGTTTCCACGCTACATAAGACCAGTGGAAACTTGATTGTTAATGGATTTGCGGAAGGTAAACCAACATCATTTACAGTTGACACGGGCACAACAGTGTCCATTGTGCGCCCTGACTTAGTCAGTAACCGCCAGCCTCTAATTAGCTCTTGTACAATATAGACTATGACTGGAAGCCCCGTCAAGGTGCTAGGAAAGGTAGACATACAAGTACGCCTGGGTCTCCTCGAATTTAGCCACCAAATGCTCATTGCAGACATTGTTGATGAAGTGATTCTTGGCACGGACATTATGAATGCCTACGGATTCATTGTGGACTTAAGAGAGAATGTCCTGAAGGTTGTCCAAGAGAAGATAAAGCTTTGCATGGCTAAAATGACAGGGTCAATCAACCATTTGATTAAGCAAGTGGCATTAGTCGAAGAAAAAGTCAACAGGTCTAGTCAAGAGGAACCCTCCCTATTGCAAGCGGAAATGGAGGAAGAACTACCAGAGGAAATACAAATAAGTGTAACGACAAAAGAAGTGATTAGAAAACCAACTATGGGTGTTGAGACAAAACTCTTGCTTGTTCCTGAGCTGATAGAAACGCCCGAGGGCAAAGTGGCTGAAGATGAGGTTACGCAAGAGGTTGTTGACGAGAACCAAAGAAACTTGGATCAGCCAGTGGTGTTTAGGTCATCAGTACATGATGCACGGGAGTGATTCCAGCGAAACTAGTGGTTGAGCGGAAGACTCGCATTCCTGGGAACGTGATGTTCGGATCACACGAGACTGAATTCGAAGAACGGGAGAATTATCTTTTGCAAGGATGTCCACCTAGATCGCCTGGTCGAGTTTTATTTCAGAGATGGTTTGCCAGTTCGGGATGAACAGGCTTAAGGAGGGGGCAGTGTTACGACATCTCAGAACAATCTATGTGTTTGTCGAATGTGCCAGAAGAATCTCGATGTAACGCATGTGGCGTACGTGCTTGTTGACGCATTTTAGAGAGGTTTCTCGAAGGCGCCAGCTGCGCGGACTGTAAAAGGCCGCAGCTAATTACGTAGTTCACACGAGCGCTAAGACGCAATTAGGAACATTCTGGTATGTGATCGCAGGTATAAATACATGGCGGTAGCGGCCTTAAGTTTCAGTATTAGTGCGATATATTGACAGTGCGTTTCGAGAGTTATTGTTGGGCGAAATTACTATGCGCATTCAAGTGGTTATTAGTTAAGTGTTGTGTTTTATAATCGAACGGTAATTGTCATACAATTGTGTTTTATTGTAGTGGACATCTTATTGGGTGTGAACAATTTTTATTTGATTTGTTGTAGAGACTGTGTTGTTAATTACGAACTGTTAACTGTGGAAATTAAAGCTGGTAATTAGTGACTTAATTGGTGTCTTGTACTTATTTTGTTTCCACTGTACCTACGACAAACGAGTAGACCATCATAGCAATATACTTACTCAAAATGATTAGAATTTATGACATGACATCTTCAAGCAGGAATAAAAATATGAGAACTATGACACAAAACATCAGAAATATTTGTGATATATGTTTTTCATTAAAATATGTGATTTTACATAATGCTCAAAATATGTATTTACTTAAAAATCATTGCCCTAGTTATACCATCACAATGAATTTTAAATATTCCTGAAGAATACAAATTATAATGAAAGGTTTCAAACTGATATTTAATTTAACATAATCACTATAATATTTATATTATAAGTAAATAATGATATAATAATACAGTCAGCCATAAATAGTTTAACAAAGTTCATGAGTGTATGTGAAGGAGGTTTCAGGGAGTCGAAACGAATCCAAAATTTTTTACTCTGCTAATACATCTAATGTTGTATCTTTTATGAGCCAGATACAAATAGAAATTTTATTATTATATACATCCACCAAAATCAGTAAAGTTTCAATTTTTTTAAATTATTGAATAATGCCTTTTCGAAATTATTATAATTTCATCATCAGTTCACACTAGAAAATGTTGTTATTTGTGTCCATTATGTCTGCAAATGCAGTGAGATATAATGGACAAAAATAACAACATTTTCTAGTGTGAACTGATGATGAAATTATAATAATTTCGAAAAGGCATTATTCAATAATTTAAAAAAATTGAAACTTTACTGATTTTGGTGGATGTATATAATAATATTATAACAAATCAGTGGCATAATATTTAGCAAAATAAATAGAAATTTGTTTAAGACAGAGATTTTCATTTTACATAAACTTCCTGATACGTAATTTAATTAATTTTTGAAAGATTGTAGGCCCTAATAATCGGAAGTGCATAATCGCATCATTTTCTGCACTTGGAGCATTCCTGCAGTCTTGGTGTAGTATAAAACTACAAAATTGTGTCAGCATGTGTTATGTGAATGTGTTTTGTCTACAGAAATATCTGTACAAAGATCTGTAAAAAATATTTGTTAAAATAGATAATAACATTAAACATTTATCAATGCAATTAATTTGAACTGCATGTTGTCTACATTGTTGCATCTGTACTGCAGTTTTTAATGCAAAGCTAGTTTTTGTTTAGTGGAGCCATACCATTGTTATCACCTTATATGAGACAGGTTAAGAGGAAATATTTGTTGTGCATGATTCTGAGTGTATGTGTAACTAAAAGGTCAGTTACAGCAGAGAGTTTAGAGGTTCAGTTCCCCCTGAAACTTATCACTTGGCTAAAAAACTGCCATTTTATTGGCCTTTAATGTAGGTCTAAACATTATTTACAATAAGCAATAATAATTAATTCCTATGTATGAGGGCAGTCTGAAAAGTTGTCAGCCTCGACCAAGGATGGCAACACTATTGCCGATTTTCTTTCTGTGTTGCTATTGTTAGCATCCATGTGAAATTTCCAGTCATTCTATCAAGTAATTTGTTGTATATAGCTGTATGAAACAGGAGTGTTGTCTATATTCCTTAAAACAGAGAAAATTGATTATTGCGTGGTCATAAAGTTCTCTGTGAAAGAAGGTTTCACACCAAGTGAAATTTATTCAAGACTTGTTAAAGCATATGGGGACTCTTCTTCATTTTAAACTATCAAAAAATGGGCTTCCGAGTTTAAACATGGTTGTACCAGATCTACATAAAGACATCCAAAAACAGCAACAACACCAGGAACCACTGAAAATTGTACGATATGGTATTGGACAATAGCCGAATGGAAGTGTATGAAATTCCAGGCATTTTGAAAGAACGCATTGGATATATTTTACATAAGGAATTTGAAATGAAAAACCTTTGTGCCAGGTGGGTGCCATGCTTGCTCACACCAGATCAAAAATGCGTGCACATGAAAATATCTGAAGAATGCTTAGAGTGATTATTAAGAACAAAACAGATTTTGTCATCGGTTTATTATAGTGGATGAAACTTGGACCCATTACTACACACCAGAGTGCAAACAACAGTCAAAGCAGTGTACAGAAGCTGGTTGTTTAGCACCAAAGAAGGCAAAGTCAATTCTATCAGCAGGAAAAGTCATGGTGTTGGTGTTTTTGATGCTAAAGGGGTTCTGTTCATTGATTACCTTGAAAATCTGCAACAATAACAGAGGAATATTATTTTAATCTTTTATTGACACTAGATGAAAAAATCACGAAAAAAGATCTTGTTTGCAGAAGAACAAAATCATTTTTCATCAAGACAATGCACCTGCCCACAAAAGTGTTTTGGCAGTGGGAACATAAGAGATTTTGGCTAGAATTGTTGAAACATTCTCCTTATTCCCCAAACTTGGCTCCCTCAGACTTTCATCTTTTCCCAAAACTCATACTCTTTTTCACTGGTCAACGTTTTTCATTGGATCAAGAGGCTATTGCATCTGTAGAGGAATAATTTGAAGACCTTACAAAAGACCACGTCAGGGACAGGCATTCCAACATTGCTGGAATAAATGTATTACCCTAAAAATAGATTACATTGAAAAATAAAAAAAATTTGAAGTTATAAACTTGTTTTTTCATTGTTAGGCCAAAAACGTTTCAATCACCCTCTTATCCATAAAAATGTTGTTAGAAGGCACATGACAATAATATGTAGCACCTCCACTTTTTGTTGAATCCCATGAAATGAAATTCTACAGGGGAATATGCCTATAGTAAACTTGTTTAGAATTAAACGTAAGTGCGCATTGGCATAATGGAAAGCCCCTCCTATCATATGGTGACACATGGAATGGTGTCCACTGAATGTCATTAGCATAATGTTTTTGTTTAGTTTCAGTTTTTAAAATTATATATGAAATAATGTGATTCAAAGTTGTGCTTATCTAGGTTTTACCAACTAAACAACATTACTACAGACTAAGTCAAGCAATGTTTTTTGTCTGTAATGATACCACAGTACATAGTTTAGATAGACACTGAAGTCAACTAACCCTCAAAGTTTTCTACCAACTGTTGCATTTAAATAGTGCACAAAAGTTCACATGAAAACAACTTACTTATATGCTGAGAAAAGCTTATTGCACAGTTGTTACAGTTTTGGACAAAATTCAATATCTTCTCAATATAATGGGAGACTGGAATGACAGAATATTTAACAGACACAAAGCAAAATATAAGGCTTAGCAAACTGAAGCTGTACCGGTACCAGTGGCGGCTCGTGAGTACATCTACAGGGGGTTCACAATTAATAATTTGCAGTTTTTGAGATACACTGTGTCAAACACTTGTGTGTTGCTTGCAATATTCATATAATTTAGGCGCTGCTATACCTTGATGTAATGTATTAATTTTGAAACAAAATGTTATTATAGATATTACTGTACTTTAACGATTTCACAACTTAATAACAAAGGATTACTTTATTGATCATACTTGTTATAATATGCTAATTGTTCTTTTTTACTAAAACAATTATTTTCATTTAATTTTAAAGTAGTAAAATAAACGCAAAACAGAAAGCTTGTTTTAAGTGTTAAATATTTAGATAGTTAGTCATAAGGCCTCATGCTCTCAATTATTAGATTAGATTATTAAACACAGAGAAAAAGGAAAATAATCAAAGCTGCATATGATGGTAAGGTCTAGTATTTACTTACACAAATTTACTTGGATGGTAGCTTACACAAATATTTTCTTTAAGTACAGTTTTTGTAAACAAAGTCCATCCTTCTATCTTTTCTTGACACAAAAACATCAATAACTCTTTCATTGAAATTATGGATGTTAGAAATCATTTCCTTCTCGATTGCAAGCATGGCTAAAGCTGTAAGCCTCTCTTGACACATCGTAGACCGCAAAAATGTCTTTATCCATTTTAGGGTTGAAAAACACCTTTCAGCTTCAGCAGTCGTCATTGGTATTGTTGCAATAATTAAAAACAGTTTATAACTTTCAGAAAATGATGCCATGAAGTTGTTTTCAATAAAAAACTGTAAAAGACTAACAGCACCACGCATGTTTCTGAAATCAGTTCTTTTGTAAATGATTTCAAGCTCTGTCTTGAGGCGATTTTTTTTCAAGAAATGAATACACATTTACTGTATCTTCAAGCAATTTCTCGGGGAATTTCTGTTCAAACTCTTCAAACTTTTGTGATTCAAAAAGAGATACAGCTGAGCAAGATGTTGTGAATGAAAATCTTGTTTTTATTTGCGTTGTAATAATGTCACAGGTTTCCTTGGCAGCCACTGTTCTACTTAAGTAAAAATCTTCTTCACGCCTCGATTGTTTAGGTGCATTTTCTGGGTACTGATTAACCAGCTCTGTCACTTTGTCCATGTTAGCTCTTTCCTTATCAATGGCTTTGACGAAGTGGTCAACAGTGGCTTTAGTTCTCACAGCATCAGTGTAAGTTAGCTGTAATTGGTTGTACAAAATATCCACATGTGGCATTAATCTGTGAAAAATAGAAAGCCAAAATATAAACTTATTATCTCTAAGGAGACGAGCTAGGGCACCAGCTTTAATTATGATGGTTGGTTGCTTAGAGGTTAATTGGATTTCCTCCATACATTCAACTAATTCCTCTCTGTACTCAAAAACAGTATTAACAGTTCTGCTCTTAAAATTCCACCTTGTTGCTGACGCCCGAGGTATTCGTTTGCCAACTATCTTGTCCAAAACAGCCACTCTCTGAGGGGAATTCGAAAAAAAATTTGTTATATCACTTAAGTCCGAAAAAAAATTCTGACATCTTGGTTTTGGCTTATTGCTTGAGCTACAATCAAGTTCAACTGATGAGCATAACAGTGAACGAAAAAAGCATGTTTATAGGTTTGTTGCACTATGGTCTGCACGCCACCATGGTGCCCACTCATTACATTCGCACCGTCATAGCTTTGAGATACGAGTTTTTCTGGATTTTGCACAACATAATCTAAACTGGTACAAATACATTTGGCTATAGATTCTGCGTTGTGCCCTTCAGGGTTATCAAATTTCCAAAATCTTTCAACTGGTTGGCCATTAGCTAAAACATAGCGGAAAACTATAACTAACTGAAATACAGACAAGATGTCTGATGTTTCGTCCGCAATCAAAAAAACATACTGTGCAGTTTTTATTTCTTCTATTATGTTTTCTTGACATACAAAAAGCATACAATCTAACAATTCATTTTGAATTTCTTTCAAGGTACCTTTAAAGACAGTAGCGGTACTCAAGTGTTCTTTCAAAGATGAGTCAGTTCTGCAGAAAAGTTTACAAGCCCTTTAAATATGCCAGGATTTAAGGAATCGTCATCCTCACGATGACCTCGAAGGGCCAACTCAAATGCACCGCAAAATTTAATACAGTCTATAAGCTTAGAAAGGACATACCTATTTTTAGTCACTTGTTCATTGTGCTTTTTAATATTTTGTCGATAAGCACTGTCAAGCTGCTGACGAACGTCAACCTTTCCCAGCAAATTAAAATCCAATGTAGCACTTATGTGTCCATGAGAACTTTCGTGTTTTTTAATTTTTTGATTCAAATGAGCTAAGTCACAAACGCCGTTTTTCACCCAAGCAGGATCGCCCTTTTGACGGGAAAATAACAAACAGGGAAAACAAAATATTTTGTTTGTTTGTTCACAACCACAAAGCCAAGGAATTTTTTCGAATAGCTCTTCTTTAAATTCTCTTTTAAAAGTTCTAGATTTTGATGTCAATGTTTGACTTATATTAAGGCGTTGGCCTACCACTCTCTTTTATTGCTATTTTAACTTCTGTGGGTAAATTGGCAAACGCTACTTCGTTTAAATTACTGAGTACTTACAGGTACTTTCCATTATTGTACAGTAAATAAAAACAACAGTTCACTAGCTACACTACAATAGATAAACTGTAATTTCAGCTAAAACTTTATCACTAAAAAACAATCGAAACTGCAAAACACAAATGTAACACGCGCGCGTGCCAAGGTAAGGAGCATCCACCGTCAACTACAGCCCATGCAACTACTGAGCTGAGTTGTGTCAGAGGCAGCTCATCAGTATTATCCGTTAAGCCGCTTGTAAACATGTTTCCCCCCCCCCCGTACTTCGAGCAAATGGACTCGCCCGTCTGTCGCATATCCCGTGTGTACAGCATCGAGAGCGGCGCATTCAGTCCGCTCCTAGCCACTGGCGCGTCATTACACTTAACCTCACTTGGCGCGCTCTACACTGTTTTTCATTGTCCGCTCTTTTAAACTTACTGAAGATAAGCTATTTTAGTACTGCGTCAATAAAGATGTATAATTTATATCGTATAATTATTTTTATAGGGGGTTCATGTTCTCTTGTGCTCTTATGGACGAACCGCCACTGACCGGTACTAAACACTAATGGAGAGAAACTGATTGATTTCTTTATTAACAGTTACACTAAGTAAGAAATACTTTATTTTAGTAGAAAATAAAGCACAAAATCACTTTTGAAGGTGCTAACAGTATGGTTATTAGTAATATAGACTAACTATACTAGAGCCATGAGGTATGCAGTAATGATTTACAGATAAACGGGAATGCAGAATTAAGCACCAAACACAAACTGCTAATAATGAAATTGAGATTAAGATTAAGTCATTAAGACTACATAAGGATGGGAAAGTCATGAAAGTAAAAATGGGAAGTTTTAAAAATTTGAATAATGCCCAGAAGCAGGCCCAATTTTAGTAGCTGGTGAATGAAGAACCAAATGTCATATTGATTTGAAATTTTTAGTAAAACTGAATAAGATGGCAACTGAATTTTGTTAGTTATTGCCTGAGACTAATAATAAAAATTGTATGTCATGTATGCATATGCTTGATAGGCACAAAAGATTTAAGGAAGGTCGAAAGAATGTTGAAGATGATGAAAGGCTAGGTAGCACGTATAAGCACCAAAAACTACAGACAATTTTTTAAAAAATTATGAGATTATTTGAAATGACTGCAGATTGAGTATCTGAATGATAGCAGATATAGTGAAATCAAGAAACTATTAGGCAAATTTTGAAAACTGATCTGAATATAACAAAAGTCTGTGCCAGTATGGTTCCACACATTCTCACACCTGACCAAAACCAAACCAAAAGCAAGTTTATGCAGGAATCTTGGAACACATCAAGGCAGATGCAAACTTTTCAAAAAAAGTGGCTGCGATCAAACCTGGATCTTCCAGTACAATCCTGAAATGAAACATTAGCCGATGCACTGGAAAATCCCAACTTCCCCAAAGCTGAAAGCAGCAAGTCAAAGCAAGTCCAAATTTTGATGTCATGGGTGCTTCTGGAAGATGCTAAATGAGCCAGTATTATTACAAATAAAATAACTGTAACTTAGATGGTAAGTAAACACATACACAGCCTATATGGTAAGTAAAAGTTCTTAATACAGTTTTTGTTAAAAACATTGGTTGTATTATAATAACTATGGCTATTATAATAATATCTATAACTTCAGCTATTATAATAATTATGGTAACTTAAATTTAGCTCTGCAAGTAAAATACATTCATAAATCATTTATAACAAATGTTAAAATAAATTCAGTTCATTTGTTATCACATCACATCTTTAGAAAGAATGATGAAAAAGAGGTCAGAGTTATGGACAAATGGATTCATCCTGCATCATGAAAATGTACCAGTTCACTCAGCACTATCTGTGAAGCAATCTTTGACCAAGAAATAGGTAGCAGTTCTAGAACATCCTCCCTACTCACCAGATCTGGCTCCTTTCAACGTTTTTATTTTCTCAAAACTCAAATCTGCATTCAAGGTAAAGCATTTGCATCACTTGAAGAGGAAAAACGGAAAATGACTAAGCTCCTCAGATAGCTACCAGAAAATGAGCTTTGGGCTCTGGAAAATTAGAATTTAGCAGTGCTTTGAAGGGGAGTTCATTGAATGGGAAAGGAATTAAAATGTAAAAAATTAAGCTTACACTTGAATACTAGCATTAAACTTGTTATTTAGTAGCTAGACTTCACACAAAACAGTTCTCCTGCCTGTGCTACTATAGAGGACAGAAAACCCTATCCTGTTTGAGACACATAAAAGCAGATTGTGACAAGTGAAATGAGACATCTGAAGCAGGTACTAAAAGAGACTGAATCAGGAAACTATTCAAGCATCTATCTGTCAAGGACAGGTGGAGAGGCACTGCATTGGTTCTGCCAATGTGGTTTATCACAGTTTATTTTGTTTAAAATGTCTTACTATATTTTTTAACCTGTTCATGTCCACACAAGGCTGGACAAAATTTTATTTTATATTTAAGTTTGTTTAATATCTTATTACTATTAACATTTATTACAGTTATACTATAGTTGATACAGTCATTCATTAATAAAGTTTTGATTTGCATATCTTATGTTTAATCAGGACATTAAAGTGAAACAGAAGTATTTTGAAACAACTATAAATCTGTCAATATACATGAATCCATCTCCGTACACAGCCTATATGGTAAGTAAAAGTTCTTAATACAGTTTTTGTTAAAAACATTGGTTGTATTATAATAATATCTATAACTTCAGCTATTATAATAATTATGGTAACTTAAATTTAGCTCTGCAAGTAAAATACATTCATAAATCATTTATAACAAATGTTAAAATAAATTCAGTTCATTTGTTATCACATCACATCTTTATTTTGTTAATGAAGACTGTAAGATGACCAATACTTTTGTACTCATGTGTGTGTACATATAATATTATAGTTTCTAGTTAAATACTGGTACCTGCCCCCCGCCCATAACATATAGCCTACTTGAATTCACTATTGAAATGAAATCTGGATGTTACTGATGTTCAGACACAAATTGTGTTATATAGAAATGTTTTAACAATAATAATTTGCAGGAAATAATGAACTAGAAACCTAAAGAGATGTAGAACTCTAAATTGTCTTTTGAATTCTTAATACCCATAACAGAATTCAGTTTTAAATGAATCCTGTAACAGAATTCATTTACACACTGAATTCTATCAACAGCAAACTGAAGACAGTCAATTTAAAATGTGTCTTCCTTGAACAAGCAATTGACCACATCTTACTAAAGCATGGGACAAAACAGAGATATTATGTATTTAATTCATGTTTAATATGGTAACCAAATCACTTGTACGAATTAATAAATTATTTACCTTAAATTATCCGCCGTGTGACTTCTTGTGATTTCGTGAGATTTTCTTTTTACTACTTAACGATCTTGCAAGAGTGATAGTTTTATCTTTTTTAATATCTGATGATGGAGCATAAGCTCTGAAACGCGTAATAGACGAAGTTACAAGAAATCACACGGCGGATAATTTAAGGTAAATAATTTATAAATGTATTTAATTGTAACTAAATTTACAGTCTAAAATATGTAATTGCAAGAGTAATTTTTTTGGATGGCAATTGAAATATTTTAATAACTTCCCTCATATAAACAAAGATTAGTTGCCATATTAAAAACTGAGTCAACGTAACAGCAAAATATCTTTTAGAATGAAATCAATCAAAGACACAAATGAGTGTAACGTTTCCCTTTCACATCCCATTCATGAAGTAACATTAGCACGACTTGCATTAATGAGGATGGTGTTAAGTCTGATGTAATTTGTAATTATAATAATATTATTTAATTTATTTTCTTTTCAGAACATGTCAATATCAAGAGTTTATTCACTGTTCCGTAGCATTGGCTTGAGACACATTGTTGTTGTCAACGCAACCAATGAAGTAAGTTACATTTTACTTTTGTTCTCACGTCTATTCACATTTTGGTTTTTCATATTTAACTCTGCATTCTCATTCTTAGGCAAATAATAGAACTATATAAACCATCTCACTCTTCCCTTTAAAAACACCTGAATAACTTAGATAATTTTAGTTCCCTTAACTCAGAAGTTCTCACAGGCTCATTTAGGTGAGATTTTGACGCAGAAAATAGGTTAGGTTTCGGTGCAATAACTACACTGAACACATGGTTATGGTTATATTGAAATCTGAATTTATTTTTATTTAGCAATTCAAAGGTTGCTACCCCATATTCATTTTTTGGTTAACAAATAACTCAATATTGACTCATAATAATGATTCAAACAATACTAGAATTGATTAA
Source organism: Magicicada septendecula (assembly GCA_034769895.1). NCBI lineage: Eukaryota > Metazoa > Arthropoda > Insecta > Hemiptera > Cicadidae > Magicicada > Magicicada septendecula. The sequence goes on along the minus strand of CM068374.1, from coordinate 126,694,519 downwards.
TTATACTAAGGCTAACCAGTACTTCGGATCCACTCTCTCTCGCTCTCTTAAAAACCCCCCTAAATTTGAGATCTCATTACTATTTCTGAATGGTTTACTATTTTAAGAAAAGACAAATGGTTATTAAATGCTGGCCAGTCGATCTATATTTACGAGTACTTAGCTGCTGATGTTATTCCAATTGTTACGCCATCACTCGCAGTTCACTTTTCACTCCAACACTCAAAAAACTGTCCCACACTGTTAATTAAAATTTACGATTGCATTTTCTTTTTAAAAAGAGAGTTATTTATAACTGTTTTAGATTCATATTCACAACTTTTGGTAGGCCTACACTTAATTTGCCCGCGGGCTAGGTTCAACACAACCGTACAGTTCAAGGTGTTAGTCGACTGCCCCGAATTGCGACTGGCAATCGTATACTATCCGGGCCAGTCACGTGGTTCCCCTGGATCCCCCGCTTCGTCTCTTGCCTGAACACATAGAAATTCTGGTGGAAGCTTGTAGAAGCCAGAACTGTGTTTCAATATTGGAAAACACGTGTTTCTCTCATGGTACTATCGTGACGTCAGACTAATTAAAAAATACCTTACCTTATATGGTTTGGTTTATTCAGCTTGAGACGGCAATGCCTACGTCATACTGGCTTAGTCATACCATTCAGATTGCTAAATACGTATTTTACCAATGGTTACATAGATTGTGAATTATTGCATAATATTAAAAATGATTCTGCCCTTTTTGTCCCGTTACAGGGTATACCTACCAATATTGTCGTGTACCCCCACTTTCTCCCTACCGACACAAATTGAGCTTCTCTAACGTTGACAATCTCTAAACTTGTTTGTTCATTTCATAAACGTCATAAAAAATAATAAAAATATGTACCATAAAACAGTTACACTATACTGACAACAGAAAGTTGTCTTTATTCCCTCCATAATCTAATCATAATGATGTTTTGTCTGGTCTCATCAATGCACTGGTCTGTGTTACATGTTACATCTAGTTTACAGTACTCAATGTATTTTCCAGTCAATACTTTAAATAGCTTGTACACAAGAGTTATCCTGTGAAAATGATGTCTGTCAAGATACTCTTTTACTTTGTTTGAGTAGCCTAATTTCATCAAATATCTAAATGCTGTATGTCTCAAATGTTGAGAATCCATTTTGGGAAGCCCTTAATAACTCATTTAACCTATCCATATTTGAGTTTTCTTCAGACCAATCAAAGTTATTTTCTTCAGACCAAAATATTACTACTCAGTTCTATATGATAATGTCCTCTTCCATGTTCTAGTGGTTAACATTCATGGACTTATGTGTGAGAAGTTCAGGTGGGAGTCTGTAATGCTGCCACTCAGTACTATGATATGCAGTGCTTTCTAGGAACGAAGGTTAGAATTATAGCTGGGAACTACACAGCATGGTTGCCTTCACTACTCTATGTAAATATCAGTATGGAGAACCATACACGACTTCCATGTTCTAAGATTTATATTCAAAGTCATTTACTTGAATTAAGTTCGATAATTTCTAAAAAGAATATACCTCACCCCAGTGGCGGCTGGTGACTTTTCAGCCAGAGGGGCACAATCATAAAAAATGTTAACAATGTAAAATGTTACCTGAAATGGAAAGTGGATTGAATGAAGCCAATTATTTCTTAAAAGTAAATTCCGCCCTTCTATTTTTCATAGATATGAACTTTTCCAACACTTTGTCATCGAACTGTCAATATCTTGCACTAAATTTGTATTTATGGACATCATCGCCAATGCATTTAAATGATCATTACCCATAGTATTTCGCAAAAATGTCTTGACACTTATAAGAGTTGAAAAACAACACTCTGGTTCTGCAGTTGTCATTGGCGTTGTTAAAATTATTTTTAGTATTTTTATAGTTTCCGGGAAAATATCAGTAAGATTATGTTGCAGTAGTAATGTAAGGAAGTTTGTGGCTCCAATTATTTGACTAAAGTCCGGTCATGAGTAAATAACTTTTAATTCTGTTTTTAAACGAGTCTGGTCTAGAAATAGATATGAAGAACACACTGTATCCAAAATGCCCACTGGAAATTCTTTTGAATATTTTGGTACTGATTCTGAATTAAACAACTGAGCTGCTTGCAGATGGCCACGATATGAGAATCTGTCTTTCATCTGTAAAATAATTACATCATACACTTCTTTAGCAAACGCACTTCTTGGTAAATTATCTTCTTTTCTTCTCCTCTTTCTTGAATGAAACTTTTCTTCAATACTGCTTTGAATAGTCTCAGTCTCATTTCTAATGTTTTTAACACAAATCTCAAAATTTTGAATATCACTTTGAAGTTGGATACTATCCTTATTTCTTGACTGGATTCGATTATAAAGAATGTCAACATGAGGCAAAAGTTTGTGAAAAAATATGAGCCAAAACAAAAATTCTGGGTCTTCTAGAGCTTGTCTGACTCCAGAAGCTTCATTAAAAGTAGCGCTTCTTAGGCATTTATCTTCAATCTTTTCAAACACTTTTATGAGCTTCCCTCGATTATCGAACCTGTCCTGTGATTGACTGTTCTATCTGGTTGTTGCTACTTTTGGTAACCTGTGCTTGACTATTTCTTCTAACATATCGCACCTATTTGAAGAATTTGAAAAAATGTGGGAATTGCTGATAAATTATTAAAACACACTAGCACTGCTGTGATGCTGCATTTTGGATCAAGAGATTAAGCTGGTGAGCATAACAATGTATGTAATGAGCATAAGGAGATTTCTTCTTAATATAACTTCGAACACCACCTGTAGCACCACTAATTACATTTGCCCCATCATATGATTGAGCGATTAACTTTTAAACATAATTAATGCGGTCCAAGTCACTGTATGATAATGATATAATTTTATAATTTACCTTATGATTTCCGTCAAGTGACTTCTAACGTAATTTGAGCTGGGTTATGCGTTTCAGGCCATATGACCCATCTTCAGACCTTCACTCCAAAGGAGCTCGTTATATATTAAAATCCAGGGTAAAACAAACACACAATAAATAAACACGTAAAATACAATGAGTGAGTAACCGACACGGTGCACCGCGTGTAGTATGTCAAGACTGTGTCGATGGGCACTATTATTTAGTTTTATCTTTAAGCGATCGCAGCGCGGTATCATACAGTGGGTTGGACCTGAAGTTGAGTTTATCTTGGATTTCGTTGTCCATGATGTGTCCGTTACTTAACTAAATATCACTATAGTATTGACGACTCGGAACACTAAGTTTTTTATAAGTAAAAACGTAAAGTTTTACCTTACAGCCTAAACCGGCTTTCACCTTTAGAAGGCTTCATCAGAGGCTGCCATAGGTAGCGTATACATACAATGCCATAGTATACATACAATACAACACAAACTAGCTGCTTTTAGAACCATGATACATAGACTTAACAACATCCCCTTAGATGAAATAGACTACAAAGACGAACTAAACATGATAAAATATCTAGCAGAATCTAACGGTTATGACAGAACAATAGTCAGTAAACTCCTACACAAAACACAAAACAAACAACAGACAAAGACAGAAAATAACAAATTCATAACACTAACATACATCAACAAACAAACTGAAAAATTGCCCACAAATTAAAAAAAGCAGGATACAGAATCGCCTACAAAACTATGTAATATATCGTTTTATTGATATATTAATTGCACTGATTTTAAAGTTACTGTCCATTATTTATTTACTGAATTCTTCGGGCGCCATCTTGCGTACTGCAAGAAATTAATTATTGTAAAAACATATGTGCTTACCATTTTCTCGGGTCCTTTTCGGCGAACACAGGAGATCAGAATTGGTTGTTTGAAATGACTAATTCGATCTACTATATTCAAGCAAACTTGTGTTTATTCATGATTTAGTTTTACTGTTGCATATTAACGACAATGACAAAATTACTCCTCCCATCTTTTACACTTTTACTATTTTAACATTGGCAGTGTACATGCTTTATTCTGACCACAGCTTTCAAGATATTATTGATAATTAAACTGTTGAACACTAAAACAAATGCTGTAAAGAAATAATACTAAACTAACTTCTCTTAACGTAAACCAATGCTTTTATGTTATATTAAGATAGGTACCTACGCACACTCACGCATACCCACACACATACTATTTCATACGGTACATTTTTATTTATTGAGCTCAATTGTAAAAAAGAATTTAGTATTTTAACTGATTTGAAAATGTTTACTTTCCTGCAGTCGCGGCAAATTTGACTCCATGGATATCAACTCGTGGCTTACAGTTTGTTGGTTCTCGTATTTCTCATTTTTATGGCCGAACTGTTAATTTATTTCCAGTTTCACTCACTGTCTCTACTGTGTTGTTGTAAAAGACTGTTTAAATACCGAAATATATAAAATTTACATTTTTGTTGTTCTGCGGGCCCGCATATTACGTTCCGGAACTTTTACGTACCACTCGTGCGAGTGTTGAATTTAGACTGGGAATAGGCCACCGGCACTATTTTATAAAGTCGCCGTGGTTGTATGACCAATTCTCATTGTTTTAAAGTTTGTATTCCTACGCCAGCAGACTGTTTTTTGTTACATAACTGCATTCCACAACGGGGATCGTCTCTGACGTAAGATCATCCGATGCTGTTACATAACTTGTTTATGCTGTTTGTATGTCCTTGAAGCTGCCCTTGGCACAGTTTGTCGGTTGGTTAACTCGTTTTATAAAATATTACAGAATAATTTTCACAATCAGTGCTACCCCTGCCGCTACCGTCGCTATTAATGAATTTTACCTTTTGTTTATACGTTTTGTCCCCATCATAGTAAAAAAAAATGTTATTTACTTTATTTACATTACAAATTTCTTTATATTGCCTCAGGTAGGCCGAAATGTACCGTTACAATACCCCCTCAATGAGATATTTTATGCCGAAGCATAAAAAATCTCATTGACACATTCCTACTTGCTAAAGGGATCAGCCAGGATATGTCGCCACAACCCCCTGTATGGTTTACAAAAAATATAATCAACTCACCCTTGGTCCGGTGACTGTGACTGCACCTGAATGACAATACTGGACTTCTCTCTCGAGATCCCAACACCGTAGAGTCAGACAGATACGTAACGCCCCTGCTCTGACGCGCTGGCCAGCTCAGGTCCGCTGCCACAGCATCACCCAACACTGAAACCACAAATTAAAATATCAACTAGTGGCCTTATACAACACCATATCCCCAACTGATCTGTTTCCCCCTAGCGGTGCTGGTTTACGCTAAGAAGCACTGGTTTTGTTTTTTCACTAACTGCTAACATATATATCAAAATACCTAACAGCAACATGATACCCCTCTTAAAATTCCATAATCTCATTCTATCTCCTTTCTCTTGTTAACTTTTATCCCAAAATTCAAAATCATTGCCCTGATTCCCATCAGAATTTAAATAAACAGACGACTGACTCCTAAACATTTCCCATTACCATATTACATTTCTCTCATCCCCAATTTAAAATGCATTTACAATATTTAACTTCATAAAATTCTCTTACACTAACAAACACAATATAACATAAGAAAACATAGTACACTCATAATTCACATTGTTATCCTTATCTTAAAATAAACAATTTGGATTTAAAATTTACACATTTTACATCATTAAGTTTGCATATAAAATCAGAAAATTTACCTTTTAATCTCAATTTAACTTTTATTAATTCGTTTTTTTTTTTTTTCATGACATTGCAATTATTATTCCATTTCATTCATTTGGGTGATTCTCAGTTATTCATCATAATTCACTTTATCAACTTGGCATTTACTCATAATCTTACCCCTTTTATTACTCTAACGCTCCCTTACAAAATTTTTTAACTAGTATGACACCCCTCTCTCAAAAAATCTATCAAACAATTCTCTAAACTCAACCTACTACAAAATTCAATTCGCCACCTTCTCTCTATATATAAAAAAAATACTCTCTAACCCTTTGTACTTAGGATAAGTGTTTCCCCCCCCCCAAAAACTCATTCCCTTATCTGGTTCCTGGATTCTACCTAAGGCAACCCCTCCTCCACTAAATCGATTCTAATCCCGTCCCAACTTATCATTTTGTTGCGGACTCCCCTACTACAAAATTGCCATCCCCAAAAAATCTCAATCTCATTACCTCACTACTACTACAACAAAATAACAACATCAATTATAAACAACAATATATCAATCAAAACTCTACATATATTCTCCATTACTACTGTGTCTCCATCAATACTTCTCACAATTCTATAACATACATTAACTCAAAACAACATTGCATTATTTTCCTCTCTACTATTTCTTTAACTTTGACTTCAATTTGGACAGATCTTTATGCCCCACAAATATTCATCACCCAATTTTTATCTTTTGCAACCCATTGAAAATTTTAACTATCACAACTTTATTTCATTTTATTTTAAAATCTATAAACATATTGAAAACATATTATTATATTTTCATAACCCTTATTCCTAACATACTACATGCAATTAACACAATAAGACATACTAAAAACAATATAGGAAGTATCTAGTGCATTTTGCAAATCAAAAACAAAATTATTTAGTAGCGAGTCATCATTATTAAAATACAACAAATTTCTAATTCGTTACCCCCCTGGATAACCTCCCTGCCACACACATCTTGTATAATACATTACATAACATAATAAACAAATAGACATTAACCTTGATTATTAGCATACATTAAACAAACAATTCTCTTTTTAAATAATTTGCATAGAAACTTATAAACATTATAATTTGAAATTTTCATTAACTCTTTTATATCATCATTTCATTATTTCTCTTTGTCTGGAATTAGATTACTCAACATTTCAAAATCATTATTAACATTTATTTTTAACCATTATGCTATTCAACAAACTAAACCATTTAATATTTATTTATTTATTAATTATTATCAAATTGAACTCTCATCAAACAATTTAAATTCATTATAAAATTTTAAACATATAACATTCAATCACAATATCTAAACATCTCAAATTATTTACTTCAATTGATTTTTAAAACACAACATATTTCAATTATTATCAAAATTAATTATTATAATTAATTATAATTGTCTTCATAATTATTTTATTTATTTATTTAGACTGCAAAATATTAATAATATTATTATTATTATCACAACATTTTCTACTACATATACACATTATTTACCTAACATTTCATAATACACACAAATGAATTCACCACATTATTTACAAAGTATTCGTCAATAAATGTTCAATTGTTTCACACTTCATATGTCCAAATCTGCAAGGTCATTACCATAATTTACAATATTTAAAATTGTCCATTCACTGATTTTTTAGTTCAGCCTCCATCATCGTATAGATATCTAATATATTTATAACATGTATCATTGTTATCCACATACACTTTGTTATTGTTATTATTATAATAATCCATTAACTTTATTTCATTCATTATGCCATTACAATTTATAGGGTTATTCCCTATTAATATTTCATAAACCTTGTCAACATAAGTTATTACTGTCCAGTCTCCATCAGTATTATCGGTCAACGTCAGGTAAGTTATTTTATCATTTTTGTATTCCTCTACTATTACGTCAGGTAAGTCACTATCGTTTATAAAGATATTATCAAAATAATTCTCTATCTCTCTTTCTACAGGTAAGTATTTTCTATGGTTCATCTTCACCCCTTCTAATCTTTTTCTTAATTCATCATAAGTTCTTTTTAACTTATACAATTCTATCTCTCTTTCAATACACAACTCTCTCTCTCTTCATAACACCACATCCCACTCACACAATTATTACAGACAGAGGGTACAACATTATACAACATCAATATACACTTCAATTCATCTACCAATACGGGTCTCTCGCCCTTCAAAAACAACATTTGTGAACACTCTAGTTCAGAAAAATTAATGGAAAAATTTACCCTCTGCCCACATTCAACTACTATATTCTTTTTCCACTCTCTCTCTACTTCATCAATACACCTTAACATCTCATAATCACATTCCACAAACTCATCAGTACTCTCTGATATGACATTTTCAATTATATTATTATTCTCATTATTTTCAACAACATCATTATTATTTGTTATCTTACTTTCTACTACTACGTTTTTACCAATATCATTATAATTATCCTCTGTTTTACACTCAAACTTTTCAATTACCTTTTGTCTTTGTTTATCAAATTTTTCCCCCACATTACTCTCTATTTTGTCAACTCTGTTATTCATAGTTTTTACTGAATTACTGAAAGTTTTATTTAATTCATATTTCAATTTGTTATAGTTACTCTCACAATTGATTTGTACTTTATTAATCTCTGTTTTAAGTTCATCAAATTTCATGTTAATACTCTGTCGAAACTGAATATTTTGTTCTTCTACTTTTTTATTAAAATTGCCCTGTATATCTAATTTCTCACTGAACTCCCTACTTTGTTTGTCAAATTTGTCATTCAATTCTCTAAAATTACTATCTTGTTTTTCTACACTATTGTACATCATATCATACAATCTTGCTAACATAGTATCATTATCAGATTTCTTATTTTGATTTCCTAAAATAGGTGTTGAATGAATCTCAACTGTCTGTATTATTTTTGACTCCTCAATACTACTGTCAGTTGTTTGAATTCCGGAGTCGCTACTTATTTGACTTTCTATTTGACTGTCAGATAAGCTGACGTCATTATTATCTGCCATTTTTCTTAAAATCTTTTAGATATATTTCTTTGCCAAAATATTTTTATATGTAACACATACTTATTAAAAAAAAAAAAAAGTTCTACTCACCCATACTATACATAATCATGACATAACCTTACTACTTATGTTTACACAATTTTTAGTTACCTCAAACAACCATTCTGCTCTCCCAAGTAGGCCTATATTTATATAAAAAAAATTATTTTTTATATAAATGTCCCTGTTCGGGCGCCAAATGTAATATATCGTTTTATTGATATATTAATTGCACTGATTTTAAAGTTACTGTCCATTATTTATTTACTGAATTCTTCGGGCGCCATCTTGCGTACTGCAAGAAATTAATTATTGTAAAAACATATGTGCTTACCATTTTCTCGGGTCCTTTTCGGCGAACACAGGAGATCAGAATTGGTTGTTTGAAATGACTAATTCGATCTACTATATTCAAGCAAACTTGTGTTTATTCATGATTTAGTTTTACTGTTGCATATTAACGACAATGACAAAATTACTCCTCCCATCTTTTACACTTTTACTATTTTAACATTGGCAGTGTACATGCTTTATTCTGACCACAGCTTTCAAGATATTATTGATAATTAAACTGTTGAACACTAAAACAAATGCTGTAAAGAAATAATACTAAACTAACTTCTCTTAACGTAAACCAATGCTTTTATGTTATATTAAGATAGGTACCTACGCACACTCACGCATACCCACACACATACTATTTCATACGGTACATTTTTATTTATTGAGCTCAATTGTAAAAAAGAATTTAGTATTTTAACTGATTTGAAAATGTTTACTTTCCTGCAGTCGCGGCGAATTTGACTCCATGGATATCAACTCGTGGCTTACAGTTTGTTGGTTCTCGTATTTCTCATTTTTATGGCCGAACTGTTAATTTATTTCCAGTTTCACTCACTGTCTCTACTGTGTTGTTGTAAAAGACTGTTTAAATACCGAAATATATAAAATTTACATTTTTGTTGTTCTGCGGGCCCGCATATTACGTTCCGGAACTTTTACGTACCACTCGCGCGAGTGTTGAATTTAGACTGGGAATAGGCCACCGGCACTATTTTATAAAGTCGCCGTGGTTGTATGACCAATTCTCATTGTTTTAAAGTTTGTATTCCTACGCCAGCAGACTGTTTTTTGTTACATAACTGCATTCCACAATGGGGATCGTCTCTGACGTAAGATCATCCGATGCTGTTACATAACTTGTTTATGCTGTTTGTATGTCCTTGAAGCTGCCCTTGGCACAGTTTGTCGGTTGGTTAACTCGTTTTATAAAATATTACAGAATAATTTTCACAATCAGTGCTACCACTGCCGCTACCGTCGCTATTAATGAATTTTACCTTTCGTTTATACGTTTTGTCCCCATTATAGTAAAAAAAAATGTTATTTACTTTATTTACATTACAAATTTCTTTATATTGCCTCAGGTAGGCCGAAATGTACCGTTACAACTACTAACAAAACAGAACACACACTATCAAAACGCATTCCCAAAGCACAAAACAAATTCGATCTACCTGGTGTATACAAACTAAATTGCTCAAATTGAAATAAATTCTACATAGGCCAGACAGGACGTAGCTTCAAACAGAGATACATTGAACACACAAAAGCACTCCACACCACTACAGAATCTACCTTTGCAAACCACCTCATTGAAGCAAACCACACGTATAAAAACATCGACAATAACATGAACATTCTACACGTACACACAAAAGGCCGAAAACTAGACACTCTAGAACAATTAGAAATATACAAACACACAAAAACAAATAAAAACGACATCCTAAACTAACAGACACAATTCAAATCGCACGCATTATTCGAACACATCTCACCGCACACACACAGCTTCGATCTTTCGAATAACTATCCCATCGCCAACAACAAGATGGACAACGCTACCTATGGCAGCCTCTGATGAAGCCTTCTAAAGGTGAAAGCCAGTTTAGGCTGTAAGGTAAAACTTTACGTTTTTACTTATAAAAAACTTAGTGTTCCGAGTCGTCAATACTATAGTGACATTTAGTTGAGTTTATCGTTGAGTATGTCGTCACATACATCGGGGTTATTATGACCTCTATATATCTCGAATTCTTCGAGTGCATCCATGTAACGGCCCTTACTACAGTAATGTAGAGGTATAAGGTTAGCGTTGAAATTGGTACATGAATGATTACTTGAAATTAGATGTCGTGTAAAATTAGATTTAATATTTTCTAGGGAAAAATCACCCCTGTTAAAGTGGCTGTGTGGTGTGTGTTCACGGAATCGTTAAATGAAAGGTCTACCCGTTTGGCCGAAATAAAAACGGTCACAATCGTCGCATATAAGCTTATAGACACCGGTTTTAGATTCAACGTTGGCCTGAACGACTGGATGAACCAAGTTCCGTAGACGGTTGTTTGTTTTAAAGGTAACGGTGTAACCTATTTTACTTAAGGTGGATGATAGGAACTTAGGCATCAACTCGGTGTATGTTGTTGAGATGAATTTGTCAATAGGCGTATTATCTTGTGTCTATCTGGAACAACGGGCTTTTTGTTTTTTAAGGATGTTGTCAATCATTTGGCACTCATAGCCATTGGCCATAGCTATGTGTTTAATTATGTTGAGTTCACTCTCGAAATCATCATTATTTAGAGGGATCATCAAAAGCCTGTGAATGAAACTGTTGTAGGCCGCTAATTTTTGAGAGAAAGGGTGGTGTGAGTCTGCATGTAAGGTCACGTCTGTGGTGGTAGGCTTTCTGTAAATTTTAAAATTTAAGTTGTTAAGTCGCCTAGTAACGGTAAGATCAAGAAAGTTGAGTTCATTGTTGGTCTCTGTTTCCATAGTAAACTTAATATTGTGAGTAACAGTATTCATATGGTTTTTCAGATTACTGATTTGGCGTAAAGTGCCATTAAAAATCAGGAAAGTGTCATCAACATATCGGCCATAGAAAATAATATTATTGGCGAAGATGTTATTATTAAGGATGTAGTTGTTTTCATAAAAATCAAGATATATATCAGCCAATAGGCCGGATAACGGTGAACCCATAGCCAGGCCATCTGTTTGAATATAGTAATTCCCGTTGAAAGTAAAATAGTTTTGTTGAAGGATGAGTCTTAGTATGGTAATTAATTCTTTAATGAGTTGTGTGTCCAGTTTGTTAGTATCGTCAGCGGCAGATTATCCGTTAGGTCCGGTAGGCCCGGGCCTAGTGGCTGCAGGCTTAAGGGGGCCGCAGGCCTTTTTTTTTTTGCTTAAATTATTTTTATAGATTCTTTATTTTTCATAATGTTTAACAAAAGTGTTTCACAGTTGCAAATCGCAATTTCGATCTTATGTTAATTTATAAATTATATAAAACTAAATTAAATGTCTCAAATTCTTCCCATCATTTAAACAACGTTCTCTATTGCGTCACCAGGTGCCACTAGCTGCTAACAGTCATCGAGTATGATGCAACAAGCGTCTACGGGGAGGTCCACGGAGCTGTTAACCGACTAATCTGGCGACGTGGTGGGGGCACTGGAGGGGCGAGCAAAGGTGCGTCCCATCACATCTATTAATCGTAGGGCAGACGCTGCCTGTGTGATACATTCGCATTCTGGGTTGACAAGCGTCTGCCCGTACGATTAATAGATGGGATGGGATGCGGCTGCGCTCTATCCGAGTCTTTGTAGACTTGACGATAAACCTGTAACTTATTTTCGGTTTGTTTAGCTGTGTGCGGTGTTCCTACGTGTGTTCTCTCGTAAGCAGAAATACTTAGAATATTTTATGTAATCATTCAGCGCTACAGAATGCGAATGTTTTATACTTTTGTCTGACACAACCTCAGTAACAGCATGTTACTTGAAGTTTGAGGATTACTAATTAACTGTCTTCACACATCTGTTCCAAATTACACACTTATCTAAATCAGTGTTGGTTGATTTGATGTGTCTCTGCAAATAATTTTTTTGGGAATATTGTTTGTTACACAAAGTGCAAGTAAATGTAGCTGTTTCAATTTGCTCCCCTTTGGCATTTCTTTTGTGAACAATTCTAATATGCCGTTTACAATAAGAACTCTTACTGAACTCATTGCTGCATAAATCACATTTTATGGCAGTAGTACTCATCTGAAAATAAACATAGCATTGTTTTCATTGAACTTAAATTTAATAAGCAAATTTCAGATGAAACGGTAACAACTAAACTTTATTTATTCTTCCCATAATGGTCCTGTATTTTGTTTAATATACTTTCTGAAGTGACAGTTTGGGAATACAGTACTGCTGCATTGTGCTATCCTACCACATGTTCCACTTCTGGCAGCTGGGTTCTAACAGCAGATTATTGTTCAGATTAAAAGATGTACATGCGTGCACGCGTGCGTACACACGCACGCACATACACACTAAGTATTCTTAACTGCCCATTAAACAAAACATTAAATTTTGTTTCTAAAAATAACTAAAAATTACAAATGTCTACAAGATAATTCTTCTTATTCTCTTTTCTTTCAAACATTAGGCCTGCTGCCTGTTATGCTCTTGACCATGGCAGAACTGACATTTCACCACTGCCAGAGAGAAATCAGCTACATAGCAACTCTGTGTGTGTGTGTGTGTCCCAGAGACGCCAGACAAGACTGCTGTATTATTACTCAGCAATATGGGTTGTGCAGGCAGACTGACTAATTTTCGTTTAGTAAAGTAACAGTATTATAGAGCGATCATACAATAAACAGTATAAATTCCACACAGTTAAATGTGTGTTATAATTTCTTTTAGTCTAACAGCTAGATGGATTCTTACACTTTTTTCAAATTATTGATTCCATTTTTGAGCCATGGGGTCAAAGAATTTTGAAATTTTTAAAACTGTACAGTATATTCAGATTTTCGTTAAAATTCTCTTTAATCGATGTCCCACATGGAATTTGTGATTTTGTCAAACTTTTGCCCCACTTTTTGAAACCTGGTGTCCCAAAATTTTGAAATGTACAAAAAATAATACTACAGTATATTTGTATACACTAATTTTACTTCTGTTGGCAAACAAACTAGAAGAAGGAATACTCAGATCTTTTGTTAGTCACTTTTTTTTTAAATAGTGTTTTGAGAAGGAAAGAGTGGTTAGAGTTGTGAATTACATTGTTCATCTTGCTGTATAAGGAAAAGTCAAGAACTACTTTTACAAGAAATTGTGTGGTTGTAACAGGAATTTTACATTTCCCTGGAACGAATCCAATTGTTATCTCACTGAAATGTATTTCAATTGTGAAAGCATTACATATCAAGTAACTGAATGTAATGAGCATGCACCTGTGCACGCACACACAGTACTTATTTTTTACTTGTTTGTTCCATAACATTGATTACAATCGCAGCAAAATTGATCAAAATGACATCAAATACATGTACATGTACACGAAAAAAAGTCATTTTTCGAAAAGTGTCTGTGTGTAGATTTTTTCTATGGCCAACGATAACAGCCGCAAATTCAAACAGAATCAAATAATTTTTTGCAAACAGCCCTGAATTGTAGAGTTCTCAGGACCTATTGATTTTCGTGAAGATCAGTTAAGAGAAAGGGGTGTTTACCTGCAACATTTAATGTTTTAATAAGGGTAATTTTTTCTATGACGAACGATAACTGCCGTAAAGTCAAACAGAATCAAATAATTTTTTGCATATGTCCCTAATGTGTAGAGCACTCAAGGTCTTTTGATTTTGGTGAAGATTGGTTAGAAGAAGGGGTAGTTTACCTGCAACATTTTATGTTTTTATGTGTACTACGTTATCGGCAACAAAGAAGTAGTTTAGTGTAAAAATTCCTTCCCGGGCTGTTTGAGCAAAGTACAATGTTATCTCAAAAACCAGACGTTTCGGGAGTGCCATCGACTGTCATCATGAGTGAAAATCGAGTGCGTTAATGTAAGGTGGTATACGTTAGTGACCACATGCACAGTACTGTGGTCAGGCTGAATCTATAAGTAGAAAGAAGTAGTTTCTGTGGAAATATTTCATTTCCATTATGATTTTAAATATAAATCTTTGAACATGGAAGTAATGTATGGTTCTCCATACCGATATTTTAATTGCTTTTAGTTTTCATTGAATTGTTTGTATTTCAGTTTTACTCGAGTTTTACATTTGATATGTAAACGCATCAAGACAGAAATAATTGCTGCTGACATTGAGTTTAGCAATTTAACATGATAATGTTTGTTATATAGTAAATATATTTGTAATATAGTTATATAGAAAACATGATAGAAGACAATTCTTACCTTTAACCAGGTTACTCAAACACGCATCCAAAATAGATACAAAAGCGCGCGCGGTAAAAACTTACCAAAATCAGCTGAGACAAGTATCAGCTGAGCCCGCCATTTGGCACGGTGTGTCGGTGTCACGGTCAGTCAGGCACTTGCCCCCACCACGTCACCAGATTAGTCGGTTAACAGCTCCGTGGACCTCCCCGTAGACGCAAGTGTATGACGCATGGCATCATTCTCCAACCCTGGTCCCGACCTGTATGTACGACTGTGTGCCTGAACAACAAAGCAGCTGTTTGTTTTGAGGTTATTGTTACTGGTTAGCCTAGAAAGTTGGGAAAGTTTTAGTTCTACAAGTGACAAGTGCGTTGTATTAACTAGTGTTGAATGTTTTTGTGTGTGAAGTGCGACTCTGTGTGAGGCTAAACGCTTACAGTAGGCATCTTAATCAAACTCAAACATGAGTAAAAATTTACACACCGCAAGTGGAGCTTACAAACGTAAGTTAAAAAAAGCTAAGGACGATGCTCATTTGAAATCTTTGCAAAAAACAGTTAAGTTAGATAAGTTTTTTACAACTTCAACGGTTTTGCAAAGTATTGATTCTGAAAATACTGTTTTAAATGATAGGCCTACTTGTAGCGTTAATGAGTCTGAAGTTAGAGATTCTGTAATGGTTTTGCAAAATACAAGTACTGATCCTGAAAATACTGTTTTAAATGATAGGCCTAGTTGTAGCGTTAACGAATCTGAAGTTACAGATTCTGTAACAGTTTTGCAAAATACAAGTACTGATCCTGAAAATACTGTTTTAAACAATATTCCGTTAGATTCAGAAGCACAGTCTAAATGTAATGTGCAAGGACAAATTCTTGAATTTGATTTAACGGACCCAAATTTTTGGGGACCATTAACAAAAGAGCTAAAAGATAAAATTGTTAAAAGCCTACCACAGGACTTGTCAAAAATAACTGACTGTGATTTTTCGAAATCTAAACCCGTTCATCCAGACAAGACAAGATATGCCAACAAAACTATGTTATTTATTCGTTTGCAAAATGGACAATTACAAAAAAGAGAGTGGTTAATGTATTCGAACTCTAAAGGCTGTTTTTATTGTGTACCGTGCAAGCTTTTCCATACAAATGAAAATGATACTGAAAACACATTTATTCATGGTTTTAACGATTGGAAAAATAGTTCTAGACTTTTACAACGTGAAAAAAGGTCTGAACACAGAGTTAACACGCAGTCTTACGTTATGAGAGGCAATGTACTTGGAAAAATTGATTCTGCTCTTCATCAAAAGTATTTAATAGAAGTCAACTGTTGGCACAAGGTTTTAACTCGTGTTGTTCATGTAATTAAATTTCTTGGTGCTCGTGGACTAGCCTTTCGGGGTTCTGAAAATGAAGTTTTTGGATCTCTATCAAATGGCAACTTTCTAGGAATTCTTGAGGTAATAGCTGAATACGATGATTTTTTAGAGATCCACATACAAAACCATGGCAATCCTGGGCAAGGAAAGATAAGTTATTTGTCAAAAACAATCTGTAATGAATTTATTGAAACAATGTACAATAAAATTGTTTCAACAATTGTCGAGGAGTTAAAATCAAGCAAATACTACTCTATAAGTGTTGATTCAACACCTGATATAACTCATCATGACCAATTAACTTTTATTGTTCGCTATGTTTTAAATAATGGATGTCCAAAAGAGAGATTTCTTAAGTTTATTAGAATGGAAAACCACACTGCTGCTGAAATGGAAGCATCAATTTTGAACAAGCTTTCTTCACTAGACATTTCTATTGATGATATGAGAGGTCAATCGTACGACAATGCCGCAAACATGTCTGGGCAATATTCTGGACTTCAAGCTCTAATTAAAAGTCGCAACCCTCTTGCAGAATTCATTCCATGTTCAGCACACTCACTGAATTTGGTAGGCACACACGCAGCTAACTGCTGCCTTCAAGCAACCAAACTATTTATGTTTATGCAAGAGTTATATGTGTTTTTCAGCGCATCAGCTTCAAGATGGGCAATAATTGAAAACATGATAAAAGACAGTAACATCAAGAAAAAACTCTTGCCCAAAAGACTAAATATAACCAGATTGTCAGCCAGATTGCGTCAAGAGCTTTACTACTTCATTACTGGGAGTTTTATAAAGCACTTCAAGATATTTCTGAAAACCCACAAGAAAAGCCAGAATCCAGAGCTGCAGCAGAAGGATTATGTCATTTTTTTGGAAGAATAGAAATAGCGATATTACTTGTATTATGGAATGATATTCTGGAGCGCATTAATGCTGCAAAGAAAACTATGCAAAGCATTAGTACTGACTTAGGAATTATTTGCAATCTATACAAATCCCTTTCAGAATATGTACAAGGATTACGAGAACGATTTGACTATTACGAGATGAAGGGTATGGAATTGTGCAAAAGTGAGGCTGCTGACTACGATCTAGATTCAAAGAGGACAAGAAAGAGAAAAACATTTCATGATGAATCAAAGAATGATAATGATACCTGCAGACTTGACGGGAGACAAGACATGATTGTAAATAAATTTATCCCATAATCAACAACATTTCCAGTGAGCTAAAAAACAGATCGAAAATTTATTTCGATCAGAATGAAGTTTTTGGTTTCATATACAAACTTTTTACCTTGGAAAATGAAGAAATTCGGGAAAGAGCTTCCGTTTTGGCCCAGAAATATCCTGCTGACCTTACCTCAGATCTTGGTGGAGAATTTGTTCATTTTAAGGTGTTTATCGAGGCCCTTAACTTAAATGTAAAGTATCACCATTTGTCTGCTGAGTTCTTGAAGTTTATACGTGAAAAACAGTTAACAACTCTTTTCCCCAACATTGACACAGCTTTGAGAATTTTTTTGTGTATGACGTCAACAAATACATCTGGTGAAAGATCTTTGAGTATTTTGAAACGAGTAAAAAATTATCTTCGTAACTCAACCACAGATTCCAGACTTTCAAGCTTAACCAGTTTCACAGCAAATGTAGAAATATTGTCAGAAATGAACTTTGATGATATTATTACGGACTTTTCTTTAATGAAAGCACAGAAAGTTGATTTGTAGTTTATTATTATTTTTTAATAAAACTGTTTTTAGCACATTAACTTCAGCTATTGCTATGTACTTTTGATTTCCTTATTGATCTTATAATGAATTTGTTGATGATCCGTACCGTAAGGACCAAAAAATGGTATGAGAAGAATCCAGGCACGGTGGACCAAAAAATGTTGAATATCAGGCCCAAGTGGGCTAAAAATGTTTTATGAAGTGAGTAATCCTGTTGGTGTGTACCAACAACGTTTGTAAAAAATAGGCAGTAATGCATGCATTGGCTCAGTGGGAATGAAATGATAAAATGTGGACTGTATTGAATTGATTTTAATGCATTTTCTCAAGTTACATTACATGTTTTAATTTATTGAAATCAGGTTGGCTAATAATGCATGTTGCAAAAAAGTATTAAAGAATTTGAATTAAATTGATAGCGGGCCTAGTTGGCCATAAGTAAGAATATGCCGGCCTAAAGCCTACATTAAATGTCGACAAGAAAATATGACAGTAAAAAGGTCGGCGAACCGACCGCCGCAAGCGACTGACACACACTGTACAAAGTTCTAACACGCAAACTTGGACCAAAGCACTAAGCAGATTAGCCAACCTAGAAAGCGAAATTATCGCGCTACCGTACATAAGCTGCCCATCAAAATCAAATGATTTTTTAACATTTTTTAATAAATTATGATACATCTTACAACTTAATTTAAAAGGATACAGTTTTCTTAATAATAAGAGTTAGATTCAAGGCTAAGTTGAACCTTGAGTTATGAGATTAGATAACGGCAGTCCGTTACTAGCTTAGAGATAAGCATGCATAAGATAAGCCTAGAGATAGGCGTTTGTAAGCCAAGGTTGGCGAACAGCTGTTTTCAGACATGAATATAAAAGTCTGGTTTGACAAATATTACCATCACATAGTGTATGTGCACAGTATATAACATTACAAAACATGAAAAAATACACAGTTGTACAATGTTTAATGCATGATCGGAAGCTCATCACATGATGGACCGATAGTTTGTAACCCTATGCATGTCATAGATGGTTACTGTAAAATTAGTTGAGGCCCGTGGACCTGTACAGAGAATTAATTACATGAACAAAATTGTTATTGAACATGTTGCAATTACATGTTCAAGCGTATATTCAGCAGGGCGGCATGTATTGACCTAGTCATGCTGTTCCTGAAGTTCAGGAACTTACAATATGTAATAATGTATGAACAAGCTAGATGCTGACTGAATGCAAGCCCAAATATGACATGTATGTCATAATTTAAGTAAAAATAATTGTGCATGCTTACTTGCAAAATGAATACAATATAAAATAAATATAGACGTGGCAGTTACATGCGGCAGACGCAAAACAATAGTTTTTACATAAACGCAGGCTATGTGAATACAATAACAATAATTTAGATAATTACAATATGAATAATTGCAATGTCAAATAACAGATACAATACTGTGATTACAGAAACAATTTAACAATTTAAAGACATTCACAGAATAATACACACATTTATTAGCAACAGTATAAAGAAATGAATGCATGATTGCTCAGCTGCAAGACATGCAAATATTATGTAACAACATTTTATAAAATGAGACCACCAAAAACATGAAATATACCCCAAAACATCAAATGTAAATGTGTAAGACATAGTATGCCACACAAAATTAACATACAAATACAAAATATTAATATACCACCAAAAACTGTGATAATTATAGAAGCGTGCAATGGCGCAAAATTGATAAGAAAATATTGTGATAATTCATCACAATTAGGTTGACCAAATGGTCGTAATAAGTTATTACTTATTACGACCATTTGGTCAACCTAATTGTGATGAATTATGCTAAATAAAATAGCATTGTGCTAAGTAATCATAATTTTGTCAAATCTCGTCTTGCGCTGGCGACAGACATAACTTATGTATTGGTCTCCGCAAAACACCCGTAGGCGTGCGAATGTCCACGACATGAACCAAGTTATCTGGGCCGGGAAATGTGGCGATAATTACGCCAAATTTCCAGGCTAATGGAGGTAAATTATCCTCAATAAGCAAAACTAAGTCACCAATGGAAACATTATCCTTGGCAAACTTCCACTTGTGACGCTGCTGCAACTGGTGCAAATAATCGCGAGACCATGCCTTCCATATGCCTTGGACAAACCTCTGAAGAAGTTGCCAATGCCCAAGACGAGAAACAGGAACGTGAGAAAGGTCTGGGTCCGGTATCGCCGTTAAGGGTGCGCAAATCAAAAAGTGGCCAGGTGTAAGTGGCACCAGGTCGTTAACATCTGAAGAAATAGCAAATAAAGGTCGAGAGTTCAGACATGCCTCTATCTGAGACAAAACGGTCGTGAACTCTTCGAAGTTGAGTATAGATTTGCCTACCACGCGGCACAGATGAAATTTCAAACTCTTTATGCCGCTCTCCCAAAGGCCACCAAAATGAGGTGAGGAGGGCGGAATAAATGACCACGATATCCCCTGAGAGGACGTGAATGACTTGATCGATGAGATGGCATCCTTATTGTGCCAAAAGTTGTAAATATCATGTAAGATAGTGCGGGCCTTCCTGAAGTTTGTGCCATTGTCGGAGTACAGTTGACTGGGTATGCCCCTACGGGCCATGAAACGACGTAATGCGGCTATAAACGCGCTGGCCGTAAGGTCGGAAACCAATTCCATGTGAATAGCCCTAGTCGCTAAGCAAATAAACAAAGATACGTATGCCTTAGAAAGAGCTCTAGACTTCTGCCCGCCATGACGAATCCTGAAGGGACCACCATAATCAACCGCGCAAAATAGAAACGGCCTAGAAGGAGTGACTCTAGGGGATGGTAAAATACCAAGCCTCTGTACCTGCTGTTTGGCACTAAACCTGATACACCTCACACATTTTCGAATAATGGAACGAATGACTAACCTGGCATTCACAATCCACCAACGTTGACGCAGTGAATGATGCACGAGTTGAGCACCAGCGTGAAGTAAACGAATGTGTTCACGTTCAATGATAAGGCGTGTAATATGCGCCGATGGGGGTAATACAATAGGATGTTTAGAGTCGTAGGGTAATTGGGAATGCTGCAATCGTCCGCCCACGCGTATCACTCCAGAGTCGTCAAGAAACGGATCGAGAGAAGCCAACTTACTCCTAACGGAAACAGAAGATCCGTTACGAAGACAATTAATTTCGGCTGCGAAGTGGATCGACTGAGATTGTTTTATGAAGAAGTTGAGAGACTGATGAATTTCTACAGGGGTAAGATCGCCCGTAAGTTTGTCAGCACTTGAGTGTCTATATACGCGCGTTAGACGATGCAACGAGGAAAAGTCCAAAGAGAGGTCAACAGCCAGGGTAGACATTAGAGAAAGGTTATGTGTATGTTTCTCTTCCGCGGTGACTTCAGAAGACGACGGAGTGGCCGGTACGAAGGATGGGAAGGGATCAGACTCTCACGATTGAGACAAACAGCTAGGACCGTGCCACCAAAGCGAGCAATCGCGCAAAACGTCAGGGGGACACCCCCTTGATATAATATCAGCAGGATTGTGTCGTGAATTAATGTGATGCCAAGTATAAGTTTGCGTACGACGCTGAATTTCAGCAACCCGATTAGCGACGTATGTTTTCCACCGCGTAGACTGCGCATGAATCCAGTAAAGAGCCACCATAGAGTCAGAATACAAATGTACATTATCAATAAACGAATAAAGAGCAGGAATAACCTTAGATACGAGTCGAGATAACAACAAGCAAGCGCAGAGTTCGATGCGAGGTAATGACACCTGTCGTAGGGGAGCCACGCGAGATTTGAAACACAAGAGGTGACAGGAGGCAGTAGAATCTTGATAAATGACTCTGACATACATACAACAGCCAAACCCCCTTTCAGAAGTATCCGAAAAACCATGCAATTGAACTGTAGCTGCCTCACGCTTGCAACGAATAGATCGCGGGACCACAATTTTGCCAATCAGACCCAATTTGTCACACAAAGAATGCCAATCCGAACGTGATTGGCCGGAAATCGGTTCATCCCAACCAAGCTTGCAAAGCCAAAGTAAGTATATGAGTATATATAAGTATATATAGTAAGTATTTGACGCTACTGAATTGATAGCGCCATCATCGATGAGTGTCATGTGCCCAAGATCCTTATATTCTTTGATAACGTCCGCGTAGTCGCGAGCGAGCTTAGCATCTCGCCTAAATCGACGCTCTAAGCTTAAGAATCTTGATTCAGCACTCGTGTAAGATTCCCCCAAGTGGGGATTATCAGACTTAAATGGAAGTGAAACCACAAATCTACCCTCGTGGTTGCGCTGGGTAGAGCGCACAAAATGCTCTTCACAGGCAGACTCGTTATCAGGGGTATTGTCAGGGATAGTTTCTGCTTCCCAAAATCTTTCGAGAGATTGCAGAATGTCGTTGTTCCTTGCTAGGAACGAAACAGCAGGACCCTCGTTGCGGCAGTGCTTGGGCAGGTTGCCAGCCAAAATGTAGCCCAGTTTTGTTTCCTGAATGATGGGAAAATTGAGGCCGCGTGTGTATTTATTGGTTAAGATCAAGTCCAGATAAAATTGTGCCCCTAATAGTATGTCGATTTGCGACGATATATTAAAATCGGGGTCAGCCAGGAAGATTTTGTTTGGAATGCGGAACTGGTTGATATCAAACGAGTTTGAAGGCAGATTGTGAGTTAACGCAGATAAGACGGCACATTTCGCCTCGAAACTGTATCTCTGATAGCGAGAAATAATACGTATAGAAGCAATATCAGTTGCGTAACACGTTGTATTGTTTATTCCTGTGATTGGTATATTAGATTTAGTTAATTTGAGCTGTAACTTCTTTGCAAATGATTTTGTACAGAAATTTATCTGTGAACCGGCGTCTAGGAGCACTCTACCCCTATGTCTGTTGCCAGCCTGGTCCACGACAGATACAACTGCTGTGGATAAAAGAACATTATTCTTGCACTGTAATTTAAACGAGCAATAATTGCTGCTGGCAGCTGTTGAGTTCGGCACGTAATTTGCGTGCAACAATGTGTGGTGTCATTTTGAACAGATTTTACACACCTGTTTACTCTTACAGCTAGCTATAAGATGACCTGATCTAAGGCAATTGCTACAACATTTATGATTTGAAACAAATTGTCCCCTCTCAGAGGTACTTAATATACGAAACATGCATTACATGTGTAAAGCGGGTGGTTGGATTTACAACATACGCATGAATAATGATTTGCCGCTGCGTGATAGCTCTTAAATGTAGTGCTGCCAGCAGTATTTCTTGAGTTACATTTCTCATATTTATTGTTAGGTCTTACATTAAGTTTGTTGAGTTGCTGTCCGGGTTCAATAGGCATTGTATTTTCTAACAGCTGTCTACGTAAGTTTAAAAAATGCGTGAAGTCTTGAAAGCTAGGTAGTTTGTCAGGGTCTATTGACTCCTTCCAAAGTTTGAAAGTAATAGGGTCGAGTTTAGTGGATAGTAACTGTATAGTGATAAATTCAAATGAATTCACTGAAAGCTTCATTGCTGCCAGTGAATTAACGGAAGACGTTATTGTGTTAGTGAACTCTGCCAAACTTTGGACCGAGTCCTTTATTGTCGACTTGACCTGAAGTAGGTTTTGCACATAGTATTTAGCTAGTATGAATGGGTTGTTATACCTTTCGGACAGCAAACTCAACGCTATTGTATAATTTTCTTTACAGATAGGTAATGACTTGATTAAATCTAAAGGTTCACACTTCAAAGACGAATGTAAATAATGTAATTTTTGCACTGGTGTTAAATCGGATCTTGAATGCACTAAATCGGTAAAAATTGAGTAAAAATGCTGCCATTCCAATATGTTGCCTGAGAAGCAGGGCAAACTTATTGGTTTTAATTGCATGTGCGTCGATAATACGGGAGGTACAGTCTGAGTATTAAATGTGTCAAGTAATTGCAAAATGTTTGCTTCAGTTGAATATAACATTTCTTCGACCTCAACTCGGTCTCCTTGAGCAACGCTCGTGTCCTTACTAATGAGTTCTATTTCAGACTGTACCTCGTCGTATTTCGAGGCCAAGCTTTTGAGACTGTCCAGCCTTACAGTTAGAAAATGTTTTGTATTTAAAGTTACATCAAACGAATTTACTGCAGATTGTATCCGCACTATTGCGGACTTTAAGCCGTCTCTCTTTTTGGTCAGGACTTTGAGGCCTTCTTCAGACATTGTACGCACCTTAATACACTGTTGTTGATGATACCTTGTTGGCGATGTCCTGCAGCGCCGGCTCCTTGGTGAAGATGGCAAACAGCTAGTAGAGATGACCACCTTGTGTAAAGCACTGTAGCTAGCAGGCACTTGCTAAGATGTTGTCAGAAGGCTGCAAGATGACGAGCGAAATACCGATGAAAATCACGCCACGGTCGTATCAGCTGACGTGCTAATTCGCCCGTGATGGCCAGAAATAGTGGTAGAAAATATTAGATGGAAAATCCAGGTCCGGAGTGACCAAAAAATGTTGATGATCCGTACCGTAAGGACCAAAAAATGGCATGAGAAGAATCCAGGCACGGTGGACCAAAAAATGTTGAATATCAGGCCCAAGTGGGCTAAAAATGTTTTATGAAGTGAGTAATCCTGTCGGCGTGTACCAACAACGTTTGTAAAAAATAGGCAGTAATGCATGCATTGGCTCAGTGGGAATGAAATGATAAAATGTGGACTGTATTGAATTGATTTTAATGCATTTTCTCAAGTTACATTACATGTTTTAATTTATTGAAATCAGGTTGGCTAATACTGCATGTTGCAAAAAAGTATTAAAGAATTTGAATTAAATTGATAGCGGGCCTAGTTGGCCATAAGTAAGAATATGCCGGCCTAAAGCCTACATTAAATGTCGACAAGAAAATATGACAGTAAAAAGGTCGGCGAACCGAACGCCGCAAGCGACTGACACACACTGTACAAAGTTCTAACACGCAAACTTGGACCAAAGCAGTAAGCAGATTAGCCAACCTAGAAAGCGAAATTATCGCGCTACCGTACAGAATTATTAATTAACTGTCTTTACATTTCAATAAAAATATCTTTTATTTAGCAATGATTAGGCTATTTTTTATATCCAATCCAAAAACTATGCTTCAAAGACAAGTTTCACGACTTGTATAGCTTAAATTAATAAATAATTGATTTTTTTACATAATTTCATAATACTGATCAAATTTTATTCAATTAACACGTAAACTAATTCCTTGAAACTTAATCTGGTGTTGTAATTTTTTTTAATATTTTTTTATTTTTGTTTTCATTTCAAATTTCTATTTTTAAAGGTCAATGTAAAAACCTTGTTGTACATGAGGTTGTTGGGGGGGGGGGGGGCGCAGAGCAAATCTTGCCTAGGGGCCCAAGGGCGTCTAATCCGCCACTGAGTATCGTGGAGATTGTCGTTCAAAATATCCAAAGTTTGGTTCATGGGTATATTCGTGTATAAATTGATGATGTCAAAAGAGGCTAGTTTGTAACTGGGTTGTATGTAATTTTATGTCATTGACCTTGTTTATGAAATCAATATTGTTAACGATATTGTGGTTGTTTTTTATAAGGATGTTGTCCTTAATTAACGTGATAAGTTTCTTGGCTGTTTTGAAACCCGGTGCTGTAGTAAAATTAACTAATGGTCTGATAGGAATGTCATTTTTGTGGATCTTGGGTAAGCCGGTAAGTTTTGGGGCGCACGCGTTAATAGGTTTTAAGAAACGACGCGTCATCAAATAAATTGGTACAATTGTTAATAGTAGTGTTTAATGATTTTACAAATGAGTCAGTGGGATCGAATTTTATTAGCTCGATATTGTTATCGGAAATGAATTTGTGTACTTTCTGTGTGTATGTGTCGTTGTTGATTATCACCAATGTATGACCTTTGTCCGCTTTAGTAATAAGTGTGTTATTATCAAGTAACTTAATATTTATCTTTTTGAGTGTCTTCCGTTCAGCCTGAGCTCTTATCTCTTTCTGTGTGGTACGACCATCAATATTGCGGTTATTTAAAATTTTAATAAATTTATGATTAATTATCTGACGTGATTCATTTTGGAGTTTCGGGTCATTAATTGCTTTGACAGCGGTCTCGGCATTAATGACTTCATCAATGATATTTTGTTTATTTACAGGCGGAAAGTTGTAGTCTAAACCTTTATTAAGTAGATTCATTTCATCGCTATCAAATGTAATATCAGTAAGGTTGACCGTGCGTGGGTAAAACGAATGTTTATATTCAGGAATACGATGTGAGCGTTGTGTTGAGATCAAACGTTTAAGTTTCAAAGTCTGTTTTTGTCGTATCGTACGCATTGTGTCTGAAATGTATGTGTTTACTTTATTCATTATAATATCTATAAAGGCAGGATGAATCAGGTTATATCTATATATTGTATAAGAACCGTTTATGGGTGTTTTAATTGTGTATGGCGTGTTGTTTTATTCTGCCACACGTTGGATGCGTCACTTTGTAATAAAGCTTGCGTATGGGGTGTTCTTAAATTTTGTCTTTGTCACCCGTTCTTGTACTCGTATCGTAAATATGTGTGACGAGCGTTTTTAATTCGCTCGTAGTATTCGTAATATAGTATAAGCGTGTAATTGTGGGTATTAATCAGTTAAGTTACTTCTGTGAATGTTATTCGTATATAGCGAGTCGGGTTGTACTTTTTCTTAATACTTATGGGCAAACCGTATCTCTCGGCGTTCAATTTGAATCTTACCGCCTCGTCACCTGATTGGCTCACGCCGTCTTGCAGTGTCGACTTCGCTAACTGTGGTGCTTTGGTGTTTTCAGTTTAATAATTTTCTATATTACTTTATTTTATATGAATCAAACATACAGCGTTGAAGAACAATAAGATGTATTAAACCCTTTCAATTTCAGTTATTCAATAGTACATAAATTTATATTGATGCCCTTTTACAATTGCTCAGTTGGTATGCTCAGTCGTTTGTAGAGACGCCAGTATGGCTGATATTGTTTATGTTTACAATGATTATTTGTCACAAGGCGTGTTAAAGTCATTTTGACTACAGAAGTTGGATTATCGGCTAAAATGCACAAAATTATAATATTTCTTAAAACTAGGTACACAATGTTTAATACACTAATACCTACAAGTAAGTTATCGGCAATGAGAATTAGAATAGTGTGTGGTTAGAATTTTGACAGCAAGTTATGTTCATTAATAATTTATTATAAATCAGTTTCAAAGATTGTTAATTGATTAAGTTTTGTTAATAGTGATATTTTAATTACCTTCAGTTCTTGTTTCAAAATTGTGATCGGTGAAGTGAAAATTTTACCACGTTATTATGGATAAAAAGGGGAATTCATTTTTAAGTGAAATTATTAGTTTATACTCATCGGGTTCTCGTTGTGGCTTCTTCGATGTTCGTCTACTTCTTCCGGATAGGTCTAGTCATCTTCTCTTCCTCGGATGTTTCTCAATTCCCGTTCAGATGGTTTTCAATAAAGTTTGGCTTCCCTCTTGTTCCGTAGTCGTTCGTATTCTCAGGTTGAAGTAGGTCGATCCCCTTCTTCCTTTGGGATGAGTCGTCTGTTACGTTCCTTTGAAGTCTTCTTATTTTTACTGTTATTTTTATGTTGTGAGTATTTTAATACTGGTTAATTCATCAGGTGTTATATGGAATGCTTTTACAATACTTCTTCCTTCTTGGTTTTATTAAAATTCACGTTTTATAGTTAAATTCGGATTGAGAGCTGCATACATCCGCCCTCCGCGTCGGTCAATAATGGATTAATTAGAATTCCAACGGTTTTTTGGTAATAAATTTCAGTTGCTATGGTTACCTATTAAATTATGCTAATTCTCATTGGTCGTTATTTTATGTCATTGTTATATTCTAACGTTTTATTTTGGTTTAAATCTATAAAATATCTTCAAATTAAGATTTCTTTCTTATATTAGTAGTTATGTTAATTACATGAATACCATTGTTCTTATTTTTTGTTAAGGGTTATTTTGATACCCCTTATGGTTACTTTTGAGTAGTTAATCACATTTTCGTTATTTTCTTATTTATATTTCTTATATATTTAATCTAAAACTGGATGTTATTTATACATTTTTGTATTAAGTATACCTACTTAACTGTTTAAACATTTGGTATATTCTGATTGATACTGGGCTATTGGTTTGTTTTTAAATTTACAAAGTTCCTTCATTAAATGTTAGGCCTAGAGCCTAGATTCCCCCATACTACTATTTAGCATTCTTTGTAACTTATTAACTTTATATACGGTACATTAAAACAATTTTGTTTTATATAGAAACAAATAATACAACATTGGTGACTAACTACACCTCCTATTATAAAATATTCCTTGTCAGGTTCAAGCCTGAAATTAAACTTCTAACTACTTTTCTGTTTCTTACTACTATCTGGTTTAACTTATAATTTATTATATTATAGTTTTTTAAACAATAACAAAACTCTTATCATACTACTGTTAAACTGTACCTTACACAATATACTTTACTCACTAATTCCTTCACTAGAATACAGTGTCTATGTTTCTTATTTACCATTCATTCTAATGACTTAATTTTTATCTTATTTTGTAATTCTTATTAACTATTACTTAAATTAATCACAGTACAATTAGTTCATCTTACTTGCTAACATAAAGTTTATCACAGGTTGTTTAGATATTTTATTACAGTCTACTTTTAAAATACCTTTTTCTGTTCACCCACTACACTTTTTCCTTCATAGAAGGTTTTTTTTTATTTATTCACTTTCACTTTTTTTTATAACATGCTATACCTAGCATGTCACCACTTATTTATATTGATACACTCTTTATTCCACTCACTTGATATTATTCACAATTTTGTCTAATTATTTTAACATCATCGTGTGGTTATTGGTTATGAGTAATTAATTTATTTTCCATTCACTTTGATCACTTTTGATTATTAACTATGGCCTTTATTTGCCTCAGAGTATGGTTTACTGGTTTTGACTATGTTTATCACTATTCATTTGGGTATGTTTATTTTTAACTCCCTACCTTATATTTATAAGTACATTTTCTTCATTCATATAATATGCATAATATTACTATCTTATTTGTTATTATTAACATAGGTACATCTCATTTAGGCCCTAACTATTTTAAGTGCATTTGTTTACATACATTTTGTAGTCATTATTTGGGGATTACAATGTTCGTTATTATTTTCATGATTACATCTGGTTTCTGGTTCCTTCTTCCTTGTTCTATTTTATTTTCCTTGTGTTCATCCAATCTATTGGGTCAAGTCATCGTCAGTTTATTAGTCATTTGTCATTTTGTAACTTGGTCATTAATCTCTGAGTTATAAGTTTCTTGACCTTTCTTCTTGTCTTCAGCTTTTATGTTTTATTATTAATTATCAATGTATTTTCACTATCTTATGTCATGTTACAATATTAATACGTGAAGAGAAAACTTTGTGCCCCTTTTTAAGCATATTGCGCGCACGGAGGAGTGTGAGATTTGGCATAGTTAAAGTTTATATGGAGAAGGAGTGCAGAAAGCTAAAATTTATATATAATATGTGTTACAACTGTCACCGTACTTGTTTAATTTGTTTATAGAAGATGTTGTAACTCAGATGAAAAGGAGTTCTAGGGGAATTAAAATAAATGGGGAACAGATACACAGTATTCGCTTCGCAGATGATATTGTACTGAGGGCTGACTCAGAAAAGGATATGACCCGAATGTTAGGTACATTTAACAAAATTCTTCACGCTTGGAGATTGAGGATAAATGTTAAGAAAACTAAAATAATGGTTGTAAGTAAAAAAAGAGAAGACATTAAATCAACCATTATGTTCAACAACACAATATTGGAGCACGTTACTGAATTTTGTTACCTGGGTAGCATAGTTACAAGTGGGAATAAGTGTCTGGCAGAGATTAAGAGGAGAGTAGCTCTGGCAAAACAAGCATTCCAGAGCAAAAGGAACTTATTAACAAACAACCATATTAGTATTGAAACAAGGAAAAAGTTTGTTAAGGTATTTTGTATGGAGTGTTTTAACTTACGGGTGTGAATCGTGGACCTTAGGGAAGGTGGAGAGTGACAGACTTCAGGCAATGGAGATGTGGATTTGGCGGAGAATGGAAAAAACTAGTTGGACAGATAGGAAGACGAATGAACAGATCTTAGAGGAAATAAATGAGAATAGAACACTGCTTAGGAGTATAGAGGTGAGGAAGATTAAGTTGATAGGGCATGTGATCAGACATAGTGCTTTTTTAACTAACATCTTTGAGGGCAAAGTAGTGGGGAAGAAGCCCAAAGGAAGACCAAGAACTGCATACTTCCGCAGCATAATGAGTGTCGTGAATAGTGGGTCCTATGGAGAAATGAAGAATATCGCAAGGGATAGAGTGACGTGGCTACAGCGACAAGGCATTGCCTTTAGGAGTTAAAAATGTGTTACAAATAAATTAAATTAAATTAAATTAAATAAAACATTCATTTGCACTTGAAAATTCATTTAAACTTTTTCAAACAATGGTAATTGTTAAAAATAAAATAATTTTGTTGCCAGGCAATAAAATTATAATTTTTTCATTTTAGTTCATACTGCCAATGTCAAACACATAATAGTCTGTGGTCAAACAGTCGCACAGAGTACAGATTGTCGCC
Source organism: Magicicada septendecula (assembly GCA_034769895.1). NCBI lineage: Eukaryota > Metazoa > Arthropoda > Insecta > Hemiptera > Cicadidae > Magicicada > Magicicada septendecula. The sequence continues at coordinate 126,663,591 of CM068374.1, read as the reverse complement.
AAAGAATTTTAAAATGTTGCCAACAAATAATTACTGACAGATTGACTGAATGAGCTGTGAATTTTGTGTGATTTCAAATGTTCCTTTTTCAATAGTCTGTGGAGTGTATGTCAAGGCAAAAAAGCGTTTATTTTATATTTTGTATAGTAGATATCTGTGTTTTATATATTAATGTGCAGTTGAAAGTGAAATACAGCTTGCTTAATATACACCTGTTGCAAAAGGAAAATTTTGTAGCAGCAATTTGAATTGACTTACTCTCACCTAATTATTATTGGTGGTTTCAAAAAAGTGAGTACATTTTATTATTTTTAAATTAAACCCTGTCTAATCTTAGTTTCAGTAATTTCATTACATGTTGTTTTTTTTACATTCAGATATTAGCACCTACTTCCATTATGCCTCGACATAGAACATTGACGGGTCGGAGTGAGAGACAAAGAAGAAGGAATACATATGCGCGTGAAAGTCAAAATGATAATAGACCAAATGCAAATTTAAATAGTGTAAATAGTATAACATTGACGGGTCGGAGTGAGAGACAAAGAAGAAGGAATATATATTCGCGTGAAAGTCAAAATGATAATAGACCAAATGCAAATTTAAATAGTGTAAATAGTATACAAAATGATGAAATTATTTTGAGGGATACATTTAAATGCGCACTGAATGTCATTCCATGAAATTTTAATACTTTTGATTGTGGATTAATGCATTTACAATGCAGGTTTTGCAATGCAAAACATTTCGAATCTGAGGTCACTTTAGGTGAAAGGACTGCATTCACTTCATGTTGTCATAAGGGTAAAGCAATATTACTGGCCTTAAGTCAAAATGAATACTTTAAATCATTGTAAGATGGACTTACTTCAAATGAACCTTCAATAAAAAGAAAGTCAAAAAATTATTTTGAAAACATTCGTAAATACAATTCATCATTTGCTATGGTTAGCTCAAAAGCTAAAATTTCGGATACAGTTAGTGCGTATCATTTTAAAATACATGATGTTTTTAATCACAGATCAGGTCCAATGACTGCTGGATATGGTCGCTCACCATGTTATGCGCAATTATATTTTTATGATGTTGACACTGCTGTCAATTATAGATTACGTGAACACTATAATCAAACATGCAATAACAATATAATGCGCGAAATCTCTCTTGAATTGGAACGCATTAATCCTTTCGTTCGGTCATTCATTGCAATGAAAGATCATTGTCAGAGAGATGAAAATCAAAATAAAGAAATTTGTATGCTCATTAAAGTAAACCGTGATTTAGATCTACGCCGTTATAATGATGCAGTTCAAACTGATGTAGCAGTAATATTTAGTACAGGTGATGGTGAGCCACCCTTTGAACGAAATATGGTTTCGTTTTCAAAAGTTAATGGTACCATTAAAAATATCTCTGTTTTGGATTCATCATTGGGCCCTTTAGCGTATCCATTACTTTTTCCAAATGGTGATACTGGGTGGCATATCAATATTTCTCATAATGTATCAACTACATCTAATTCAAGAGCACCCAGAAATAAATTAACCATGCTTCAGTATGCAGCCTATCGACTTGTAATTAGAGAAGATTTTAGCATGTTGCACCATTCACAAAAATTATTTCTGCAGTGGATAGTTGATATGTATGTGAGAATAGAGGGCACAAGGTTACATTTCATTCGACAAAATCAAACAAGTCTTAGGTCTGAAATTTACAACAATTTAACAGATTATTTAGAATTGAACCCCAATGCCAATAATGTTGGCCATAGAGTAATTTTACCATCTTCATTCAATGGATCTCCAAGAAATATGTATCAGAATTATTTAGATGCAATGTCAATTGTACAACATTTCGGAAAGCCTTCTTTGTTTATTACAATGACTTGCAATCCAAGTTGGCCTGAAATAGTTAGCAATATTGGTGTAGGTGAGTCAGGTAATTTTCGACCTGACATTGTTGTGCATGTATTCAAGTCCAAACTGAAAGCATTAATTGAGGGCCTTACACTAAAAAAAATCTTCGGTAAAGTTGAAGCACTCATTTATACAATTGAGTTTCAAAAGAGAGGATTGCTTCATGCCTACATTTTACTCTCTTTAAATGAGCAAGATAAAATTGTTAACGCTACCGATATTGATAAAGTTGTATCTGCGGAGATTCCTAACATTCAAACACATCCTACATTACATGAATATGTTGTAAAACACACGATGCATGGTCCATGCGGTGTACTTAATCCAAATTCTGTATGTATGAGAGATGGAAAATGCACAAAAGATTATCCAAAACGATTTAATGAATTTACATGTGAATCATTAATGGATATCCATTATACAGAAGGCGTGATAATGGTATTAATGCTGAAGTTCGCGGTAGTTGCCTCGACAATCGTTATGTTGTACCATACAATCCGTATTTACTTGCCAAATTTAATTGCCATATAAATGTTGAAGTATGCACTACAGTTAAAAGTGTTAAATACATTTATAAATGCGTGTATAAAGGCTATGACAGTGCATCTGTTGAATTAGGTTCAGAGAGAAATGAACCAGGTCAAGAAATACAAATTGATGAAGTTCAAAATTTTTTAAATGGCCGTTATGTCGGATCAACTGAAGCTGTATGGCGCATCTATGAATTACCAATGCATTTTCAATCACATGTCATTGTTAGACTTGACATTCATTTACCGCGTAGACAGAATGTTTATTTTCGAGAAGGGCAAGAACGTCAAGCAATTGAAAATGCAAGACAAACAAAATTATTAGCACTTTTTGAATTGAATCGATCAGATCCATCAGCGCATGAATATAAGTATATTGAAATTCCTTTGCACTATGTGTGGGAAGATTCCCGAAAAAAATGGAAGAAGAGAAGGCATGGAGGAGATAAAATCATTACACGCATATATGTAGTATCACCAAAAGACATCGAACTTTTCCATTTACGATTGCTTTTACTACATGTCTGTGGTCCAAAATCATTTGAGGATGTTAGAACATACAATGGAATTATACACACTTCTTTTGTTGAAGCGTTCCATGCTCGCGGCATTGCTTCAAATGATAATGAATGGCGCGAATGTTTAAATGAAGCAAAAGAATTACATTCACCAAAACAAATGCGAAATTTATTTGGTTACATTTGTGCATTAAATGTGCCAGCCAATGCACTGGTGTTATGGAATGAATTTAAAGTATATCTTAGTGAAGATTTTTTGAGAGATTACAACGAAGAAGTATCCTTTAATACAGCTCTATTAGAAATTGAAGATATTTTGAATGTTCATAATTTGTCATGTCAAGAACTTGGTTTACTAGTTCCCACGTATTCGCAGAGAACAGACGAAGCAAATGCTGTTGATCCAATAGAACAAGAGTTTCTGTTTTGTGAGCATTATGAAACTGCAAATATTGAACAGCGTAATCTAATTGATCGCGTGATTCGTGAAGTTTTGCACCATGATACTGGATCTAATGTTTTTTGTTTAACCGCTCATGCAGGTTGTGGAAAAACATTCACACAAACAGCAATCATTCACAAATTAAATTCGCTTAATCTCAGTTGCATTGCAACAGCGTTCAGTGGCATAGCTTCAACTCTATTACTTGGAGGTAGAACTTTACACAATGTGTTTAAATTGCCTATACCCATTTTGGAAAATTCTGTAGCGAATATTATCGCAAATAGTAGCTATGGACGTTACATAAATTCATCATCATTGATAATTATTGATGAAATTTCTATGTGTCCACTGCAAGTGTTGAAAATCATAGATAGATTATTGCAGGATCTATGCGACGAAAATGATAAACATAAACCATTTGGAGTGAAAACGATACTTCTGTGCGGTGACTTTCGGCAAATCTTACCAGTTGTCCCACATGGATCACGTGCAACTTTAATTGAAAATTGTGTCACGAGTTGGCATAAATTTGTTTATTTTCATAAAGTAACGTTTACTCAAAATATGAGAGCCTTACCAAGTGAAATAGAATTTTTCGAATTCTTGAAAAAAATTGGTAATGATGAAGTCCCACAATTCCCTCAGTTTGGTGAAAATATTATTGAAATACCTCAGCAATTAATAGGAGATGAAAATAATATTATTAATGAGGTGTAAGGAAATATTTCTGAAAACATACTCTCAGATAACATATTGAAGTCAGTTATTTTAGCACCTAAAAATGATGATTGTACTTTTATTAATACTGATATACTTAATCGAATACCAGGTGAACAGAAAACATATCATAGCTACGATAAAATAATTTGTGATGATGACAATGAAATCAATAACTATCCAGTAGAGTTTTTGAATTCTTTGACTATTAGTGGTTTGCCACCACATAAGTTAGTATTGAAAGTTAATTGCATCGTTTTACTGATCAGAAACTTAAATACAAAGGAAGCATTAGTCAATGGAACAAGAATGCGCATCAAGTGTATGCATCGTAATGCATATTACGAAGTTTTAACTGGAACCGCACGCAATAAGAGAATTTTGATTCCACGTATAAATTTAACATATTCCGGTACTGTTTTACCATTTAACTTTCAAAGAACTCAATTTCCAATCATACCTGCATTTGCGATGACAATAAATAAGTCTCAAGGACAAACATTCGAAAAAATTTGAATTTTATTGAGGCAGCCAGTTTTTACACATGGTCAATTGTATGTCGCAGCAAGTAGAGTTCGATCATTCGATGGTTTGAGATTTTATATTTCCGAATATAATGGCCAAGGCATTTAGCAAATGATGAAAGAGTTTTTACAAAAAACATCGTTTACACAGAAGTTCTGAATCATTAAATTCACTTTCAAACTATTTTAAGTTCAATGGACAACATTTATTTTTTTTAACCGCCCGGTTTTTTTATTTAATGAAAAATATATGAAAAAATAGGAGGCACGTATTTTTTATTTCATTTTTTATTTTGTATTAATTTTTTATTTAAATTTTATATAATTCGAAAAAGATAGGCAAAATAACTGTGTAGCCTTGGCGAAACCTGGTCAGTATGGCAATAAAAAAACCCAAGGAAATGTCAAAAAATGCGTTATTGCTTTTTAAATATGGCTTAGCCAAGCTAAACCTCATTTTTCCTATCTTTCATATTTTTCAAATACCTAACTCGAAAATTAATTCATAGAAAAAAAATTAAAAAATTATATAAGCTTTGTAGCAGATAATCTTCAAACTGTTTTCGAATTTTGTACCTTACCAAAAATGAAATGTAATCCACTGGAATTGAAAACAATGTATCTTATACTTCTATGAATGTCAAGTCTCATTTTTATTAGCGTTTATTTGATTCAATAATAAAATGAACAAATTAAAACTGACAATGAATTATATCAAAAAATAAATACGAATACAAGCTGTAATTGTGTTTTTTTTTTCAACTGTTACTAACATTAAATTTTAAATTTCATAGGTATTGCAGGGAATTAAGGCAAACAACACATGCTAATGACGTATTTGTACACGCTCGCAGCTGACGTAATAGAACAAAATTCAAAAAAAGTATATGCAATGATTATAGAGGTATATACTCTTTGACAAAAGAACCTCAATAACGTTCAAACTTAAAAATTTAATGAATTACGGTCGAATTTCGACCACTGGGCGACCACTAGTATAAATAAATGCAGCTTGAACAAAGTTTTGTTAAGAATGGCTTTTTTGACGTATAATGATTTAATTTCTTGTTAAACACGATAGATTTCAGCGCGTTTCTTAGTCCTTATCTAAAAATGAACTTTTTCTTGTGAAAACTTACTTTTTTCGTTGGACTCGTTTCAGCGTACGTATCCGCCTTCTTCAGCTTTGAGTCAGACTCGTGACTGTTTCTTAGTATTTTTTGCTGCTTTAGTATTGGAATTGATGTGTATGATGGCATATTTAGGAATAATTTTATATTTTAGACAAAGAACATTAAACTTGATGTGTGTGTTAGTCTTAAAAAGCTGGATTTTAGTGTTTTGGAATATGAAAGCCGCGCTCGCTTGATGAGCTTCCAATTTAAACATAATTTATGCGGTCCAAGTCACTGTATGATAATGATATAATTTACCTTATGATTTCCGTCAAGTGACTTCTAACATAATTTGAGCTGGGTTATGCGTTTCAGGCCATATGACCCATCTTCAGACCTTCACTCCAAAGGAGCTCGTTATATATTAAAATCCAGGGTAAAACAAACACACAATAAATAAACACGTAAAATACAATGAGTGATCATATTATCAGCGTACTAGTAACCGACACAGTGCACCGCGTGTAATATGTCAAGACTGTGTCGATGGGCACTATTATTTAGTTTTATCTTTAAGCGATCACAGCGCGGTATCATACAGTGGGTTGGACCTGAAGTTGAGTTTATCGTTGAGTATGTCGTCACATACATCGGGGTTATTATGACCTCTATATATCTCGAATTCTTCGAGTGCATCCATGTAACGGCCCTTACTACAGTAATGTAGAGGTATAAGGTTAGCGTTGAAATTGGTATATGAATGATTACTTGAAATTAGATGTCGTGTAAAATTAGATTTAATATTTTCTAGGGAAAAATCACCCCTGTTAAAGTGGCTGTGTGGTGTGTGTTCACGGAATCGTTTAATGAAAGGTCTACCCGTTTGGTTGATATAAAAACGGTCACAATCGTCGCATATAAGCTTATAGACACCGGTTTTAGATTCAATGTTTAAGATCCTATCATCCACCTTAAGTAAAATAGGTTACACCGTTACCTTTAAAACAAACAACCATCTACGGAACTTGGTTCGTCCAGTCGTTCTGAACAACTGGACCAAACCTTTTATACCCTTTCTGGTCCAATTTGCATCCTTTTCTGTTTCTGCAGGATTGAAAAATAATACACATGGAAAACAGTACAACAAATTCGAAACTTCACACCCACATATCCAATTATTTTGTTTATAAATTTCTCATGAGAAACGCCGAGTAAATGTCCTATTTTGGGCTTTCCTTTCACTGGTCTATGTGAAATTTAGATCAGGTAATGGCCGGCCTAATTTTTTAATATTTATTTTATCCTCTAAAGAAAGTCTGGTAAAATTTATTTTTTATTCAACGAACGGCACGCCGACACCGATACCACTGTTAAAAACTGGCAACAGGCCGCTGTGAACTAGCGGCCCAAACACATGGTTTATTAAACGGCGATATTTGCTCGGATGTCACATGATACGTCACATAGTCATGGCAACCAGGCCGCAAGTCTCTTCACGGCTAGGGATGACCATCGCCAGAAAACCATCGATGTTAAAAAAAACATCGGTATGAAAACATCGATGTTTTATGACTGAAAACATTTATGTTTTTATGTCTATGTTGCAATTCAAATAAAAATCTATGCTTTTTACATGTTTGTAATAGTACAAATAATTGGGGATGAATAATAAATAAAAATAATTAAAGAGAAAAATAATATACGGTATTCCGATACTTTACTCACTTACCTTATCAGAAGATTCTGAAAAACCAAAAGCCCTTGGGTCACCACCACATTTTGACAGGCGGAATGTGGAAACCTCAACACTGTACCTGAGAAAACAATTTAAATACATCTAACTTCCCCGTATCAGAATTTCCAGGGCCGTTGACGGACTCGTTGAGAACAGGTTAGGTAAAGGCGAGGTGACGTTAAAATAATTTAACTCACATTCATAATTAACTAAATCTGTTCATTATTATTTATTATTATAATGATTATAAAGTAAATACAACTATTTCATTAACGACTCTTTATGTTTTTACTCATAAAAAACTGTGTTCCAAGTCGTTAATGAAATAGTTGTATTTAGTTAAGTAACGGACATGTCATGGACAATGAAATCCAAGGATTATAAAGTGTTTTGAACAAACATACATAAAACCACCTCCTTTAAGAAAAACAGAAACCTCTTTAAACCTGTGTCAGGTGTGTTTACTCCTAGTGTAAGTTTAAATTAGTATTCCCAAAGAGAGATAGGCCTATAAATTCTCTTATTTTATTTTAAACAGTAAAAGCTTAATGAAATCAGTGTAAATTAACTGTTGTGAGTAGTGCCATAAGATTCATAAGTTATAAGAGTGGGGATACGCAACCATGACAGATGTATAGTGAGGCATGTGATTGTGAGTCAGTCACAGGGCGATCTCCATAAGAGCAACACGCTCACGATGTACTCATTATAGCTGTTTAATAAATCTTTTTATTATATTTAATAACCATCTAACTGTACATTTATTCACACATATAACATGGCGCTGCGGCTTTGAAGAACTAGAGTGCATAAAATATATTCGTTCGTAGTCCTTCAGTCTTACGACTGGTTTGTACCCTCCCCGCATATACCCGTGGCGTGTCATAAAATATATAGTGGAGTTATTCAGTTTGAATACAGAGTGTGTAAGTTGCGCAGTGTAATTGTGAAAATGACTACTACTGCTGCAGGTACAGGATGACAACGTTTACAACCACGTCTATGTCATTAACGGGCTTGAAACCACCAAGTAGTTTACAAAAGTTAACTACTGAAGGATGGACAAAGTGGAAACAGCTTTTCAAAATATATCGTATTGCATCAGGTACTAATAAAATGGCCGATGATGTACAAGTGGCTGTATTTTTGCATTGCATAGGTGAAGAATGTGTAGATGTGTATAATACGTTGGGATTAACCGACTATGAAAAAAACCATTACGATACAGTACTGCAGAAATTTGAAGAGCACTTTGTGCCTATCAAAAATGAGAGTGTTAGTTCGCACATGTTTTTCACGAGAAATCAGGAGCCTGGTGAATCGTTTGATGCATATTTGACTGATTTGAAGAAATTAAGTGCGGATTGTAATTTTAGTATTTTGAGAGATTGTTTGATAAGAGATCGCATTGTTGCCGGCATTTTAGACACACGAGTCAAAGATAGGTTATTACGTGAAAGTGAGTTAACGTTCGAAAAAACTGTTAAAATTTGTAAAAGTGCTGAATTATCAGAACAGCATGTTAAAAAATTCGAGCCAACAAAGGAAGTTGCTAGCATAAAAAAGCAGCTGAGTAGCAGCAATTCCAAGACTCATGATGGTGGCGCAGGCAACAACATGAGCAGAGTTCAACAGACACATATGACATCATCATCTTCTACGACACGAGAGCCGGGTGCTTCAAGACAACAGGTGACCGCATGCCAACGGTGCGGATACAATCATCGTTTCAAGAATTGTCCAGCGTTTATGAAGGACTGTATAAACTGTGGTAAGACAGGACATTTTGCAAAAATGTGTAAAAATAAGCGTTCAATAAAAGTTGTAAATGTGGTGTCTGAGGCTGAATGTGAGTATTTTGATGAATTTTTTTGTGACTGGATTACTGTGGATGCTATCAGTGCACGAGACGAATGGATACAAAATGTAAATATTTTAGATTCTAAGAAAACAGTTGCTTTTTAATTGACACTGGAGCTCAATGTAATATAATACCTATTGACTTATGTAGAAAATTGAATATAACTGAATGCCTGAAATCTAATGTAATTTTGAAAAATTATAGTCAAGAAAAAATGAAAACTACTGGTAAAGTAAGCTTAAATTGCAAGATAAGCAATATTGAACAACGAGTAGAGTTTGAAATTTTTGATGGTAAAAGTGTACCTATTTTAGGTTTAAAGAGTTCCATTGATTTTAATTTGATACAAAGAGTCCAGCCTGAAGATGAAGATATACAGGGTGATTCACGAAGACACGGAAATACTTCGGGAGATGAATCTACATCGAAAAATAAGAAAAAAAGTTTATATAAACATAGGTCCGGAAATGTGTTTTTAGGTTAGAAGTACAATAACTTTGTTAAATGACTAATAAATGCATAAAAGTTAAAAACAAAACTTGTAAAGAATTTAATTCTGAGAAAAATGGTGTAAATAAAGTCAATAAAAATTAACAAAAAATTCCAATTGTTTCCAATTTTCCAAAATTTGTTTTTAAGCAAAGATTTTTCTGTTTTACGTCGGATATCATGAAACTTATGGGAGATACAGTTCTGCGACCTGTTTTATTCGATTTTTCAGGTCAAAAACCATAAGAAACAACAGAATTCGCCCCTTCCCAGAATTTCAGAAGTCTTCATTTATCCGGGGGAACCGAAACCCGGGCGAAATCTTTCGCTAGCCGTAACTCGCTAAAAAGCATTTCCGGACCTATGTTTGTATGAACTTTTTTCTTATTTTTCGATGTAGGTTCATCTCCCGAAGTATTTCCGTTTCTTCGTGAATCACCCTGTATATGTTGAAATTTTAAATGCTTTTTCAGTAAACAAAGCTAATGATATTATAAAGAAATACGACGATGTTTTTAATGGTTATGGTAAAATAATAGATTTTCAATATAAAATAGAATTAAAAGAAGGAAGTGTAGGTAAAGTAGAACCGTGTAGACATGTTCCTTTTAAATTGATTAATAAATTGAAATATGAAATAAATAGAATGGAAGCTGTTGGTATTATATCAAAAATTAAAAAACCAACTGATTTTGTAAATTCATTAGTAGTTGTTGGTAAAACAGATAGGTCAATAAGAATTTGTTTGGACCCACAATATTTAAATTCTTGCATAAAAAGAGAACATATTCAGCTTCCTACAATTGATGAAATTGCAGCAAAGGTAAAAAAGGCAAAATATTTTACAAAGTTGGATGCAAATAAAGCATTCTGGCAAGTTGAATTGTCAGAAGATAGTAAAGAGTTTTAATACTCCATTTGGGAGATATTATTTTAACAGAATGCCTTACGGTATAAGCTCTAGTCCTGAAGTGTTTTATAGAGTTTTTAATCAAATTTTTGAAGATATTGAAAATGTAGGCATATATGCCGATGATATGTTACTTTGGGCAGAGACTAAAGACCAATTATTAAAAATTATGGATAAAGTTTTTAAAAGAGCCAGAGAATATGGTATTAAATTTAATGCAGATAAAAGTGCTTTTATTGTAACGAAAGTATATTTAGGTCATATACTTTCCGCAGATGGAATTGAAATTGATACAGAAAAAGTTGAGGCAATTGAAAAAATGCAAATACCAAAAAATAAAAGAGAATTACTAACATTCTTAGGAACAATAAATTATGTATCAAAATTTATACCAAATGCTGCACAATCTAGTAGTTTAAGACAACTAACAAAGAAAGATGTGCCATTTGTGTGGGGTACTGCACAGCAAACGTCATTTTTAAAGCTTAAAGAGGCGTTATGTAAACCTCCAGTTTTAACATATTTTGAGATAAATAAACCCATAACATTGAGTGTAGATGCTTCCAGTGAGGGACTTGGATGTGTACTGATACAAGATGGAAGACCAGTGGCATATGGTTCCCGTGCTTTAACAGAGACTGAAGTAACGTACAGTCAAATTGAAAAAGAGAGTTTAGCAATTGTTTTTGGTTGTCATAAATTCAATCAATATTTGTTTGGTCAAAAATTTATTGTAGAGACTGACCATAATCCACTGATCTCGATCTTTAAAAAACCAATGAATAAAATCCCTCCAAGATTACAAAGGATGAGACTAAGTTTACATAATTTTGATTTAGAACTTAAGTATGTACCAGGTAAAAAATTATTACTTGCTGATCATTTGAGCAGAATTTATTTGCAAAATACAGAGTCCTCTGATGAAGAAAAAATTGAAGCATATGTTATGATGGTTGAGAAAAGTCTTAGTGTATCTGATATAAGAATGAATGAATTAAAAAATGAAACTAGTAGTGATAAAGAACTGCAAGAAGTTCTAAAATATGTAAAAGATGGATGCCCTGTAAACAAATCATCCGTTTCTGAAACTGTCAAACCATATTTTTCTTTCAAAGAAGAACTTTCAGAGTGTAAGGGTTTATTGTTGAAAAATACTTGTATAGTTGTACCAAAATCCATGAGAAAAGTAATGCTTGCAAAAATACATTATGCTCATTTTGGTAGTGAAAAAAGCAAAATGTTAGCTAGGAAAACATTGTTTTGGCCAGGTATGTCGAAGCAAATTGATGACTTGGTAAGCAATTGTGATATTTGTTGTAGTTATCAAAGGGATAATAGTAAAGAACCGATGATTGAAAAACCAATAGGCCTACCTAAAAATCCTTGGGAAATTGTAGCTTCTGATATTTTTTATTTACTTGGTAAAAGGTTTATAATTGTAGTAGATACGTATAGTAAATTCGTTGATTTGCAACATTTAAGTGATTTAAGCGCAGAGTCTACTATACAGTCTTTAAAGGAGTTTTTTGCACGATATGGGGTACCTAAAGTTTTATATTCAGATTCAGGTACCATACTCAATACACGAGTTTTAAATTTAAAAATTTTCAGATCAAAGGGGTTTTAAACATGTGATAACTACTCCAAAACATCACCAGTCAAATGGTTTAGCAGAGAGACATATACAGACTCTCAAACATATTTTGAAAAAAATTATTCAGGAAGGAAAAGATAAAGAAATGTAATCCAATATGGTTTAGATATACCATTTGAAGAGCCCACGCAAAGAAGAGTTTCGAACAATACAGATACTGTAAATAATAATGTGAATCATGCAAATAATATCAGTAATAATAATCCTATTGTTAATGTGACTGCGAATGATGCTCCGGTAATTACGACTAGATCAGGTCGTACGATAAAGAAACCAGAGTACCTAAAAGGTTATGTAAGTTTAATAAATGTTATGTAATAATATTGTAATTTAATTTTGAAAAACTAGAAAAGGGGAGATGTGAGTAGTACCATAAGATTCATAAGTTATAAGAGTGGGGGTATGCCACCATGACAGATCTATAGCGAGGCATGTGAGTCAGTCACAGGGTGATCTCCATAAGAGCAACACGCTCACAATGTACTCATTATTATAGCTGTTTAATAAATCTTTTTATTATATTTAATAACCATCTAGCTGTACAATTATTCACACATATAACAGTAACACTGTTAATACTTTTAGTTTCAATTTATTTATTATAACAAATTATACAGGTATATGTATAATAAGTATATAATAACAGGTATTCGTAATTCGTACCTGTTATTTTTTTGGAACGGTTACGTTGGTACCTATAACTTTCGAATAGGCTACTAGTTTAACCCACCTCTATAAAGAACAGAATATGAGATAAAAATAGGGTACATGGAAAGAAGTGTAATTCATTTTTAAAATACCTGTAACATTGCAATATATTTGGGTGGCATAATTAACGGGTAGAGAATTATGAACGATGCCGATAATATTAAAAATTCAAATGTAAACTATTTAAATTATGTTCTAACACTATCACAATTAAAAGAGAAAAACGCTGTACCCAGTATCAAAAATAACTAAAAAATCTAAAACTAAATCTGAATGAAAACCAGATACGACTAACTTAAAGAATAAACCGTTATTTCATATGTATGTCACGTATGTAAGCTAACGCTAACTTTGAAACTGTTGTTGATAGGGATGCGACATCGATGTCAATGTTTTCAAAACATCAATTTATTGGAGACGATGTTTTTTTAACCCGATGTTTTGTGCTCTTTTTTTTAATGAAAAAAGTACCATAATAAAAAAAATTAACCACATAGCATAATTTTCACAATAAATTAAAATGAACATACTTTCAGACCAAAGTGACCAAGGGTGAAGGGTCTGAGTTGGGGATTAAAAATTATGTCTTGATAACTTTTGTTTTCTTTAAAGAATAGAATAAAATCAAATATTCTTACTTAACTTCGCATTCCATACTTTTGCATTACATTCAGTGATAAAACCATTTATAACTGGTACCCTTCTTCGTCACTGCATGGCGTATCGAAACTACTGGGCAAATTCATCTGTAGGAGTTTGGATGCTAGACAAGTTCTTTATGACGTTGGCCCTATCAATTTTTTTATAGCAATAATTTCTTCTTCAATTTTCTGAGCTATGGGAAAAGTGATAAAAATGCATCATGGAAATTCTGTGATTTGCGCTGACTCTAGCAACCAAGTTTTTGTCATTTGTGACAGCCCAATCAATGAGTAAAATTAAATGCTCCCCTTCCCCCCACCGAGCTAACATTAATGTTAAAGGTTACTAAACCAGTTTTAAAAAATGGATGTTTAAAAACATCGATGGTTTTTGGGCAATGTTTTATTAACATCGATGTTTTAATATTGAACATCGATGTTTTGTTGTCGATGTCGCATCCCTAGTTGTTGAAACCTATGTAACGGTCTCCTATAAAATGGTTTTGTTTAGTTTTACCATATTATTACGTCACTACGCTACTACGTAGCTCATATAGCCTACATGGTACTTATCGTTTACCTAGGTTAGGGAACAAACTACGTAGCCATTAATATCTAAAATAAAAATATGCTGATTTAAAATAAACTAAATTTAACAATCAACTTAAAAAAAGTCTTCATTACAAATTAAAAAAAAAGTGTTCAAAGGAAAACATCGAAACGAAACCATCGATAGTATGAAAACATCGCAACTGAACCATCTATGGTAAAAACATCGAACATCGAACGTTAACCATCGATGTTTTTGGAACATCGGCCATCGATGCTCATCCCTATCACGGCCCTGTCTATTGGTTCACGCTACCTACTATGCGCAAGACAAATCAACGCTTAAAAATCATTGCTCATCTTTTATCTTTAAAATAAACAAGAGACAAAGGACAGGCAGTTAACTATGGTAATGTGATTTAATTTTTTTTATGTTCTCTGTCAAGGGGGGCACTCGGCCATGTGGCCATAGTAAGAAACCACCACTGCCTCACCCACAACTGTTTTCACTATTTATAGATATTTCTTTATTATGGGGTAGTCGTGTAATATAATGTTATTTTCGAGTAACTTTATCTATAAAAATTATGTACTTTATTCTTATAAAGAAACTAAACTACGTAGATAATCATCCCTCATCCTCAACTGATCCCCACCATTAATGATATTTACACTTTCATAGAGTAATAGTTTTATGATATGTACATAATTGCTAAGATACCTTATCTTTTAAAATTAAATACTAGTATATACTTTACTACATGATTTCAGCAAACTAATTTTCAATAAATCACCCCCTCCCCTTCAACTACTGTTTCCATTTATACATATCTCATTTACGATTTTACAGTAGATTAATGTGACTTTATTTTTGGGGCACTTATTTATCAAAATTAAGTAGCCTACTTTACTCTTGTTAAAACACAAAACAATGCAGGTAAACTACCCCTCCTCAACCGAACAACCCCATTTTTGATATTTACAGTTTTATTGAGTAACAGTTCCATTATATGTAATTATTAAGGTATCTTATCCTTCAAAATGAAGTACTTTATTCAACATGAAAAAGGTGGTTTTCAAAAAAATTACCCTCTCCCCCTTCAACTACCCTTTTCATTTATAGATTTTTCATCTACCTTTCTACAGTGGATTATTATGACCTTCTTTTCAGGATACTTTATTTATCAAAATTAAACACTTAACTCTTGTTAAAACATAAAATGTTGCAGGTAAACTATCCCTCCCTCTTATCCGATCGTCACCAAAATCAATAGTCCTTGAGTCCTCTATAACTTGGGCACATATGAAAAAAATTATTTGAGTCTGTTTGAATTTACAGCACTTTTTGTTTGCCATAGATAAAATTCCACACACACACTTTTTGGAAAATGACTTTTCTTCATGTTTTGAGGGTATTACAACCAGAATCAGCCCTTATCTCAAACACAATTATGCAATCACCATACCTCCATTTCCTTACGGAACATGGAAGTAAAAAGTCGTGTGTTTAAAATCCATCAGATGCTAGTTAAAACATAATTACTTAATGTGTCCTCTTTTGAAGTTTAATATTATCTAGAACATCTTTTACCCAGAATACACATTGCATGTTCATTCAATTTAATATGTAATACTGAGGCTGCAAACTGGATGATGATAACAGTTGAATCAATTCCAACTGTTACACTTGAGAGACTGAAAAGGTCTATAGTGCCACACTCTTTGTCATCCAATTATTAAATAAGGATTATAGAGCCATGAACACATTAATCTGTCAGTATAAAGTAAAAACATTACAAGCTTCAAATGTTTTACCTTTGTGGAACTACATACGGTATGCTCATAAAAGAAAAAAATCTATGATTATCTAAATGGCTTAATATATCAAGTTTTTTAATTTAATAGTATTAAATTGTCTCGCTTTCTTATTACAGTTTTGTGAGCATTTTGTTTTTTTTTCAAACTTTATTGTGGACCAGAGTAATAGAAATTTAATTCATATTCATAATAGGGCCTCATAATATGTACGGTAGCATGAACTTTTTAAAGAAAATAAATTGCTTTCAGATTATGAGAAACCTACATAAGCAAAAAAATCTTAATTTGATATATAATAGTCTTTTTCTCTTGAACATGCTGTAGATCAGCATATTCTGCTTTAAAAGGAAATTATTCCTTTAAGTAAATCAGAAGTTGTCATCACAGGCCTTCCATACCAGCTGACATAAATTAATGTTGTCACTCTTAAAAGGATCTCCTGAGTGACAACTAATTAATTAATTCACATGAAATTGAAAGTCTATTTGTCTATTTAAAGTTAGTACCTTTCAGTGATCTGTTTATGAACTGTGGTAATCTTCTGCTTACTATGAAATATCATCTTCAATCTACTATGGATAAAACAACCGCAGGATTTCTGTTTGGTTTGAGCCAAAATTTCCAAACCTACATTAAAACTCACGAGTGCCACTGGTTCACAAAATTGTAACAGGACCATTCTTCAAATCATTCAATTATTTTTCCTTAAACAGATACAAAATTTAGCTAGATATATTTATCTAATATATAGTAATAGCTTTACTGTTTCAGAAACTAGTAAGAATACAACTTACACAATTAAGCACAAGACAGAATGTTGAATTTGTCTGAAATTAACATAAACAACAAATATATTATGATCAACTTGAATAGAAAATCACAATGGACTTACAATTGATAACAAAAATAGATACTCAATTTGACATCACTTTGTAGATAAAAATACAGATTGTTTAAATGCCTACTGCAACTGGTTGTAAGTTTGTTGTCTTTAAAATTAAAACAAAATAATTATTAAATCTTTTCAGGTCGTTGGCTTAGTGACGCGCAAAGACCTTGCAAAATTCCATCTCTGGGAGCATATCTGTCTTATGGGAATTGAAGAACTGCAAATTCGATAAGAACTAGAAAGAGAAATAGTACTGAAGTTTGTAAAATGTAGAATTAGAAAAATGAAATATATATGACATATTTATTTATTTGGCAAGTTTGTTATTTTTATTTATTTTTTTTAACCTTCATATAACAGCCTAATGTAATGAATATAATACTATACAAGGTCTGACCAGAAGGTATCCAACCATTTTGTGTGACTACATTATAACTCGGTTGCCAATCATATAGAACCTTTTGATGCATGCATGAAAATTTATCAGTGTGTTGGACTACGCAGTTAGCTGTGAGGCTCTCTTGTATAAATACATGTTGCCTGTGACATTCGTATTCATAATGTTCTTTCACATCGAGAAGATTGGGCTTTTATTTCTGGGCCATACCCATAAACTCATGACTCGTCTCCTGTTATGACTGTTTTGAGTAAGTCTGGGTCAATGTTAGTGGTATCGATCAAATCTTGTGCAACTTCAGCACAGAATTCTTTTAGCCCTTGTGACAACATCTGTAGCACTAATTTTGTTGCCACATGTTTCATTCCAAGATTTTTTATCAAAATTTCTTAAACACAAGTCCATGGACTGCCCAGATCTTCTAATTCTCACACTGTGAGCTGCCAATTTTTGTTTACTGCAGCCCGCATGTGTTCAACATTTTTAGGTGTTCTGCTTAGTAAAGGTCTTCAAGAACATGGATCACTTTCATCAGATTCCTGATTAAACCAGAAAACCAGATGATGACTCTGTCAAGTGTGATGACTTCCCAAGGCTAGTATGGCTGACTTCCTCGCACACTGGTGTCAGCCTTCTGGTTGTTTGGCTTAGTACAGGCATCGATAGAACATGTCCGGACATAGCTGGTAAACTCTTGCCGCATGGAAACCCAGAAGAATCGTCAACATATGAACTGGTAGGTTTGTATCTCCCCTGGATGTCTGGCCTCAGCGTTGTCATGGAACATCTCCAGGATCTGGGTGTTGCACGACCTGGGGACAACTAGAACAGTATGTGATTGAGACAGATGAATATATGAGAAGGTTATTCTCTACATGGAAACCCTTATTGCACATTTTGAACTGCTTTGGTATGCCTTGGCAATTCATTTCTTCATCTTTCTACATGTCCAGTCATTTTCTTGCCACTTCTTGACCAGTTCAGTGTCTATACCATTTTTAAATACCATTAAGACTGCTTCTTCTAACCTATCTTGTACTTGCTTTGGAATTTCTCTTTCCAACACAGCTCTGTTTTCTCTGACTCAGGTTCCCCCACAGAGTGTCTTGAAAGGCTATCTGCTTCGTAACTGCTTGCCCCAGAGATGTGACATACATCAATATCAAAGTCTGCCAACAGCAAGGACCAGCGCATCAATTTTGATTTTGTACCAGACAGATGATGAAGCCACTGAAAAGATGAGTTATCAGTGTATAGCTGGAATGTCCTACCTTCCAGGTGACACAAATATAATACTGATCCACAAATGTGATATCAACCACATGCACTAACTCTGTAACTCACTACTGAACTTTCAATCTCAACTAACTCTCTACTCAGTCTTTTATAGTTTTATAAATTGGTAATGACGTCATTCACCAGCATGCATCACTTCCACTTATTAGTATAGTTGAAATCTTTCCAGGCACTTATTCTAGAATCTTGTAGAATAAACTATGCTGCCTATAAATATATTTTACTTTGATACAGAACATTCTAGTGTATTCTACAAATAGTGTCTGTCCATCAATATACATAAGTTATACATAAACTGTGGATAATGTAAATACATGTGAGTAACATAATCTATGTACTTAACCTACACGAGTAACATAACCTATGTACTATTCTAATGACAAATAGTTTTAATAATACCAATCACAATATTACTTAATATATTATACAACAGTCATAATATTACTTTGACTGTGGGTTGGGGGTTCTCTAGTATACAGCACCTTGATGCACAAAAGTTTGCTGACTTATTGGTACAGTGAGGGAACAGAGATGTCTCAGAGACCAGCAAAGAGATTGAGTTTCTGAGGACATTAGGAAACAAGGTGGGCATGATGGAAGAATTCATTTCAAAACTGTATCCAGACACTGGTAACCTTTATGTAAAACATCTGGAGTAGTTCCCTAAGACAGCCATCCTTGCTCCCAAGCATGAGATGGTTGACTGAATCAACAATATGTTTTTACACCTTATCTCAACAGAAAAAAGAAGCTACTGTATCTGTCAATTGACCACACAGTTGAAGAAAATGATAACCTATTGAGTTCCTCAGTTCTATGACTCCTCCCGCGATGCCTCCAAATAAACTTACCCTGGAGCCCATTGAGTGTTTGACGAACCTAAAGCCTCCTTCTTTGAGAAGGGCACAGTTTGTAGTGCTTAGTGATGACAACTAACAAATCACAAGACCAGTCAATCAAAATCACACCCATTGAATTGACTTTGCTCTGCTTCTCCCAAAGCCAGCTTTACGTATTGTGCTCAAGTGTGAGTTCCCTACATTACTTATATCTACTCACACCCAACAGGAACACAGCAAATGCAGTTTACAAAGGAGGTGCTACACTGAAGTGATCCAAAGTGACTCCATTGGTTGGCAGTTAGCAATAGTAGAATTCAAATGGCGCCTTGAATATCTCAACCAACTTTTGCTTGGAATGCTTCATTAATGCGTTCCATTCCATTGGTTCACTTATCATTGAAATTTTTTCTATAACACTCTACAAAGCAAAGCACATGGGTATTGCTAGTGTAACAATATATTTACATAATAGAAATTATTATGGTAAGACTTATGCATTTTACTCAGTACAAATATTCCCAAAATGAGGAAAAAAATTAGCCTGACAAAATTTAAATTAATATCGTTTTTTCTATATTTCTTTCTTTCCAGTATGTGAATTATTAATATATTATTATTATTATGATGGTGGTGATGATGATTATTATTATTATAACTGTTAGCCTTTCGCTGTTGTTATAGTAATGACTGGCACATTTTAAAATTTAAAAATATTCATGTTAATTTTAAATATTTAATGTTAAATTTAACAATTATGATGATCTAATCATTGTTATTATTAAAATTGTTTTGTTTGCCACACACAATGACATTCATTAACAGACAGAAGATACTTTTTTACATGTGAACAGACTGAATTGCGGATATGATTTACCAGAATTGAGATACCACAAGTGCATAACAAGTTTTACAAAATGTCAAACTTTTCCAAACCTTAAAGTCTACTGTAGCAACATTTGTAACCTAAATACAAGACACCTCCAACAGTTAGGCATATTTTATTCTGTGTTTGTGTGTGTGTGTACCACAAATTATTAAAATATAATAATTGAATTAATAAGTAACTTACTAAAAGAATATTTATTAAAATGAAAAAATATGAAAAATGAGTATTTAAATGAAAAAATATGAACAGAATTTTTTAAAATTAAATACAATATACATTAATTTGGATAAGAAGAAAATTACTAAAAAAGTCTATGAATATCTTTAATATCGGTATGGAGAACCATACATGACTTCCATATTCTAAGATTTATATTTAAAATCATTTTCGAAATGAAATATTACCATAGAAACTACTTCTTTCTACTTACTGCTTCAGCCTTAACCACAGTACTGTGGTCACTAACGTATACCACCTCACGTTATCGCACTCGATTTTCACTGATGATGGAAGTCGATGGCATTGCCGAAACGTCTGGTTTTGTAGAAAAACATTGGACTACGGCCAAATATCCTGGGAAGGAATTTTAACAAAAACTACTTCTTTGTTGCCGATAACGTTGTACACATATATATAAAAAATATGCATAAAATTAATGGCTTGTATAAGTTAATGATTGATCTCCATTAAGTAGTGCTCAAGTTTCCAAAGTTTTAATATTATGACGTCCGTAATAAAACATCAGAGCAGGTTTAGTGTGTGAGGGTACACCGTGGACAAAAATTTTCAACATTTCCTATTGAGCGTTGCTTAGAATAAAGCTGCGAATCTACAGTGTACGTTTCACAGAACAAACACGCGGAAAAGAAGGAGCGCTCCGAAGTCACTCATGGACCCTCAGCATCTTGTAGAGGGTTCATTCCCTAAAGACGAAAAGTCTGTCTATGAATCGTTCCTCTGTAAACACGTGCAGTTACACTGCCCAGCGATCCACAGGAAGCAAATCGCTATCCACGCTGGACACTTTTTTGGCTTGCACGCGTTATGTTAGTATGGGTTTCGGCACTTTCCATTTAAAAAGCGTGCAAATGTAAGAAAATAAACATGAGTGAGGCCAGAAATAATGCAAATTGTGTGTGTGTGTGTGTGTGTGTGTGTGTGTGTGTGTGTGTGTGTGTGTGTGTGTGTGTGTGTGTGTGTGTGTGTGTGTGTGTGTGTGTGTGTGTGTGTGTGTGTGTGTGTGTGTGTGTGTGTGTGTGTGTGTGTGTGTGTGTGTGTGTGTGTGTGTGTGTGTGTGTGTGTGTGTGTGTGTGTGTGTGTGTGTGTGTGTGTGTGTGTGTGTGTGTGTGTGTGTGTGTGTGTGTGTGTGTGTGTGTGTGTGTGTGTGAATTCCCTGCCTTTTTATTGTGGTAGTCATAATAATAAAATGGAAACGTAACCAGTACATAACTGAGATATGCTTGCCTGCCACGCACGATATATTTTCTCTTATACATGATTTACATTAAAATGAAAAAATTATAATTTTATTGCATGGCAACAAAATTATTTTATTTTTAACAATTACCATTGTCTGAAAAAGGTTAAATGAATTTTCAAGTACTTTACTCTTGTTAAAACGTAAAAGGTTGCAGGTAAACTACCCCTTCCCCTTAACCGATCTTCACCAAAATCAAAAGGCCTTGAGTCCTCTACAATTGAGTGAGGTATGCAAAAAATTATTTGATTCTGTTTGAATATGCGGCAGTTATCGTTCGTCATAGAAAATTACCCTTGATAAAAATGTTGCAGGTAAACTACCCCTTCTCCTTAACCAATCTTCACCAAAAACAGTAGGTCTTGAGTACTATACACATCAGGGTCGTATGCAAAAATTTATTTGATTCTGTTTGAATTTGTGGCTGTTATCGTTTGCCATAGAAAATACCCTTGATAAAAAACCACTGCAGGTAAACTACCCCTTTTCCTTAACCGATCTTCACCAAAAACAATAGGTCTTGAGAACTCTGCAATTTAGGGCTGCATGAAAATAATCTTTTGATTCTGTTTGAATTTGCGGCTGTTATCGTTTGCCATAGAAAATACCCTTGTTAAAACATAAAACGTTACAGGTAAACTACCCCTTTCCCTTAACCGATCTTCACCAAAAACAATAGGTCTTGAGAACTCTACAATTCAGGGCTGTATGCGAAATATTATTTGATTCTGTTTGAATTTGCGGCTGTTATCGTTTGCCAAAAAAAAAAAATTTCCCTTGATAAAAAAAATCGTTGCAGGTAAACTACCCCTTTCCCTCAACCGATCTTCACCAAAAACAATAGGTCGTGAGTACTCTACAAATCAGGGCTGTATGCAAAAAATTATTTGATTCTGTTTGAATTTGCGGCAGTTATCGTTTGCCATAGAAAAAAAATCTACACACAGACAGACAGACAGTTAGACAGACAGACACACAGACACTTTTCGGAAAACGACTTTTTTTCATGTTTTGAGTGTAGTACAATCAGAATCTGCAATAATCTCGAACACGATTTTTTTTTGCCATCACCATACTTCCATTCCTTAAGGAATATGCAAGTAAAAATTACACTTGTTTAAAAAAAAAAACTGTTGCAGGTAAACTACCCCTTTCCCTTAACAGATCTTCACCAAAATCAATAGGTCTTGAGTACTCTACAAATCAGGGCTACATGCAAAAATCTTTTGATTCTGTTTGAATTTGCGACTCTTATCGCTTGCCATAAAAAATACCCTTTTAAAACATAAAATGTTGCTGGTAAACTACCCCTTTCCCTTAACCGATCTTCACCTAAAACAATAGGTCTTGAGTACTCTACAGATCAGGGCTGTATGCAAATAATCATTTGATTCTGTTTTAATTTGCGGCTGTTATCGTTTGCCAAAAAAAAAAATTTTCCCTTTATAAAAAAAAACGTTGCAGGTAAACTACCCCTTTCCTTCAACCGATCTTCACCAAAAACAATAGGTCGTGAGTACTCTTCAAATCAGGCCTGTATGCAAAAAATTGTTTGATTCTGTTTTAATTTGCGGCAGTTATCGTTTGCCATAAAAAAAATCTACACATAGACATAGACACACAGACAGACACACACACAGACACTTTTCGGAAAACGACTTTTTTTCATGTTTTGAGTGTAGTGCAATCAGAATCTGCAATAATCTCGAACACGATTTTTTTTGCCATCACCATACTTCCATTTCCTTAAGGAATATGGAAGTAAAATATCGGTATGGAGAACCATACATGACTTCCTTGTTCTAAGATTTATATTTAAAATTATATTCGAAATGAAATATTACCATATAAACTACTTCTTTCTACTTATTGCTTCAGCCTTAACCACGGTACTGTGGTCACGAACGTATACCACCTGACGTTTCGGCACTCGATTTTCACTGATGATGGCAGTCGCTGGACTGCCGAAAAGTCTGGTTTTGCAGAAAACATTGGCCTACGGCTAAACAGCCCGGGAAGAAATTTTAACAAAAAACTACTTCTTTGTTGCCGATAACGTAGTACACATATAAAGTAGTAAACATAGTACAAAAAAATTCTCCCCTCCACCATCAACTATAATTTTTAATAATAAAAAATTACCCCCACCCCGTTCACCAAACCTCTTCATTTATAGATATTTCATCTACCTTTCTACAGTGGATTACTATGAGCTTCTTATCAGGCTACTATGTTTATAAAAATTAAGTACTTTACTCTTGTTAAATCATAAAATGTTTCAGGTAAACTACCCGTTTCTCTTAACCGAGCTTCTCCAACATCAATAGACCTTCCGTCCTCTACAATTCAGGGATGCATGCAAAAAAATATTTGATTCTGTTTGACTGTGCGGCAGTTATCGTTCGTCATGGAAACATTTCTCTTGTTACAACATAAAATGTTGCAGGTAAACTACCCCAGTCCCTTCACCGAAATTCACCAAAATCAACAGACCTTGAGATCTCTGCAACTCAGGACAGGGTGCAAAAAATTATTTGATTCTCTTTGAATTTTCGGCAGTTATCGTTCGTCATAAAAAAATTACCCTTTTTAAAACATAAAACGTTGCTGATTAACTACCCCTTCCCCTTAACCGATCTTCAACAAAATCAACAGACCTTGAGTCCTCTTTAGTTCAAAAAAGGTATGCAAAAACCTAGTTGATTCTGTTTGAATTTACGGCAGTTATCGTTCGTCATATAAAAAATTACCCTTGTTAAAACATAAAATGTTGCTGGTAAACTACCCCTTTCCCTTAACCGATCTTCACCAACACCAATACGTATTGAGAACTCTACAATACAGGGCTGTATGCAAAACATCATTTGATTCTGTTTGAATTTGCGGCTCTTATCGTTTGCCATAGAAAACACCCTTGATAAAACATAAAACGTTGCTGGTAAACTATCCTATTCCATTAACCGATCTTCACCAAAAACAATAGGTCTTGAGAACTCTACAATTCAGGGCTGTATGCAAAACATGATTTGATTCTCTTTGAATTTACGGCAGTTATCTTTCGTCATAGAAAAAATAACCTTGTTAAAACATAAAACGTGGCAGGTAAACTAACCCTTTTCCTTAACCGATCTTCACCAACACCAATAGGTATTGAGAACTCTACAATGCAGGGCTGTATGCAAAAAATCATTTGATTCTGTTTGAATTTGTGGCTGTTATCGTTTACCAAAAAAAAAAATTACCCTTGATAAAAAACCGTTACTGGTAAACTACCCCTTTCCCTTAACCGATCTTCACCAAAAAAGAGAGGTATTGAGACCTCTACAATTTAGGACTGTGTGCAAAATATTATATGATTCTGTTTGAATTTGCGGCTGTTATCGTTTGCCATACAAAATACCCTTGATAAAACAATAAACGTGGCTGGTAAACTACCCCTTTCCCTTAACCGATCTTCACCAAAAACAATAGGTCGTTAGTACTCAAGAAATCAGGGCTGTATGCAACAATGTATTTGATTCTGTTTGAATTTGCGGCTGTTATCGTTTGCCAAAAAAAAAATTTCCCTTGATAAAAAAAAACCGTTGCAGGTAAACTACCCCTTTCCCTTAACCGATCTTCACCAACACCAATAGGTATTGAGAACTCTACAATGCAGGGCTGTATGCAAAACATCATTTGATTCTGTTTGAATTTGCGGCTGTTATCGTTTACCATAGAAAAATATCGGTATGGAGAACCATACATGACTTCCATGTTCTAAGATTTATATTTAAAATCATATTCGAAATGAAATATTTCCATAGAAACTACGTCTTTCTACTTATTGCTTCAGCATTAACCACAGTACTGTGGTTACTAACGTATACCGCCTCACGTTTTCGCACTCGATTTTCACCGATGATGGCAGTCGATGGCACTGCCGAAAAGTCTGGTTTTGCAGAAAACATTGAACTGCGGCTAAAGAGCCCGGGAAGCAATTTTAACAAAAAACTACTTCTTTGTTGCCGATAACGTAGTACACATATAAAAAATTCTCCCCTCCACCTTCAACTATAATTTTAATAATAGAAAATTACCCCCACCCCGTTCACTTAACTTCTTCATTTATAGATATTTCATCTACGTTTTTACATTGGATTACTATGAGCTTATCAGGATACTTTATTTATAAAAATTAAGTACTTTTCTCTTGTTAAATCATAAAATGTTTCAGGTAAACTACCCCTTTCTCTTAACCGATCTTCTCCAAAATCAACAGACCTTCCGTCCTCTACAATTCAGCGAAGCATGCAAAAAAATATTTGATTCTGTTTGAATGTGCGGCAGTTATCGTTCGTCATGGAAACATTTCTCTTGTTACAACATAAAATGTTGCAGGTAAACTACCCCTTTCCCTTAACCGATCTTCACCAAAATCAATATACCTTGAGCTCTCTGCAACTCACGGGGTGCAAAAAATTATTTGATTCTCATTGAATTTTCGGCAGTTATCGTTCGTCATAAAAAAAATACCCTTTTTAAAACATAAAACGTTGCTGATTAACTACCCCTTCCCTTAACCAATCTTCAACAAAATCAACAGACCTTGAGTTCTCTTTAGTTCAAAAAGGTATGCAAAAACCTAGTTGATTCTGTTTGAATTTACGGCAGTTATCGTTTGTCATATAAAAAATTACCCTTGTTAAAACATAAAATGTTGCTGGCAAAACTACCCCTTTCCCTTAACCGATCTTCACCAACACCAATACGTATTGAGAACTCTACAATACAGGGCTGTATGCAAAACATCATTTGATTCTGTTTGAATTTGCGGCTGTTATCCTTTGCCATAGAAAACACCCTTGATAAAACATAAAACGTTGCTGGTAAACTACCCTATTCCATTAACCGATCTTCACCAAAAACAATAGGACTAGAGAACTCTACAATTCAGGGCAGTATGCAAAACATTAGTTGATTCTCTTTGAATTTACGGCAGTTATCGTTCGTCATAGAAAAAATACCCTTGTTAAAACATAAAACGTTGCCGGTAAACTACCCCTTTCCCTTAACCGATCTTCAACAAAATCAACAGACGTTGAGTTCTGTATAATTTAAAAAGGTATGCAGAAGAGTAGTTGATTCTGTTTTAATGTACGGCAGTTATCGTTCGTAAAAAAAAAATTACCCTTGATAAAACATAAAATGTTGCTGGTAAACAACCCTATTCCCTTAACCGATCTTCACCAAAACCAACAGGTCTTGAGAACTATACATTTCAGGGCTGTATGCAAAATATTATATGATTCTGTTTGAATTTGCGGCTGTTATCGTTTGCCATACAAAATACCCTTGATAAAACAAAAACGTGGCAGGTAAACTACCCCTTTCCCTCAAACGATCTTCACCAAAAACAATAGGTCTTTAGTACTCAAGAAACCAGGGCTGTATGCAAAAACTTATTTGATTCTGTTTGAATTTGCGGCTGTTATCGTTTACCATAGAAAAATATCGGTATGGAGAACCATACATGTCTTCCATATTCTAAGATTTATATTTAAAATCATTTTCAGCCAAACAGCCAGGGAAGGAATTTTAACAAAAAAATACTTCTTTGTTGCCAATAACGTAGTACACATATAAAAAAAAATTATCCCCTCCCCCTTCAACTATAATTTTGATTTATAGAAAATTACCCCCAGCCCGTTCAACTAGCCTCTTCATTTATAGATATTTCATCTACGTTTCTACAGTGGATTATTAAGATCTTATCAGGATACTTTATCAAAATTAAGTACTTTACTCATGTTACAACAAAAAATGTTTCAGGTAAACTGCCGTTTCCCCATAACCGATCTTCACCAAAATCAACAGACATTGAGTTCTCTAAAGCTCAGGCACATATGTAAAACATTATTTGATTCTGTTTGAATTTACGGCAGTTATGGTTCGTCATATAAAAAATTATCCATGTTAAAACATAAAACATGAGATTTATAAAACATATCTAAGATTTATATTTAAAATCATTTTTGAAATAAAATATTTTCATAGAACCTACTAACGCTGGGGAAATCTGAGGAGCCAATCAGAGTTGGGCCTACCTGTCACTCTGCTGAATTTGGTGGAAAGCCCTGTCACTGTCGTCAAAGTATCAGCCTTGACAGGGTCCTCTTTTTCTGCAAAATGGGAGAGGCTTGAGATGGAGTGAGTGACATGGTCCCCACCTCAATGAAGAACCCATTGTTTTATAAAAATATATTTAAATTTTGAAAACTGAAAATTCTTTTCTTGTTGTAAATATTTATATTTTATAATCAAAATGACTTTATTTTTGTTACCTGGCAACAAAATTATTTTATTTTCAACAATTACCATTGTTTCAAAAAGTTTAAATAAATTTTCAAGTACTTTACTCTTGTTAAAACGTAAAAGGTTGCAGGTAAACTACCTCTTCCCCTTAACCGATCTTCACCAAAATCGAAAATCCTTGAGACCTCTACAATTCAGGGACGTATACAAAAAATTATTTGATTCTGTTTGAATTTGCGGCTGTTTACGTTTGCCATAGAAAATACGCTTGATAAAAAAACGTTGCAGGTAAACTACCCCTTCCCCTTAACCGATCTTCACAAAAAAAAAGGTCTTGAGTACTCTACAAATCAGGGCTGTATGCAGAAAATTATTTGATTCTGTTTGAACTTGCGGCTGTTATCGTTTGCCATAGAAAATACCCTTGTTAAAAAAACGTTGTAGGTAAACTACCCCTTTCCCTTAATCGATCTTCACCAAAAACAATAGGTCTTAAGAACTCTATAATTTAGGGCTGCATGCAAATAATCTTTTGATTCTCTTTGAATTTGCGGCTGTTATCGTTTGCCATAGGAAATACCCTTGTTAAAAAATAAAACGTTACAGGTAAACTACCCCTTTCCCTTAACCGATCTTCACCAAAAACAATAGGTCTTGAGAACTCTACAATTCAGGGAAGTATGCGAAACATTATTTGATTCTGTTTGAATTTGCGGCTGTTATCGTTTGCCAAAAAAAAATTTCCCTTGATAAAAAAAAACCGTTGCAGGTAAACTACCCCTTTCCCTTAACCGATCTTCACCAACACCAATAGGTATTGAGAACTCTACAATGCAGGGCTCTATGCAAAACATCATTTGATTCTGTTTGAATTTGCGGCTGTTATCGTTTACCATAGAAAAATATCGGTATGGAGAACCATACATGACTTCCATGTTCTAAGATTTATATTTAAAATCATATTCGAAATGAAATATTTCCATAGAAACTACGTCTTTCTACTTATTGCTTCAGCATTAACCACAGTACTGTGGTTACTAACGTATACCGCCTCACGTTTTCGCACTCGATTTTCACCGATGATGGCAGTCGATGGCACTGCCGAAAAGTCTGGTTTTGCAGAAAACATTGAACTGCGGCTAAAGAGCCCGGGAAGCAATTTTAACAAAAAACTACTTCTTTGTTGCCGATAACGTAGTACACATATAAAAAATTCTCCCCTCCACCTTCAACTATAATCTTAATAATAGAAAATTACCCCCACCCCGCTCACCTAACTTCTTCATTTATAGATATTTCATCTACGTTTCTACATTGGATTACTATGAGCTTATCAGGATACTTTATTTATAAAAATTAAGTACTTTTCTCTTGTTAAATCATAAAATGTTTCAGGTAAACTACCCCTTTCTCTTAACCGATCTTCTCCAAAATCAACAGACCTTCCGTCCTCTACAATTCAGCGAAGCATGCAAAAAAATATTTGATTCTGTTTGAATGTGCGGCAGTTATCGTTCGTCATGGAAACATTTCTCTTGTTACAACATAAAATGTTGCAGGTAAACTACCCCTTTCCCTTAACCGATCTTCACCAAAATCAATATACCTTGAGCTCTCTGCAACTCAGGGGGTGCAAAAAATTATTTGATTCTCATTGAATTTTCGGCAGGTATCGTTCGTCATAAAAAATACCCTTTTTAAAACATAAAACGTTGCTGATTAACTACCCTTCCCTTAACCAATCTTCAACAAAATCAACAGACCTTGAGTTCTCTTTAGTTCAAAAAGGTATGCAAAAACCTAGTTGATTCTGTTTGAATTTACGGCAGTTATCGTTTGTCATATAAAAAATTACCCTTGTTAAAACATAAAATGTTGCTGGTAAACTACCCCTTTCCCTTAACCGATCTTCACCAACACCAATACGTATTGAGAACTCTACAATACAGGGCTGTATGCAAAACATGATTTGATTCTGTTTGAATTTGCGGCTGTTATCCTTTGCCATAGAAAACACCCTTGATAAAACATAAAACGTTGCTGGTAAACTACCCTATTCCATTAACCGATCTTCACCAAAAACAATAGGTCTTGAGAACTCTACAATTCAGGGCAGTATGCAAAACATTAGTTGATTCTCTTTGAATTTACGGCAGTTATCGTTCGTCATAGAAAAAATACCCTTGTTAAAACATAAAACGTTGCCGGTAAACTACCCCTTTCCCTTAACCGATCTTCAACAAAATCAACAGACGTTGAGTTCTGTATAATTTAAAAAGTTATGCAGAAGAGTAGTTGATTCTGTTTTAATGTACGGCAGTTATCGTTCGTAAAAAAAAAATTACCCTTGATAAAACATAAAATGTTGCTGGTAAACAACCCTATTCCCTTAACCGATCTTCACCAAAACCAACAGGTCTTGAGAACTCTACATTTCAGGGCTGTATGCAAAATATTATATGATTCTGTTTGAATTTGCGGCTGTTATCGTTTGCCATACAAAATACCCTTGATAAAACAAAAACGTGGCAGGTAAACTACCCCTTTCCCTCAAACGATCTTCACCAAAAACAATAGGTCTTTAGTACTCAAGAAACCAGGGCTGTATGCAAAAACTTATTTGATTCTGTTTGAATTTGCGGCTGTTATCGTTTACCATAGAAAAATATCGGTATGGAGAACCATACATGACTTCCATATTCTAAGATTTATATTTAAAATCATTTTCAGCCAAACAGCCAGGGAAGGAATTTTAACAAAAAAATACTTCTTTGTTGCCAATAACGTAGTACACATATAAAAAAAAATTATCCCCTCCCCCTTCAACTATAATTTTGATTTATAGAAAATTACCCCCAGCCCGTTCAACTAGCCTCTTCATTTATAGATATTTCATCTACGTTTCTACAGTGGATTATTAAGATCTTATCAGGATACTTTATCAAAATTAAGTACTTTACTCATGTTACAACAAAAAATGTTTCAGGTAAACTGCCGTTTCCCCATAACCGATCTTCACCAAAATCAACAGACATTGAGTTCTCTAAAGCTCAGGCACATATGTAAAAAATTATTTGATTCTGTTTGAATTTACGGCAGTTATGGTTCGTCATATAAAAAATTATCC
This sequence comes from Magicicada septendecula, assembly GCA_034769895.1. Classification (NCBI taxonomy): domain Eukaryota; kingdom Metazoa; phylum Arthropoda; class Insecta; order Hemiptera; family Cicadidae; genus Magicicada; species Magicicada septendecula. The sequence goes on along the minus strand of CM068374.1, from coordinate 126,632,253 downwards.
ATGTTAAAACATAAAACATGAGATTTATAAAACATATCTAAGATTTATATTTAAAATCATTTTTGAAATAAAATATTTTCATAGAACCTACTAACGCTGGGGAAATCTGAGGAGCCAATCAGAGTTGGGCCTACCTGTCACTCTGCTGAATTTGGTGGAAAGCCCTGTCACTGTCGTCAAAGTATCAGCCTTGACAGGGTCCTCTTTTTCTGCAAAATGGGAGAGGCTTGAGATGGAGTGAGTGACATGGTCCCCACCTCAATGAAGAACCCATTGTTTTATAAAAATATATTTAAATTTTGAAAACTGAAAATTCTTTTCTTGTTGTAAATATTTATATTTTATAATCAAAATGACTTTATTTTTGTTACCTGGCAACAAAATTATTTTATTTTCAACAATTACCATTGTTTCAAAAAGTTTAAATAAATTTTCAAGTACTTTACTCTTGTTAAAACGTAAAAGGTTGCAGGTAAACTACCTCTTCCCCTTAACCGATCTTCACCAAAATCGAAAATCCTTGAGACCTCTACAATTCAGGGACGTATACAAAAAATTATTTGATTCTGTTTGAATTTGCGGCTGTTTACGTTTGCCATAGAAAATACGCTTGATAAAAAAATGTTGCAGGTAAACTACCCCTTCCCCTTAACCGATCTTCACCAAAAAAAATAGGTCTTGAGTACTCTACAAATCAGGGCTGTATGCAGAAAATTATTTGATTCTGTTTGAACTTGCGGCTGTTATCGTTTGCCATAGAAAATACCCTTGTTAAAAAAACGTTGTAGGTAAACTACCCCTTTCCCTTAATCGATCTTCACCAAAAACAATAGGTCTTAAGAACTCTATAATTTAGGGCTGCATGCAAATAATTTTTGATTCTGTTTGAATTTGCGGCTGTTATCGTTTGCCATAGGAAATACCCTTGTTAAAACATAAAACGTTACAGGTAAACTACCCCCTTTCCTTAACCGATCTTCACCAAAAACAATAGGTCTTGAGAACTCTACAATATAGGGCAGTATGCGAGACATTATTTGATTCTGTTTGAATTTGCGGCTGTTATCGTTTGCCAAAAAAAAAATTTCCCTTGATAAAAAAAAACCGTTGCAGGTAAACTACCCCTTTCCCTTAACCGATCCTCACCAACACCAATAGGTATTGAGAACTCTACAATGCAGGGCTGTATGCAAAACATCATTTGATTCTGTTTGAATTTGCGGCTGTTATCGTTTACCATAGAAAAATATCGGTATGGAGAACCATACATGACTTCCATGTTCTAAGATTTATATTTAAAATCATATTCGAAATGAAATATTTCCATAGAAACTACGTCTTTCTACTTATTGCTTCAGCATTAACCACAGTACTGTGGTTACTAACGTATACCGCCTCACGTTTTCGCACTCGATTTTCACCGATGATGGCAGTCGATGGCACTGCCGAAAAGTCTGGTTTTGCAGAAAACATTGAACTGCGGCTAAAGAGCCCGGGAAGCAATTTTAACAAAAAACTACTTCTTTGTTGCCGATAACGTAGTACACATATAAAAAATTCTCCCCTCCACCTTCAACTATAATCTTAATAATAGAAAATTACCCCCACCCCGTTCACCTAACTTCTTCATTTATAGATATTTCATCTACGTTTCTACATTGGATTACTATGAGCTTATCAGGATACTTTATTTATAAAAATTAAGTACTTTTCTCTTGTTAAATCATAAAATGTTTCAGGTAAACTACCCCTTTCTCTTAACCGATCTTCTCCAAAATCAACAGACCTTCCGTCCTCTACAATTCAGCGAAGCATGCAAAAAAATATTTGATTCTGTTTGAATGTGCGGCAGTTATCGTTCGTCATGGAAACATTTCTCTTGTTACAACATAAAATGTTGCAGGTAAACTACCCCTTTCCCTTAACCGATGTTCACCAAAATCAATATACCTTGAGCTCTCTGCAACTCAGGGGGTGCAAAAAATTATTTGATTCTCATTGAATTTTCGGCAGGTATCGTTCGTCATAAAAAAAATACCCTTTTTAAAACATAAAACGTTGCTGATTAACTACCCTTCCCTTAACCAATCTTCAACAAAATCAACAGACCTTGAGTTCTCTTTAGTTCAAAAAGGTATGCAAAAACCTAGTTGATTCTGTTTGAATTTACGGCAGTTATCGTTTGTCATATAAAAAATTACCCTTGTTAAAACATAAAATGTTGCTGGTAAACTACCCCTTTCCCTTAACCGATCTTCACCAACACCAATACGTATTGAGAACTCTACAATACAGGGCTGTATGCAAAACATCATTTGATTCTGTTTGAATTTGCGGCTGTTATCCTTTGCCATAGAAAACACCCTTGATAAAACATAAAACGTTGCTGGTAAACTACCCTATTCCATTAACCGATCTTCACCAAAAACAATAGGTCTTGAGAACTCTACAGTTCAGGGCAGTATGCAAAACATTAGTTGATTCTCTTTGAATTTACGGCAGTTATCGTTCGTCATAGAAAAAATACCCTTGTTAAAACATAAAACGTTGCCGGTAAACTACCCCTTCCCCTTAACCGATCTTCAACAAAATCAACAGACGTTGAGTTCTGTATAATTTAAAAAGGTATGCAGAAGAGTAGTTGATTCTGTTTTAATGTACGGCAGTTATCGTTCGTAAAAAAAAAATTACCCTTGATAAAACATAAAATGTTGCTGGTAAACAACCCTATTCCCTTAACCGATCTTCACCAAAACCAACAGGTCTTGAGAACTCTACATTTCAGGGCTGTATGCAAAATATTATATGATTCTGTTTGAATTTGCGGCTGTTATCGTTTGCCATACAAAATACCCTTGATAAAACAAAAACGTGGCAGGTAAACTACCCCTTTCCCTCAAACGATCTTCACCAAAAACAATAGGTCTTTAGTACTCAATAAACCAGGGCTGTATGCAAAAACTTATTTGATTCTGTTTGAATTTGCGGCTGTTATCGTTTACCATAGAAAAATATCGGTATGGAGAACCATACATGACTTCCATATTCTAAGATTTATATTTAAAATCATTTTCAGCCAAACAGCCAGGGAAGGAATTTTAACAAAAAAATACTTCTTTGTTGCCAATAACGTAGTACACATATAAAAAAAAATTATCCCCTCCCCCTTCAACTATAATTTTGATTTATAGAAAATTACCCCCAGCCCGTTCAACTAGCCTCTTCATTTATAGATATTTCATCTACGTTTCTACAGTAGATTATTAAGATCTTATCAGGATACTTTATCAAAATTAAGTACTTTACTCATGTTACAACAAAAAATGTTTCAGGTAAACTGCCGTTTCCCCATAACCGATCTTCACCAAAATCAACAGACATTGAGTTCTCTAAAGCTCAGGCACATATGTAAAAAATTATTTGATTCTGTTTGAATTTACGGCAGTTATGGTTCGTCATATAAAAAATTATCCATGTTAAAACATAAAACATGAGATTTATAAAACATATCTAAGATTTATATTTTAAATCATTTTTGAAATAAAATATTTTCATAGAACCTACTAACGCTGGGGAAATCTGAGGAGCCAATCAGAGTTGGGCCTACCTGTCACTCTGCTGAATTTGGTGGAAAGCCCTGTCACTGTCGTCAAAGTATCAGCCTTGACAGGGTCCTCTTTTTCTGCAAAATGGGAGAGGCTTGAGATGGAGTGAGTGACATGGTCCCCACCTCAATGAAGAACCCATTGTTTTATAAAAATATATTTAAATTTTGAAAACTGAAAATTCTTTTCTTGTTGTAAATATTTATATTTTATAATCAAAATGACTTTATTTTTGTTACCTGGCAACAAAATTATTTTATTTTCAACAATTACCATTGTTTCAAAAAGTTTAAATAAATTTTCAAGTACTTTACTCTTGTTAAAACGTAAAAGGTTGCAGGTAAACTACCTCTTCCCCTTAACCGATCTTCACCAAAATCGAAAATCCTTGAGACCTCTACAATTCAGGGACGTATACAAAAAATTATTTGATTCTGTTTGAATTTGCGGCTGTTTACGTTTGCCATAGAAAATACGCTTGATAAAAAAATGTTGCAGGTAAACTACCCCTTCCCCTTAACCGATCTTCACCAAAAAAAATAGGTCTTGAGTACTCTACAAATCAGGGCTGCATGCAGAAAATTATTTGATTCTGTTTGAACTTGCGGCTGTTATCGTTTGCCATAGAAAATACCCTTGTTAAAAAAACGTTGTAGGTAAACTACCCCTTTCCCTTAATCGATCTTCACCAAAAACAATAGGTCTTAAGAACTCTATAATTTAGGGCTGCATGCAAATAATTTTTGATTCTGTTTGAATTTGCGGCTGTTATCGTTTGCCATAGGAAATACCCTTGTTAAAACATAAAACGTTACAGGTAAACTACCCCCTTCCCTTAACCGATCTTCACCAAAAACAATAGGTCTTGAGAACTCTACAATATAGGGCAGTATGCGAGACATTATTTGATTCTGTTTGAATTTGCGGCTGTTATCGTTTGCCAAAAAAAAAATTTCCCTTGATAAAAAAAAACCGTTGCAGGTAAACTACCCCTTTCCCTTAACCGATCCTCACCAACACCAATAGGTATTGAGAACTCTACAATGCAGGGCTGTATGCAAAACATCATTTGATTCTGTTTGAATTTGCGGCTGTTATCGTTTACCATAGAAAAATATCGGTATGGAGAACCATACATGACTTCCATGTTCTAAGATTTATATTTAAAATCATATTCGAAATGAAATATTTCCATAGAAACTACGTCTTTCTACTTATTGCTTCAGCATTAACCACAGTACTGTGGTTACTAACGTATACCGCCTCACGTTTTCGCACTCGATTTTCACCGATGATGGCAGTCGATGGCACTGCCGAAAAGTCTGGTTTTGCAGAAAACATTGAACTGCGGCTAAAGAGCCCGGGAAGCAATTTTAACAAAAAACTACTTCTTTGTTGCCGATAACGTAGTACACATATAAAAAATTCTCCCCTCCACCTTCAACTATAATCTTAATAATAGAAAATTACCCCCACCCCGTTCACCTAACTTCTTCATTTATAGATATTTCATCTACGTTTCTACATTGGATTACTATGAGCTTATCAGGATACTTTATTTATAAAAATTAAGTACTTTTCTCTTGTTAAATCATAAAATGTTTCAGGTAAACTACCCCTTTCTCTTAACCGATCTTCTCCAAAATCAACAGACCTTCCGTCCTCTACAATTCAGCGAAGCATGCAAAAAAATATTTGATTCTGTTTGAATGTGCGGCAGTTATCGTTCGTCATGGAAACATTTCTCTTGTTACAACATAAAATGTTGCAGGTAAACTACCCCTTTCCCTTAACCGATCTTCACCAAAATCAATATACCTTGAGCTCTCTGCAACTCAGGGGGTGCAAAAAATTATTTGATTCTCATTGAATTTTCGGCAGGTATCGTTCGTCATAAAAAAAATACCCTTTTTAAAACATAAAACGTTGCTGATTAACTACCCTTCCCTTAACCAATCTTCAACAAAATCAACAGACCTTGAGTTCTCTTTAGTTCAAAAAGGTATGCAAAAACCTAGTTGATTCTGTTTGAATTTACGGCAGTTATCGTTTGTCATATAAAAAATTACCCTTGTTAAAACATAAAATGTTGCTGGTAAACTACCCCTTTCCCTTAACCGATCTTCACCAACACCAATACGTATTGAGAACTCTACAATACAGGGCTGTATGCAAAACATCATTTGATTCTGTTTGAATTTGCGGCTGTTATCCTTTGCCATAGAAAACACCCTTGATAAAACATAAAACGTTGCTGGTAAACTACCCTATTCCATTAACCGATCTTCACCAAAAACAATAGGTCTTGAGAACTCTACAATTCAGGGCAGTATGCAAAACATTAGTTGATTCTCTTTGAATTTACGGCAGTTATCGTTCGTCATAGAAAAAATACCCTTGTTAAAACATAAAACGTTGCCGGTAAACTACCCCTTTCCCTTAACCGATCTTCAACAAAATCAACAGACGTTGAGTTCTGTATAATTTAAAAAGGTATGCAGAAGAGTAGTTGATTCTGTTTTAATGTACGGCAGTTATCGTTCGTAAAAAAAAAATTACCCTTGATAAAACATAAAATGTTGCTGGTAAACAACCCTATTCCCTTAACCGATCTTCACCAAAACCAACAGGTCTTGAGAACTCTACATTTCAGGGCTGTATGCAAAATATTATATGATTCTGTTTGAATTTGCGGCTGTTATCGTTTGCCATACAAAATACCCTTGATAAAACAAAAACGTGGCAGGTAAACTACCCCTTTCCCTCAAACGATCTTCACCAAAAACAATAGGTCTTTAGTACTCAATAAACCAGGGCTGTATGCAAAAACTTATTTGATTCTGTTTGAATTTGCGGCTGTTATCGTTTACCATAGAAAAATATCGGTATGGAGAACCATACATGACTTCCATATTCTAAGATTTATATTTAAAATCATTTTCAGCCAAACAGCCAGGGAAGGAATTTTAACAAAAAAATACTTCTTTGTTGCCAATAACGTAGTACACATATAAAAAAAAATTATCCCCTCCCCCTTCAACTATAATTTTGATTTATAGAAAATTACCCCCAGCCCGTTCAACTAGCCTCTTCATTTATAGATATTTCATCTACGTTTCTACAGTAGATTATTAAGATCTTATCAGGATACTTTATCAAAATTAAGTACTTTACTCATGTTACAACAAAAAATGTTTCAGGTAAACTGCCGTTTCCCCATAACCGATCTTCACCAAAATCAACAGACATTGAGTTCTCTAAAGCTCAGGCACATATGTAAAAAATTATTTGATTCTGTTTGAATTTACGGCAGTTATGGTTCGTCATATAAAAAATTATCCATGTTAAAACATAAAACATGAGATTTATAAAACATATCTAAGATTTATATTTTAAATCATTTTTGAAATAAAATATTTTCATAGAACCTACTAACGCTGGGGAAATCTGAGGAGCCAATCAGAGTTGGGCCTACCTGTCACTCTGCTGAATTTGGTGGAAAGCCCTGTCACTGTCGTCAAAGTATCAGCCTTGACAGGGTCCTCTTTTTCTGCAAAATGGGAGAGGCTTGAGATGGAGTGAGTGACATGGTCCCCACCTCAATGAAGAACCCATTGTTTTATAAAAATATATTTAAATTTTGAAAACTGAAAATTCTTTTCTTGTTGTAAATATTTATATTTTATAATCAAAATGACTTTATTTTTGTTACCTGGCAACAAAATTATTTTATTTTCAACAATTACCATTGTTTCAAAAAGTTTAAATAAATTTTCAAGTACTTTACTCTTGTTAAAACGTAAAAGGTTGCAGGTAAACTACCTCTTCCCCTTAACCGATCTTCACCAAAATCGAAAATCCTTGAGACCTCTACAATTCAGGGACGTATACAAAAAATTATTTGATTCTGTTTGAATTTGCGGCTGTTTACGTTTGCCATAGAAAATACGCTTGATAAAAAAATGTTGCAGGTAAACTACCCCTTCCCCTTAACCGATCTTCACCAAAAAAAATAGGTCTTGAGTACTCTACAAATCAGGGCTGTATGCAGAAAATTATTTGATTCTGTTTGAACTTGCGGCTGTTATCGTTTGCCATAGAAAATACCCTTGTTAAAAAAACGTTGTAGGTAAACTACCCCTTTCCCTTAATCGATCTTCACCAAAAACAATAGGTCTTAAGAACTCTATAATTTAGGGCTGCATGCAAATAATTTTTGATTCTGTTTGAATTTGCGGCTGTTATCGTTTGCCATAGGAAATACCCTTGTTAAAACATAAAACGTTACAGGTAAACTACCCCCTTCCCTTAACCGATCTTCACCAAAAACAATAGGTCTTGAGAACTCTACAATATAGGGCAGTATGCGAGACATTATTTGATTCTGTTTGAATTTGCGGCTGTTATCGTTTGCCAAAAAAAAAATTTCCCTTGATAAAAAAAAACCGTTGCAGGTAAACTACCCCTTTCCCTTAACCGATCCTCACCAACACCAATAGGTATTGAGAACTCTACAATGCAGGGCTGTATGCAAAACATCATTTGATTCTGTTTGAATTTGCGGCTGTTATCGTTTACCATAGAAAAATATCGGTATGGAGAACCATACATGACTTCCATGTTCTAAGATTTATATTTAAAATCATATTCGAAATGAAATATTTCCATAGAAACTACGTCTTTCTACTTATTGCTTCAGCATTAACCACAGTACTGTGGTTACTAACGTATACCGCCTCACGTTTTCGCACTCGATTTTCACCGATGATGGCAGTCGATGGCACTGCCGAAAAGTCTGGTTTTGCAGAAAACATTGAACTGCGGCTAAAGAGCCCGGGAAGCAATTTTAACAAAAAACTACTTCTTTGTTGCCGATAACGTAGTACACATATAAAAAATTCTCCCCTCCACCTTCAACTATAATCTTAATAATAGAAAATTACCCCCACCCCGTTCACCTAACTTCTTCATTTATAGATATTTCATCTACGTTTCTACATTGGATTACTATGAGCTTATCAGGATACTTTATTTATAAAAATTAAGTACTTTTCTCTTGTTAAATCATAAAATGTTTCAGGTAAACTACCCCTTTCTCTTAACCGATCTTCTCCAAAATCAACAGACCTTCCGTCCTCTACAATTCAGCGAAGCATGCAAAAAAATATTTGATTCTGTTTGAATGTGCGGCAGTTATCGTTCGTCATGGAAACATTTCTCTTGTTACAACATAAAATGTTGCAGGTAAACTACCCCTTTCCCTTAACCGATCTTCACCAAAATCAATATACCTTGAGCTCTCTGCAACTCAGGGGGTGCAAAAAATTATTTGATTCTCATTGAATTTTCGGCAGGTATCGTTCGTCATAAAAAAAATACCCTTTTTAAAACATAAAACGTTGCTGATTAACTACCCTTCCCTTAACCAATCTTCAACAAAATCAACAGACCTTGAGTTCTCTTTAGTTCAAAAAGGTATGCAAAAACCTAGTTGATTCTGTTTGAATTTACGGCAGTTATCGTTTGTCATATAAAAAATTACCCTTGTTAAAACATAAAATGTTGCTGGTAAACTACCCCTTTCCCTTAACCGATCTTCACCAACACCAATACGTATTGAGAACTCTACAATACAGGGCTGTATGCAAAACATCATTTGATTCTGTTTGAATTTGCGGCTGTTATCCTTTGCCATAGAAAACACCCTTGATAAAACATAAAACGTTGCTGGTAAACTACCCTATTCCATTAACCGATCTTCACCAAAAACAATAGGTCTTGAGAACTCTACAATTCAGGGCAGTATGCAAAACATTAGTTGATTCTCTTTGAATTTACGGCAGTTATCGTTCGTCATAGAAAAAATACGCTTGTTAAAACATAAAACGTTGCCGGTAAACTACCCCTTTCCCTTAACCGATCTTCAACAAAATCAACAGACGTTGAGTTCTGTATAATTTAAAAAGGTATGCAGAAGAGTAGTTGATTCTGTTTTAATGTACGGCAGTTATCGTTCGTAAAAAAAAAAATTACCCTTGATAAAACATAAAATGTTGCTGGTAAACAACCCTATTCCCTTAACCGATCTTCACCAAAACCAACAGGTCTTGAGAACTCTACATTTCAGGGCTGTATGCAAAATATTATATGATTCTATTTGAATTTGCGGCTGTTATCGTTTGCCATACAAAATACCCTTGATAAAACAAAAACGTGGCAGGTAAACTACCCCTTTCCCTCAAACGATCTTCACCAAAAACAATAGGTCTTTAGTACTCAAGAAACCAGGGCGGTATGCAAAAACTTATTTGATTCTGTTTGAATTTGCGGCTGTTATCGTTTACCATAGAAAAATATCGGTATGGAGAACCATACATGACTTCCATATTCTAAGATTTATATTTAAAATCATTTTCAGCCAAACAGCCAGGGAAGGAATTTTAACAAAAAAATACTTCTTTGTTGCCAATAACGTAGTACACATATAAAAAAAAATTATCCCCTCCCCCTTCAACTATAATTTTGATTTATAGAAAATTACCCCCAGCCCGTTCAACTAGCCTCTTCATTTATAGATATTTCATCTACGTTTCTACAGTGGATTATTAAGATCTTATCAGGATACTTTATCAAAATTAAGTACTTTACTCATGTTACAACAAAAAATGTTTCAGGTAAACTGCCGTTTCCCCATAACCGATCTTCACCAAAATCAACAGACATTGAGTTCTCTAAAGCTCAGGCACATATGTAAAAAATTATTTGATTCTGTTTGAATTTACGGCAGTTATGGTTCGTCATATAAAAAATTATCCATGTTAAAACATAAAACATGAGATTTATAAAACATATCTAAGATTTATATTTTAAATCATTTTTGAAATAAAATATTTTCATAGAACCTACTAACGCTGGGGAAATCTGAGGAGCCAATCAGAGTTGGGCCTACCTGTCACTCTGCTGAATTTGGTGGAAAGCCCTGTCACTGTCGTCAAAGTATCAGCCTTGACAGGGTCCTCTTTTTCTGCAAAATGGGAGAGGCTTGAGATGGAGTGAGTGACATGGTCCCCACCTCAATGAAGAACCCATTGTTTTATAAAAATATATTTAAATTTTGAAAACTGAAAATTCTTTTCTTGTTGTAAATATTTATATTTTATAATCAAAATGACTTTATTTTTGTTACCTGGCAACAAAATTATTTTATTTTCAACAATTACCATTGTTTCAAAAAGTTTAAATAAATTTTCAAGTACTTTACTCTTGTTAAAACGTAAAAGGTTGCAGGTAAACTACCTCTTCCCCTTAACCGATCTTCACCAAAATCGAAAATCCTTGAGACCTCTACAATTCAGGGACGTATACAAAAAATTATTTGATTCTGTTTGAATTTGCGGCTGTTTACGTTTGCCATAGAAAATACGCTTGATAAAAAAATGTTGCAGGTAAACTACCCCTTCCCCTTAACCGATCTTCACCAAAAAAAATAGGTCTTGAGTACTCTACAAATCAGGGCTGTATGCAGAAAATTATTTGATTCTGTTTGAACTTGCGGCTGTTATCGTTTGCCATAGAAAATACCCTTGTTAAAAAAACGTTGTAGGTAAACTACCCCTTTCCCTTAATCGATCTTCACCAAAAACAATAGGTCTTAAGAACTCTATAATTTAGGGGTGCATGCAAATAATTTTTGATTCTGTTTGAATTTGCGGCTGTTATCGTTTGCCATAGGAAATACCCTTGTTAAAACATAAAACGTTACAGGTAAACTACCCCCTTCCCTTAACCGATCTTCACCAAAAACAATAGGTCTTGAGAACTCTACAATATAGGGCAGTATGCGAGACATTATTTGATTCTGTTTGAATTTGCGGCTGTTATCGTTTGCCAAAAAAAAAATTTCCCTTGATAAAAAAAAACCGTTGCAGGTAAACTACCCCTTTCCCTTAACCGATCCTCACCAACACCAATAGGTATTGAGAACTCTACAATGCAGGGCTGTATGCAAAACATCATTTGATTCTGTTTGAATTTGCGGCTGTTATCGTTTACCATAGAAAAATATCGGTATGGAGAACCATACATGACTTCCATGTTCTAAGATTTATATTTAAAATCATATTCGAAATGAAATATTTCCATAGAAACTACGTCTTTCTACTTATTGCTTCAGCATTAACCACAGTACTGTGGTTACTAACGTATACCGCCTCACGTTTTCGCACTCGATTTTCACCGATGATGGCAGTCGATGGCACTGCCGAAAAGTCTGGTTTTGCAGAAAACATTGAACTGCGGCTAAAGAGCCCGGGAAGCAATTTTAACAAAAAACTACTTCTTTGTTGCCGATAACGTAGTACACATATAAAAAATTCTCCCCTCCACCTTCAACTATAATCTTAATAATAGAAAATTACCCCCACCCCGTTCACCTAACTTCTTCATTTATAGATATTTCATCTACGTTTCTACATTGGATTACTATGAGCTTATCAGGATACTTTATTTATAAAAATTAAGTACTTTTCTCTTGTTAAATCATAAAATGTTTCAGGTAAACTACCCCTTTCTCTTAACCGATCTTCTCCAAAATCAACAGACCTTCCGTCCTCTACAATTCAGCGAAGCATGCAAAAAAATATTTGATTCTGTTTGAATGTGCGGCAGTTATCGTTCGTCATGGAAACATTTCTCTTGTTACAACATAAAATGTTGCAGGTAAACTACCCTTCCCTTAACCAATCTTCACCAAAATCAATATACCTTGAGCTCTCTGCAACTCAGGGGGTGCAAAAAATTATTTGATTCTCATTGAATTTTCGGCAGGTATCGTTCGTCATAAAAAAAATACCCTTTTTAAAACATAAAACGTTGCTGATTAACTACCCTTCCCTTAACCAATCTTCAACAAAATCAACAGACCTTGAGTTCTCTTTAGTTCAAAAAGGTATGCAAAAACCTAGTTGATTCTGTTTGAATTTACGGCAGTTATCGTTTGTCATATAAAAAATTACCCTTGTTAAAACATAAAATGTTGCTGGTAAACTACCCCTTTCCCTTAACCGATCTTCACCAACACCAATACGTATTGAGAACTCTACAATACAGGGCTGTATGCAAAACATCATTTGATTCTGTTTGAATTTGCGGCTGTTATCCTTTGCCATAGAAAACACCCTTGATAAAACATAAAACGTTGCTGGTAAACTACCCTATTCCATTAACCGATCTTCACCAAAAACAATAGGTCTTGAGAACTCTACAATTCAGGGCAGTATGCAAAACATTAGTTGATTCTCTTTGAATTTACGGCAGTTATCGTTCGTCATAGAAAAAATACGCTTGTTAAAACATAAAACGTTGCCGGTAAACTACCCCTTTCCCTTAACCGATCTTCAACAAAATCAACAGACGTTGAGTTCTGTATAATTTAAAAAGGTATGCAGAAGAGTAGTTGATTCTGTTTTAATGTACGGCAGTTATCGTTCGTAAAAAAAAAAATTACCCTTGATAAAACATAAAATGTTGCTGGTAAACAACCCTATTCCCTTAACCGATCTTCACCAAAACCAACAGGTCTTGAGAACTCTACATTTCAGGGCTGTATGCAAAATATTATATGATTCTATTTGAATTTGCGGCTGTTATCGTTTGCCATACAAAATACCCTTGATAAAACAAAAACGTGGCAGGTAAACTACCCCTTTCCCTCAAACGATCTTCACCAAAAACAATAGGTCTTTAGTACTCAAGAAACCAGGGCGGTATGCAAAAACTTATTTGATTCTGTTTGAATTTGCGGCTGTTATCGTTTACCATAGAAAAATATCGGTATGGAGAACCATACATGACTTCCATATTCTAAGATTTATATTTAAAATCATTTTCAGCCAAACAGCCAGGGAAGGAATTTTAACAAAAAAATACTTCTTTGTTGCCAATAACGTAGTACACATATAAAAAAAAATTATCCCCTCCCCCTTCAACTATAATTTTGATTTATAGAAAATTACCCCCAGCCCGTTCAACTAGCCTCTTCATTTATAGATATTTCATCTACGTTTCTACAGTGGATTATTAAGATCTTATCAGGATACTTTATCAAAATTAAGTACTTTACTCATGTTACAACAAAAAATGTTTCAGGTAAACTGCCGTTTCCCCATAACCGATCTTCACCAAAATCAACAGACATTGAGTTCTCTAAAGCTCAGGCACATATGTAAAAAATTATTTGATTCTGTTTGAATTTACGGCAGTTATGGTTCGTCATATAAAAAATTATCCATGTTAAAACATAAAACATGAGATTTATAAAACATATCTAAGATTTATATTTTAAATCATTTTTGAAATAAAATATTTTCATAGAACCTACTAACGCTGGGGAAATCTGAGGAGCCAATCAGAGTTGGGCCTACCTGTCACTCTGCTGAATTTGGTGGAAAGCCCTGTCACTGTCGTCAAAGTATCAGCCTTGACAGGGTCCTCTTTTTCTGCAAAATGGGAGAGGCTTGAGATGGAGTGAGTGACATGGTCCCCACCTCAATGAAGAACCCATTGTTTTATAAAAATATATTTAAATTTTGAAAACTGAAAATTCTTTTCTTGTTGTAAATATTTATATTTTATAATCAAAATGACTTTATTTTTGTTACCTGGCAACAAAATTATTTTATTTTCAACAATTACCATTGTTTCAAAAAGTTTAAATAAATTTTCAAGTACTTTACTCTTGTTAAAACGTAAAAGGTTGCAGGTAAACTACCTCTTCCCCTTAACCGATCTTCACCAAAATCGAAAATCCTTGAGACCTCTACAATTCAGGGACGTATACAAAAAATTATTTGATTCTGTTTGAATTTGCGGCTGTTTACGTTTGCCATAGAAAATACGCTTGATAAAAAAATGTTGCAGGTAAACTACCCCTTCCCCTTAACCGATCTTCACCAAAAAAAATAGGTCTTGAGTACTCTACAAATCAGGGCTGTATGCAGAAAATTATTTGATTCTGTTTGAACTTGCGGCTGTTATCGTTTGCCATAGAAAATACCCTTGTTAAAAAAACGTTGTAGGTAAACTACCCCTTTCCCTTAATCGATCTTCACCAAAAACAATAGGTCTTAAGAACTCTATAATTTAGGGGTGCATGCAAATAATTTTTGATTCTGTTTGAATTTGCGGCTGTTATCGTTTGCCATAGGAAATACCCTTGTTAAAACATAAAACGTTACAGGTAAACTACCCCCTTCCCTTAACCGATCTTCACCAAAAACAATAGGTCTTGAGAACTCTACAATATAGGGCAGTATGCGAGACATTATTTGATTCTGTTTGAATTTGCGGCTGTTATCGTTTGCCAAAAAAAAAATTTCCCTTGATAAAAAAAAACCGTTGCTGGTAAACTACCCCTTTCCCTTAACCGATCCTCACCAACACCAATAGGTATTGAGAACTCTACAATGCAGGGCTGTATGCAAAACATCATTTGATTCTGTTTGAATTTGCGGCTGTTATCGTTTACCATAGAAAAATATCGGTATGGAGAACCATACATGACTTCCATGTTCTAAGATTTATATTTAAAATCATATTCGAAATGAAATATTTCCATAGAAACTACGTCTTTCTACTTATTGCTTCAGCATTAACCACAGTACTGTGGTTACTAACGTATACCGCCTCACGTTTTCGCACTCGATTTTCACCGATGATGGCAGTCGATGGCACTGCCGAAAAGTCTGGTTTTGCAGAAAACATTGAACTGCGGCTAAAGAGCCCGGGAAGCAATTTTAACAAAAAACTACTTCTTTGTTGCCGATAACGTAGTACACATATAAAAAATTCTCCCCTCCACCTTCAACTATAATCTTAATAATAGAAAATTACCCCCACCCCGTTCACCTAACTTCTTCATTTATAGATATTTCATCTACGTTTCTACATTGGATTACTATGAGCTTATCAGGATACTTTATTTATAAAAATTAAGTACTTTTCTCTTGTTAAATCATAAAATGTTTCAGGTAAACTACCCCTTTCTCTTAACCGATCTTCTCCAAAATCAACAGACCTTCCGTCCTCTACAATTCAGCGAAGCATGCAAAAAAATATTTGATTCTGTTTGAATGTGCGGCAGTTATCGTTCGTCATGGAAACATTTCTCTTGTTACAACATAAAATGTTGCAGGTAAACTACCCCTTTCCCTTAACCGATGTTCACCAAAATCAATATACCTTGAGCTCTCTGCAACTCAGGGGGTGCAAAAAATTATTTGATTCTCATTGAATTTTCGGCAGGTATCGTTCGTCATAAAAAAAATACCCTTTTTAAAACATAAAACGTTGCTGATTAACTACCCTTCCCTTAACCAATCTTCAACAAAATCAACAGACCTTGAGTTCTCTTTAGTTCAAAAATGTATGCAAAAACCTAGTTGATTCTGTTTGAATTTACGGCAGTTATCGTTTGTCATATAAAAAATTACCCTTGTTAAAACATAAAATGTTGCTGGTAAACTACCCCTTTCCCTTAACCGATCTTCACCAACACCAATACGTATTGAGAACTCTACAATACAGGGCTGTATGCAAAACATCATTTGATTCTGTTTGAATTTGCGGCTGTTATCCTTTGCCATAGAAAACACCCTTGATAAAACATAAAACGTTGCTGGTAAACTACCCTATTCCATTAACCGATCTTCACCAAAAACAATAGGTCTTGAGAACTCTACAATTCAGGGCAGTATGCAAAACATTAGTTGATTCTCTTTGAATTTACGGCAGTTATCGTTCGTCATAGAAAAAATACGCTTGTTAAAACATAAAACGTTGCCGGTAAACTACCCCTTTCCCTTAACCGATCTTCAACAAAATCAACAGACGTTGAGTTCTGTATAATTTAAAAAGGTATGCAGAAGAGTAGTTGATTCTGTTTTAATGTACGGCAGTTATCGTTCGTAAAAAAAAAATTACCCTTGATAAAACATAAAATGTTGCTGGTAAACAACCCTATTCCCTTAACCGATCTTCACCAAAACCAACAGGTCTTGAGAACTCTACATTTCAGGGCTGTATGCAAAATATTATATGATTCTGTTTGAATTTGCGGCTGTTATCGTTTGCCATACAAAATACCCTTGATAAAACAAAAACGTGGCAGGTAAACTACCCCTTTCCCTCAAACGATCTTCACCAAAAACAATAGGTCTTTAGTACTCAATAAACCAGGGCTGTATGCAAAAACTTATTTGATTCTGTTTGAATTTGCGGCTGTTATCGTTTACCATAGAAAAATATCGGTATGGAGAACCATACATGACTTCCATATTCTAAGATTTATATTTAAAATCATTTTCAGCCAAACAGCCAGGGAAGGAATTTTAACAAAAAAATACTTCTTTGTTGCCAATAACGTAGTACACATATAAAAAAAAATTATCCCCTCCCCCTTCAACTATAATTTTGATTTATAGAAAATTACCCCCAGCCCGTTCAACTAGCCTCTTCATTTATAGATATTTCATCTACGTTTCTACAGTGGATTATTAAGATCTTATCAGGATACTTTATCAAAATTAAGTACTTTACTCATGTTACAACAAAAAATGTTTCAGGTAAACTGCCGTTTCCCCATAACCGATCTTCACCAAAATCAACAGACATTGAGTTCTCTAAAGCTCAGGCACATATGTAAAAAATTATTTGATTCTGTTTGAATTTACGGCAGTTATGGTTCGTCATATAAAAAATTATCCATGTTAAAACATAAAACATGAGATTTATAAAACATATCTAAGATTTATATTTAAAATCATTTTTGAAATAAAATATTTTCATAGAACCTACTAACGCTGGGGAAATCTGAGGAGCCAATCAGAGTTGGGCCTACCTGTCACTCTGCTGAATTTGGTGGAAAGCCCTGTCACTGTCGTCAAAGTATCAGCCTTGACAGGGTCCTCTTTTTCTGCAAAATGGGAGAGGCTTGAGATGGAGTGAGTGACATGGTCCCCACCTCAATGAAGAACCCATTGTTTTATAAAAATATATTTAAATTTTGAAAACTGAAAATTCTTTTCTTGTTCTAATATTTATATTTTATAATCAAAATGACTTTATTTTTGTTACCTGGCAACAAAATTATTTTATTTTCAACAATTACCATTGTTTCAAAAAGTTTAAATAAATTTTCAAGTACTTTACTCTTGTTAAAACGTAAAAGGTTGCAGGTAAACTACCTCTTCCCCTTAACCGATCTTCACCAAAATCGAAAATCCTTGAGACCTCTACAATTCAGGGAAGTATACAAAAAATTATTTGATTCTGTTTGAATTTGCGGCTGTTTACGTTTGCCATAGAAAATACGCTTGATAAAAAAATGTTGCAGGTAAACTACCCCTTCCCCTTAACCGATCTTCACCAAAAAAAATAGGTCTTGAGTACTCTACAAATCAGGGCTGTATGCAGAAAATTATTTGATTCTGTTTGAACTTGCGGCTGTTATCGTTTGCCATAGAAAATACCCTTGTTAAAAAAACGTTGTAGGTAAACTACCCCTTTCCCTTAATCGATCTTCACCAAAAACAATAGGTCTTAAGAACTCTATAATTTAGGGGTGCATGCAAATAATTTTTGATTCTGTTTGAATTTGCGGCTGTTATCGTTTGCCATAGGAAATACCCTTGTTAAAACATAAAACGTTACAGGTAAACTACCCCCTTCCCTTAACCGATCTTCACCAAAAACAATAGGTCTTGAGAACTCTACAATATAGGGCAGTATGCGAGACATTATTTGATTCTGTTTGAATTTGCGGCTGTTATCGTTTGCCAAAAAAAAAATTTCCCTTGATAAAAAAAAACCGTTGCAGGTAAACTACCCCTTTCCCTTAACCGATCCTCACCAACACCAATAGGTATTGAGAACTCTACAATGCAGGGCTGTATGCAAAACATCATTTGATTCTGTTTGAATTTGCGGCTGTTATCGTTTACCATAGAAAAATATCGGTATGGAGAACCATACATGACTTCCATGTTCTAAGATTTATATTTAAAATCATATTCGAAATGAAATATTTCCATAGAAACTACGTCTTTCTACTTATTGCTTCAGCATTAACCACAGTACTGTGGTTACTAACGTATACCGCCTCACGTTTTCGCACTCGATTTTCACCGATGATGGCAGTCGATGGCACTGCCGAAAAGTCTGGTTTTGCAGAAAACATTGAACTGCGGCTAAAGAGCCCGGGAAGCAATTTTAACAAAAAACTACTTCTTTGTTGCCGATAACGTAGTACACATATAAAAAATTCTCCCCTCCACCTTCAACTATAATCTTAATAATAGAAAATTACCCCCACCCCGTTCACCTAACTTCTTCATTTATAGATATTTCATCTACGTTTCTACATTGGATTACTATGAGCTTATCAGGATACTTTATTTATAAAAATTAAGTACTTTTCTCTTGTTAAATCATAAAATGTTTCAGGTAAACTACCCCTTTCTCTTAACCGATCTTCTCCAAAATCAACAGACCTTCCGTCCTCTACAATTCAGCGAAGCATGCAAAAAAATATTTGATTCTGTTTGAATGTGCGGCAGTTATCGTTCGTCATGGAAACATTTCTCTTGTTACAACATAAAATGTTGCAGGTAAACTACCCCTTTCCCTTAACCGATCTTCACCAAAATCAATATACCTTGAGCTCTCTGCAACTCAGGGGGTGCAAAAAATTATTTGATTCTCATTGAATTTTCGGCAGGTATCGTTCGTCATAAAAAAAATACCCTTTTTAAAACATAAAACGTTGCTGATTAACTACCCTTCCCTTAACCAATCTTCAACAAAATCAACAGACCTTGAGTTCTCTTTAGTTCAAAAAGGTATGCAAAAACCTAGTTGATTCTGTTTGAATTTACGGCAGTTATCGTTTGTCATATAAAAAATTACCCTTGTTAAAACATAAAATGTTGCTGGTAAACTACCCCTTTCCCTTAACCGATCTTCACCAACACCAATACGTATTGAGAACTCTACAATACAGGGCTGTATGCAAAACATCATTTGATTCTGTTTGAATTTGCGGCTGTTATCCTTTGCCATAGAAAACACCCTTGATAAAACATAAAACGTTGCTGGTAAACTACCCTATTCCATTAACCGATCTTCACCAAAAACAATAGGTCTTGAGAACTCTACAATTCAGGGCAGTATGCAAAACATTAGTTGATTCTCTTTGAATTTACGGCAGTTATCGTTCGTCATAGAAAAAATACGCTTGTTAAAACATAAAACGTTGCCGGTAAACTACCCCTTTCCCTTAACCGATCTTCAACAAAATCAACAGACGTTGAGTTCTGTATAATTTAAAAAGGTATGCAGAAGAGTAGTTGATTCTGTTTTAATGTACGGCAGTTATCGTTCGTAAAAAAAAAAATTACCCTTGATAAAACATAAAATGTTGCTGGTAAACAACCCTATTCCCTTAACCGATCTTCACCAAAACCAACAGGTCTTGAGAACTCTACATTTCAGGGCTGTATGCAAAATATTATATGATTCTATTTGAATTTGCGGCTGTTATCGTTTGCCATACAAAATACCCTTGATAAAACAAAAACGTGGCAGGTAAACTACCCCTTTCCCTCAAACGATCTTCACCAAAAACAATAGGTCTTTAGTACTCAAGAAACCAGGGCTGTATGCAAAAACTTATTTGATTCTGTTTGAATTTGCGGCTGTTATCGTTTACCATAGAAAAATATCGGTATGGAGAACCATACATGACTTCCATATTCTAAGATTTATATTTAAAATCATTTTCAGCCAAACAGCCAGGGAAGGAATTTTAACAAAAAAATACTTCTTTGTTGCCAATAACGTAGTACACATATAAAAAAAAATTATCCCCTCCCCCTTCAACTATAATTTTGATTTATAGAAAATTACCCCCAGCCCGTTCAACTAGCCTCTTCATTTATAGATATTTCATCTACGTTTCTACAGTGGATTATTAAGATCTTATCAGGATACTTTATCAAAATTAAGTACTTTACTCATGTTACAACAAAAAATGTTTCAGGTAAACTGCCGTTTCCCCATAACCGATCTTCACCAAAATCAACAGACATTGAGTTCTCTAAAGCTCAGGCACATATGTAAAAAATTATTTGATTCTGTTTGAATTTACGGCAGTTATGGTTCGTCATATAAAAAATTATCCATGTTAAAACATAAAACATGAGATTTATAAAACATATCTAAGATTTATATTTAAAATCATTTTTGAAATAAAATATTTTCATAGAACCTACTAACGCTGGGGAAATCTGAGGAGCCAATCAGAGTTGGGCCTACCTGCCACTCTGCTGAATTTGGTGGAAAGCCCTGTCACTGTCGTCAAAGTATCAGCCTTGACAGGGTCCTCTTTTTCTGCAAAATGGGAGAGGCTTGAGATGGAGTGAGTGACATGGTCCCCACCTCAATGAAGAACCCATTGTTTTATAAAAATATATTTAAATTTTGAAAACTGAAAATTCTTTTCTTGTTCTAATATTTATATTTTATAATCAAAATGACTTTATTTTTGTTACCTGGCAACAAAATTATTTTATTTTCAACAATTACCATTGTTTCAAAAAGTTTAAATAAATTTTCAAGTACTTTACTCTTGTTAAAACGTAAAAGGTTGCAGGTAAACTACCTCTTCCCCTTAACCGATCTTCACCAAAATCGAAAATCCTTGAGACCTCTACAATTCAGGGACGTATACAAAAAATTATTTGATTCTGTTTGAATTTGCGGCTGTTTACGTTTGCCATAGAAAATACGCTTGATAAAAAAATGTTGCAGGTAAACTACCCCTTCCCCTTAACCGATCTTCACCAAAAAAAATAGGTCTTGAGTACTCTACAAATCAGGGCTGTATGCAGAAAATTATTTGATTCTGTTTGAACTTGCGGCTGTTATCGTTTGCCATAGAAAATACCCTTGTTAAAAAAACGTTGTAGGTAAACTACCCCTTTCCCTTAATCGATCTTCACCAAAAACAATAGGTCTTAAGAACTCTATAATTTAGGGGTGCATGCAAATAATTTTTGATTCTGTTTGAATTTGCGGCTGTTATCGTTTGCCATAGGAAATACCCTTGTTAAAACATAAAACGTTACAGGTAAACTACCCCCTTCCCTTAACTGATCTTCACCAAAAACAATAGGTCTTGAGAACTCTACAATATAGGGCAGTATGCGAGACATTATTTGATTCTGTTTGAATTTGCGGCTGTTATCGTTTGCCAAAAAAAAAATTTCCCTTGATAAAAAAAAACCGTTGCAGGTAAACTACCCCTTTCCCTTAACCGATCCTCACCAACACCAATAGGTATTGAGAACTCTACAATGCAGGGCTGTATGCAAAACATCATTTGATTCTGTTTGAATTTGCGGCTGTTATCGTTTACCATAGAAAAATATCGGTATGGAGAACCATACATGACTTCCATGTTCTAAGATTTATATTTAAAATCATATTCGAAATGAAATATTTCCATAGAAACTACGTCTTTCTACTTATTGCTTCAGCATTAACCACAGTACTGTGGTTACTAACGTATACCGCCTCACGTTTTCGCACTCGATTTTCACCGATGATGGCAGTCGATGGCACTGCCGAAAAGTCTGGTTTTGCAGAAAACATTGAACTGCGGCTAAAGAGCCCGGGAAGCAATTTTAACAAAAAACTACTTCTTTGTTGCCGATAACGTAGTACACATATAAAAAATTCTCCCCTCCACCTTCAACTATAATCTTAATAATAGAAAATTACCCCCACCCCGTTCACCTAACTTCTTCATTTATAGATATTTCATCTACGTTTCTACATTGGATTACTATGAGCTTATCAGGATACTTTATTTATAAAAATTAAGTACTTTTCTCTTGTTAAATCATAAAATGTTTCAGGTAAACTACCCCTTTCTCTTAACCGATCTTCTCCAAAATCAACAGACCTTCCGTCCTCTACAATTCAGCGAAGCATGCAAAAAAATATTTGATTCTGTTTGAATGTGCGGCAGTTATCGTTCGTCATGGAAACATTTCTCTTGTTACAACATAAAATGTTGCAGGTAAACTACCCCTTTCCCTTAACCGATGTTCACCAAAATCAATATACCTTGAGCTCTCTGCAACTCAGGGGGTGCAAAAAATTATTTGATTCTCATTGAATTTTCGGCAGGTATCGTTCGTCATAAAAAAAATACCCTTTTTAAAACATAAAACGTTGCTGATTAACTACCCTTCCCTTAACCAATCTTCAACAAAATCAACAGACCTTGAGTTCTCTTTAGTTCAAAAAGGTATGCAAAAACCTAGTTGATTCTGTTTGAATTTACGGCAGTTATCGTTTGTCATATAAAAAATTACCCTTGTTAAAACATAAAATGTTGCTGGTAAACTACCCCTTTCCCTTAACCGATCTTCACCAACACCAATACGTATTGAGAACTCTACAATACAGGGCTGTATGCAAAACATCATTTGATTCTGTTTGAATTTGCGGCTGTTATCCTTTGCCATAGAAAACACCCTTGATAAAACATAAAACGTTGCTGGTAAACTACCCTATTCCATTAACCGATCTTCACCAAAAACAATAGGTCTTGAGAACTCTACAATTCAGGGCAGTATGCAAAACATTAGTTGATTCTCTTTGAATTTACGGCAGTTATCGTTCGTCATAGAAAAAATACGCTTGTTAAAACATAAAACGTTGCCGGTAAACTACCCCTTTCCCTTAACCGATCTTCAACAAAATCAACAGACGTTGAGTTCTGTATAATTTAAAAAGGTATGCAGAAGAGTAGTTGATTCTGTTTTAATGTACGGCAGTTATCGTTCGTAAAAAAAAAAATTACCCTTGATAAAACATAAAATGTTCCTGGTAAACAACCCTATTCCCTTAACCGATCTTCACCAAAACCAACAGGTCTTGAGAACTCTACATTTCAGGGCTGTATGCAAAATATTATATGATTCTATTTGAATTTGCGGCTGTTATCGTTTGCCATACAAAATACCCTTGATAAAACAAAAACGTGGCAGGTAAACTACCCCTTTCCCTCAAACGATCTTCACCAAAAACAATAGGTCTTTAGTACTCAAGAAACCAGGGCTGTATGCAAAAACTTATTTGATTCTGTTTGAATTTGCGGCTGTTATCGTTTACCATAGAAAAATATCGGTATGGAGAACCATACATGACTTCCATATTCTAAGATTTATATTTAAAATCATTTTCAGCCAAACAGCCAGGGAAGGAATTTTAACAAAAAAATACTTCTTTGTTGCCAATAACGTAGTACACATATAAAAAAAAATTATCCCCTCCCCCTTCAACTATAATTTTGATTTATAGAAAATTACCCCCAGCCCGTTCAACTAGCCTCTTCATTTATAGATATTTCATCTACGTTTCTACAGTGGATTATTAAGATCTTATCAGGATACTTTATCAAAATTAAGTACTTTACTCATGTTACAACAAAAAATGTTTCAGGTAAACTGCCGTTTCCCCATAACCGATCTTCACCAAAATCAACAGACATTGAGTTCTCTAAAGCTCAGGCACATATGTAAAAAATTATTTGATTCTGTTTGAATTTACGGCAGTTATGGTTCGTCATATAAAAAATTATCCATGTTAAAACATAAAACATGAGATTTATAAAACATATCTAAGATTTATATTTAAAATCATTTTTGAAATAAAATATTTTCATAGAACCTACTAACGCTGGGGAAATCTGAGGAGCCAATCAGAGTTGGGCCTACCTGTCACTCTGCTGAATTTGGTGGAAAGCCCTGTCACTGTCGTCAAAGTATCAGCCTTGACAGGGTCCTCTTTTTCTGCAAAATGGGAGAGGCTTGAGATGGAGTGAGTGACATGGTCCCCACCTCAATGAAGAACCCATTGTTTTATAAAAATATATTTAAATTTTGAAAACTGAAAATTCTTTTCTTGTTCTAATATTTATATTTTATAATCAAAATGACTTTATTATTGTTACCTGGCAACAAAATTATTTTATTTTCAACAATTACCATTGTTTCAAAAAGTTTAAATAAATTTTCAAGTACTTTACTCTTGTTAAAACGTAAAAGGTTGCAGGTAAACTACCTCTTCCCCTTAACCGATCTTCACCAAAATCGAAAATCCTTGAGACCTCTACAATTCAGGGACGTATACAAAAAATTATTTGATTCTGTTTGAATTTGCGGCTGTTTAAGTTTGCCATAGAAAATACGCTTGATAAAAAAATGTTGCAGGTAAACTACCCCTTCCCCTTAACCGATCTTCACCAAAAAAATAGGTCTTGAGTACTCTACAAATCAGGGCTGTATGCAGAAAGTTATTTGATTCTGTTTGAACTTGCGGCTGTTATAGTTTGCCATAGAAAATACCCTTGTTAAAAAAACGTTGTAGGTAAACTACCCCTTTCCCTTAATCGATCTTCACCAAAAACAATAGGTCTTAAGAACTCTATAATTTAGGGCTGCATGCAAATAATTTTTGATTCTGTTTGAATTTGCGGCTGTTATCGTTTGCCATAGGAAATACCCTTGTTAAAACATAAAACGTTACAGGTAAACTACCCCCTTCCCTTAACCGATCTTCACCAAAAACAATAGGTCTTGAGAACTCTACAATATAGGGCAGTATGCGAGACATTATTTGATTCTGTTTGAATTTGCGGCTGTTATCGTTTGCCAAAAAAAAAATTTCCCTTGATAAAAAAAAACCGTTGCAGGTAAACTACCCCTTTCCCTTAACCGATCCTCACCAACACCAATAGGTATTGAGAACTCTACAATGCAGGGCTGTATGCAAAACATCATTTGATTCTGTTTGAATTTGCGGCTGTTATCGTTTACCATAGAAAAATATCGGTATGGAGAACCATACATGACTTCCATGTTCTAAGATTTATATTTAAAATCATATTCGAAATGAAATATTTCCATAGAAACTACGTCTTTCTACTTATTGCTTCAGCATTAACCACAGTACTGTGGTTACTAACGTATACCGCCTCACGTTTTCGCACTCGATTTTCACCGATGATGGCAGTCGATGGCACTGCCGAAAAGTCTGGTTTTGCAGAAAACATTGAACTGCGGCTAAAGAGCCCGGGAAGCAATTTTAACAAAAAACTACTTCTTTGTTGCCGATAACGTAGTACACATATAAAAAATTCTCCCCTCCACCTTCAACTATAATCTTAATAATAGAAAATTACCCCCACCCCGTTCACCTAACTTCTTCATTTATAGATATTTCATCTACATTTCTACATTGGATTACTATGAGCTTATCAGGATACTTTATTTATAAAAATTAAGTACTTTTCTCTTGTTAAATCATAAAATGTTTCAGGTAAACTACCCCTTTCTCTTAACCGATCTTCTCCAAAATCAACAGACCTTCCGTCCTCTACAATTCAGCGAAGCATGCAAAAAAATATTTGATTCTGTTTGAATGTGCGGCAGTTATCGTTCGTCATGGAAACATTTCTCTTGTTACAACATAAAATGTTGCAGGTAAACTACCCCTTTCCCTTAACCGATCTTCACCAAAATCAATATACCTTGAGCTCTCTGCAACTCAGGGGGTGCAAAAAATTATTTGATTCTCATTGAATTTTCGGCAGGTATCGTTCGTCATAAAAAAATACCCTTTTTAAAACATAAAACGTTGCTGATTAACTACCCTTCCCTTAACCAATCTTCAACAAAATCAACAGACCTTGAGTTCTCTTTAGTTCAAAAAGGTATGCAAAAACCTAGTTGATTCTGTTTGAATTTACGGCAGTTATCGTTTGTCATATAAAAAATTACCCTTGTTAAAACATAAAATGTTGCTGGTAAACTACCCCTTTCCCTTAACCGATCTTCACCAACACAAATACGTATTGAGAACTCTACAATACAGGGCTGTATGCAAAACATCATTTGATTCTGTTTGAATTTGCGGCTGTTATCCTTTGCCATAGAAAACACCCTTGATAAAACATAAAACGTTGCTGGTAAACTACCCTATTCCATTAACCGATCTTCACCAAAAACAATAGGTCTTGAGAACTCTACAATTCAGGGCAGTATGCAAAACATTAGTTGATTCTCTTTGAATTTACGGCAGTTATCGTTCGTCATAGAAAAAATACCCTTGTTAAAACATAAAACGTTGCCGGTAAACTACCCCTTTCCCTTAACCGATCTTCAACAAAATCAACAGACGTTGAGTTCTGTATAATTTAAAAAGGTATGCAGAAGAGTAGTTGATTCTGTTTTAATGTACGGCAGTTATCGTTCGTAAAAAAAAAAATTACCCTTGATAAAACATAAAATGTTCCTGGTAAACAACCCTATTCCCTTAACCGATCTTCACCAAAACCAACAGGTCTTGAGAACTCTACATTTCAGGGCTGTATGCAAAATATTATATGATTCTATTTGAATTTGCGGCTGTTATCGTTTGCCATACAAAATACCCTTGATAAAACAAAAACGTGGCAGGTAAACTACCCCTTTCCCTCAAACGATCTTCACCAAAAACAATAGGTCTTTAGTACTCAAGAAACCAGGGCTGTATGCAAAAACTTATTTGATTCTGTTTGAATTTGCGGCTGTTATCGTTTACCATAGAAAAATATCGGTATGGAGAACCATACATGACTTCCATATTCTAAGATTTATATTTAAAATCATTTTCAGCCAAACAGCCAGGGAAGGAATTTTAACAAAAAAATACTTCTTTGTTGCCAATAACGTAGTACACATATAAAAAAAAATTATCCCCTCCCCCTTCAACTATAATTTTGATTTATAGAAAATTACCCCCAGCCCGTTCAACTAGCCTCTTCATTTATAGATATTTCATCTACGTTTCTACAGTGGATTATTAAGATCTTATCAGGATACTTTATCAAAATTAAGTACTTTACTCATGTTACAACAAAAAATGTTTCAGGTAAACTGCCGTTTCCCCATAACCGATCTTCACCAAAATCAACAGACATTGAGTTCTCTAAAGCTCAGGCACATATGTAAAAAATTATTTGATTCTGTTTGAATTTACGGCAGTTATGGTTCGTCATATAAAAAATTATCCATGTTAAAACATAAAACATGAGATTTATAAAACATATCTAAGATTTATATTTAAAATCATTTTTGAAATAAAATATTTTCATAGAACCTACTAACGCTGGGGAAATCTGAGGAGCCAATCAGAGTTGGGCCTACCTGTCACTCTGCTGAATTTGGTGGAAAGCCCTGTCACTGTCGTCAAAGTATCAGCCTTGACAGGGTCCTCTTTTTCTGCAAAATGGGAGAGGCTTGAGATGGAGTGAGTGACATGGTCCCCACCTCAATGAAGAACCCATTGTTTTATAAAAATATATTTAAATTTTGAAAACTGAAAATTCTTTTCTTGTTCTAATATTTATATTTTATAATCAAAATGACTTTATTATTGTTACCTGGCAACAAAATTATTTTATTTTCAACAATTACCATTGTTTCAAAAAGTTTAAATAAATTTTCAAGTACTTTACTCTTGTTAAAACGTAAAAGGTTGCAGGTAAACTACCTCTTCCCCTTAACCGATCTTCACCAAAATCGAAAATCCTTGAGACCTCTACAATTCAGGGACGTATACAAAAAATTATTTGATTCTGTTTGAATTTGCGGCTGTTTAAGTTTGCCATAGAAAATACGCTTGATAAAAAAATGTTGCAGGTAAACTACCCCTTCCCCTTAACCGATCTTCACCAAAAAAATAGGTCTTGAGTACTCTACAAATCAGGGCTGTATGCAGAAAGTTATTTGATTCTGTTTGAACTTGCGGCTGTTATAGTTTGCCATAGAAAATACCCTTGTTAAAAAAACGTTGTAGGTAAACTACCCCTTTCCCTTAATCGATCTTCACCAAAAACAATAGGTCTTAAGAACTCTATAATTTAGGGCTGCATGCAAATAATTTTTGATTCTGTTTGAATTTGCGGCTGTTATCGTTTGCCATAGGAAATACCCTTGTTAAAACATAAAACGTTACAGGTAAACTACCCCCTTCCCTTAACCGATCTTCACCAAAAACAATAGGTCTTGAGAACTCTACAATATAGGGCAGTATGCGAGACATTATTTGATTCTGTTTGAATTTGCGGCTGTTATCGTTTGCCAAAAAAAAAATTTCCCTTGATAAAAAAAAACCGTTGCAGGTAAACTACCCCTTTCCCTTAACCGATCCTCACCAACACCAATAGGTATTGAGAACTCTACAATGCAGGGCTGTATGCAAAACATCATTTGATTCTGTTTGAATTTGCGGCTGTTATCGTTTACCATAGAAAAATATCGGTATGGAGAACCATACATGACTTCCATGTTCTAAGATTTATATTTAAAATCATATTCGAAATGAAATATTTCCATAGAAACTACGTCTTTCTACTTATTGCTTCAGCATTAACCACAGTACTGTGGTTACTAACGTATACCGCCTCACGTTTTCGCACTCGATTTTCACCGATGATGGCAGTCGATGGCACTGCCGAAAAGTCTGGTTTTGCAGAAAACATTGAACTGCGGCTAAAGAGCCCGGGAAGCAATTTTAACAAAAAACTACTTCTTTGTTGCCGATAACGTAGTACACATATAAAAAATTCTCCCCTCCACCTTCAACTATAATCTTAATAATAGAAAATTACCCCCACCCCGTTCACCTAACTTCTTCATTTATAGATATTTCATCTACATTTCTACATTGGATTACTATGAGCTTATCAGGATACTTTATTTATAAAAATTAAGTACTTTTCTCTTGTTAAATCATAAAATGTTTCAGGTAAACTACCCCTTTCTCTTAACCGATCTTCTCCAAAATCAACAGACCTTCCGTCCTCTACAATTCAGCGAAGCATGCAAAAAAATATTTGATTCTGTTTGAATGTGCGGCAGTTATCGTTCGTCATGGAAACATTTCTCTTGTTACAACATAAAATGTTGCAGGTAAACTACCCCTTTCCCTTAACCGATCTTCACCAAAATCAATATACCTTGAGCTCTCTGCAACTCAGGGGGTGCAAAAAATTATTTGATTCTCATTGAATTTTCGGCAGGTATCGTTCGTCATAAAAAAATACCCTTTTTAAAACATAAAACGTTGCTGATTAACTACCCTTCCCTTAACCAATCTTCAACAAAATCAACAGACCTTGAGTTCTCTTTAGTTCAAAAAGGTATGCAAAAACCTAGTTGATTCTGTTTGAATTTACGGCAGTTATCGTTTGTCATATAAAAAATTACCCTTGTTAAAACATAAAATGTTGCTGGTAAACTACCCCTTTCCCTTAACCGATCTTCACCAACACAAATACGTATTGAGAACTCTACAATACAGGGCTGTATGCAAAACATCATTTGATTCTGTTTGAATTTGCGGCTGTTATCCTTTGCCATAGAAAACACCCTTGATAAAACATAAAACGTTGCTGGTAAACTACCCTATTCCATTAACCGATCTTCACCAAAAACAATAGGTCTTGAGAACTCTACAATTCAGGGCAGTATGCAAAACATTAGTTGATTCTCTTTGAATTTACGGCAGTTATCGTTCGTCATAGAAAAAATACCCTTGTTAAAACATAAAACGTTGCCGGTAAACTACCCCTTTCCCTTAACCGATCTTCAACAAAATCAACAGACGTTGAGTTCTGAATAATTTAAAAAGGTATGCAGAAGAGTAGTTGATTCTGTTTTAATGTACGGCAGTTATCGTTCGTAAAAAAAAAAATTACCCTTGATAAAACATAAAATGTTGCTGGTAAACAACCCTATTCCCTTAACCGATCTTCACCAAAACCAACAGGTCTTGAGAACTCTACATTTCAGGGCTATATGCAAAATATTATATGATTCTGTTTGAATTTGCGGCTGTTATCGTTTGCCATACAAAATACCCTTGATAAAACAAAAACGTGGCAGGTAAACTACCCCTTTCCCTCAAACGATCTTCACCAAAAACAATAGGTCTTTAGTACTCAAGAAACCAGGGCTGTATGCAAAAACTTATTTGATTCTGTTTGAATTTGCGGCTGTTATCGTTTACCATAGAAAAATATCGGTATGGAGAACCATACATGACTTCCATATTCTAAGATTTATATTTAAAATCATTTTCAGCCAAACAGCCAGGGAAGGCATTTTAACAAAAAAATACTTCTTTGTTGCCAATAACGTAGTACACATATAAAAAAAAATTATCCCCTCCCCCTTCAACTATAATTTTGATTTATAGAAAATTACCCCCAGCCCGTTCAACTAGCCTCTTCATTTATAGATATTTCATCTACGTTTCTACAGTGGATTATTAAGATCTTATCAGGATACTTTATCAAAATTAAGTACTTTACTCATGTTACAACAAAAAATGTTTCTGGTAGACTGCCGTTTCCCCATAACCGATCTTCACCAAAATCAACAGACATTGAGTTCTCTAAAGCTCAGGCACATATGTAAAACATTATTTGATTCTGTTTGAATTTACGGCAGTTATGGTTCGTCATATAAAAAATTATCCATGTTAAAACATAAAACATGAGATTTAAAAAACATATCTAAGATTTATATTTAAAATCATTTTTGAAATAAAATATTTTCATAGAACCTACTAACGCTGGGGAAATCTGAGGAGCCAATCAGAGTTGGGCCTACCTGTCACTCTGCTGAATTTGGTGGAAAGCCCTGTCACTGTCGTCAAAGTATCAGCCTTGACAGGGTCCTCTTTTTCTGCAAAATGGGAGAGGCTTGAGATGGAGTGAGTGACATGGTCCCCACCTCAATGAAGAACCCATTGTTTTATAAAAATATATTTAAATTTTGAAAACTGAAAATTCTTTTCTTGTTGTAAATATTTATATTTTATAATCAAAATGACTTTATTTTTGTTACCTGGCAACAAAATTATTTTATTTTCAACAATTACCATTGTTTCAAAAAGTTTAAATAAATTTTCAAGTACTTTACTCTTGTTAAAACGTAAAAGGTTGCTGGTAAACTACATCTTCCCCTTAACCGATCTTCACCAAAATCGAAAATCCTTGAGACCTCTACAATTCAGGGACGTATACAAAAAGTTATTTGATTCTGTTTGAATTTGCGGCTGTTTAAGTTTGCCATAGAAAATACGCTTGATAAAAAAACGTTGCAGGTAAACTACCCCTTCCCCTTAACCGATTTTCACCAAAAAAAATAGGTCTTGAGTACTCTACAAATCAGGGCTGTATGCAAAAACCTATTTGATTCTGTTTGAACTTGCGGCTGTTATCGTTTTCCATAGAAAATACCCTTGTTAAAAAAACGTTGTAGGTAAATTACCCCTTTCCCTTAATCGATCTTCACCAAAAACAATAGGTCTTAAGAACTCTATAATTTAGGGCTGCATGCAAATAATCTTTTGATTCTGTTTGAATTTGCGGCTGTTATCGTTTGCCATAGGAAATACCCTTGTTAAAACATAAAACGTTACAGGTAAACTACCCCCTTCCCTTAACCGATCTTCACCAAAAACAACAGGTCTTGAGAACTCTACAATATAGGGCAGTATGCGAGACATTATTTGATTCTGTTTGAATTTGCGGCTGTTATCGTTTGCCAAAAAAAAAATTTCCCTTGATAAAAAAAAACCGTTGCAGGTAAACTACCCCTTTCCCTTAACCGATCCTCACCAACACCAATAGGTATTGAGAACTCTACAATGCAGGGCTGTATGCAAAACATCATTTGATTCTGTTTGAATTTGCGGCTGTTATCGTTTACCATAGAAAAATATCGGTATGGAGAACCATACATGACTTCCATGTTCTAAGATTTATATTTAAAATCATATTCGAAATGAAATATTTCCATAGAAACTACGTCTTTCTACTTATTGCTTCAGCATTAACCACAGTACTGTGGTTACTAACGTATACCGCCTCACGTTTTCGCACTCGATTTTCACCGATGATGGCAGTCGATGGCACTGCCGAAAAGTCTGGTTTTGCAGAAAACATTGAACTGCGGCTAAAGAGCCCGGGAAGCAATTTTAACAAAAAACTACTTCTTTGTTGCCGATAACGTAGTACACATATAAAAAATTCTCCCCTCCACCTTCAACTATAATCTTAATAATAGAAAATTACCCCCACCCCGTTCACCTAACTTCTTCATTTATAGATATTTCATCTACGTTTCTACATTGGATTACTATGAGCTTATCAGGATACTTTATTTATAAAAATTAAGTACTTTTCTCTTGTTAAATCATAAAATGTTTCAGGTAAACTACCCCTTTCTCTTAACCGATCTTCTCCAAAATCAACAGACCTTCCGTCCTCTACAATTCAGCGAAGCATGCAAAAAAATATTTGATTCTGTTTGAATGTGCGGCAGTTATCGTTCGTCATGGAAACATTTCTCTTGTTACAACATAAAATGTTGCAGGTAAACTACCCCTTTCCCTTAACCGATCTTCACCAAAATCAATATACCTTGAGCTCTCTGCAACTCAGGGGGTGCAAAAAATTATTTGATTCTCATTGAATTTTCGGCAGGTATCGTTCGTCATAAAAAAATACCCTTTTTAAAACATAAAACGTTGCTGATTAACTACCCTTCCCTTAACCAATCTTCAACAAAATCAACAGACCTTGAGTTCTCTTTAGTTCAAAAAGGTATGCAAAAACCTAGTTGATTCTGTTTGAATTTACGGCAGTTATCGTTTGTCATATAAAAAATTACCCTTGTTAAAACATAAAATGTTGCTGGTAAACTACCCCTTTCCCTTAACCGATCTTCACCAACACAAATACGTATTGAGAACTCTACAATACAGGGCTGTATGCAAAACATCATTTGATTCTGTTTGAATTTGCGGCTGTTATCCTTTGCCATAGAAAACACCCTTGATAAAACATAAAACGTTGCTGGTAAACTACCCTATTCCATTAACCGATCTTCACCAAAAACAATAGGTCTTGAGAACTCTACAATTCAGGGCAGTATGCAAAACATTAGTTGATTCTCTTTGAATTTACGGCAGTTATCGTTCGTCATAGAAAAAATACCCTTGTTAAAACATAAAACGTTGCCGGTAAACTACCCCTTTCCCTTAACCGATCTTCAACAAAATCAACAGACGTTGAGTTCTGAATAATTTAAAAAGGTATGCAGAAGAGTAGTTGATTCTGTTTTAATGTACGGCAGTTATCGTTCGTAAAAAAAAAAATTACCCTTGATAAAACATAAAATGTTGCTGGTAAACAACCCTATTCCCTTAACCGATCTTCACCAAAACCAACAGGTCTTGAGAACTCTACATTTCAGGGCTATATGCAAAATATTATATGATTCTGTTTGAATTTGCGGCTGTTATCGTTTGCCATACAAAATACCCTTGATAAAACAAAAACGTGGCAGGTAAACTACCCCTTTCCCTCAAACGATCTTCACCAAAAACAATAGGTCTTTAGTACTCAAGAAACCAGGGCTGTATGCAAAAACTTATTTGATTCTGTTTGAATTTGCGGCTGTTATCGTTTACCATAGAAAAATATCGGTATGGAGAACCATACATGACTTCCATATTCTAAGATTTATATTTAAAATCATTTTCAGCCAAACAGCCAGGGAAGGCATTTTAACAAAAAAATACTTCTTTGTTGCCAATAACGTAGTACACATATAAAAAAAAATTATCCCCTCCCCCTTCAACTATAATTTTGATTTATAGAAAATTACCCCCAGCCCGTTCAACTAGCCTCTTCATTTATAGATATTTCATCTACGTTTCTACAGTGGATTATTAAGATCTTATCAGGATACTTTATCAAAATTAAGTACTTTACTCATGTTACAACAAAAAATGTTTCTGGTAGACTGCCGTTTCCCCATAACCGATCTTCACCAAAATCAACAGACATTGAGTTCTCTAAAGCTCAGGCACATATGTAAAACATTATTTGATTCTGTTTGAATTTACGGCAGTTATGGTTCGTCATATAAAAAATTATCCATGTTAAAACATAAAACATGAGATTTAAAAAACATATCTAAGATTTATATTTAAAATCATTTTTGAAATAAAATATTTTCATAGAACCTACTAACGCTGGGGAAATCTGAGGAGCCAATCAGAGTTGGGCCTACCTGTCACTCTGCTGAATTTGATGGAAAGCCCTGTCACTGTCGTCAAAGTATCAGCCTTGACAGGGTCCTCTTTTTCTGCAAAATGGGAGAGGCTTGAGATGGAGTGAGTGACATGGTCCCCACCTCAATGAAGAACCCATTGTTTTATAAAAATATATTTAAATTTTGAAAACTGAAAATTCTTTTCTTGTTGTAAATATTTATATTTTATAATCAAAATGACTTTATTTTTGTTACCTGGCAACAAAATTATTTTATTTTCAACAATTACCATTGTTTCAAAAAGTTTAAATAAATTTTCAAGTACTTTACTCTTGTTAAAACGTAAAAGGTTGCTGGTAAACTACATCTTCCCCTTAACCGATCTTCACCAAAATCGAAAATCCTTGAGACCTCTACAATTCAGGGACGTATACAAAAAATTATTTGATTCTGTTTGAATTTGCGGCTGTTTAAGTTTGCCATAGAAAATACGCTTGATAAAAAAACGTTGCAGGTAAACTACCCCTTCCCCTTAACCGATTTTCACCAAAAAAAATAGGTCTTGAGTACTCTACAAATCAGGGCTGTATGCAGAAAATTATTTGATTCTGTTTGAACTTGCGGCTGTTATCGTTTGCCATAGAAAATACCCTTGTTAAAAAAACCTTGTAGGTAAACTACCCCTTTCCCTTAATCGATCTTCACCAAAAACAATAGGTCTTAAGAACTCTATAATTTAGGGCTGCATGCAAATAATCTTTTGATTCTGTTTGAATTTGCGGCTGTTATCGTTTGCCATAGGAAATACCCTTGTTAAAACATAAAACGTTACAGGTAAACTACCCCCTTCCCTTAACCGATATTCACCAAAAACAATAGGTCTTGAGAACTCTACAATATAGGGCAGTATGCGAAACGTTATTTGATTCTGTTTGAATTTGCGGCTGTTATCGTTTGCCAAAAAAAAAATTTCCCTTGATAAAAAAAAACCGTTGCTGGTAAACTACCCCTTTCCCATAACCGATCCTCACCAACACCAATAGGTATTGAGAACTCTACAATGCAGGGCTGTATGCAAAACATCATTTGATTCTGTTTGAATTTGCGGCTGTTATCGCTTACCATAGAAAAATATCGGTATGGAGAACCATACATGACTTCCATGTTCTAAGATTTATATTTACAATCATATTCGAAATGAAATATTTCCATAGAAACTACGTCTTTCTACTTATTGCTTCAGCATTAACCACAGTACTGTGGTTACTAACGTATACCGCCTCACGTTTTCGCACTCGATTTTCACCGATGATGGCAGTCGATGGCACTGCCGAAAAGTCTGGTTTTGCAGAAAACATTGAACTGCGGCTAAAGAGCCCGGGAAGCAATTTTAACAAAAAACTACTTCTTTGTTGCCGATAACGTAGTACACATATAAAAAATTCTCCCCTCCACCTACAACTATAATTTTAATAATAGAAAATTACCCCCACCCCGTTCACCTAACTTCTTCATTTATAGATATTTCATCTACGTTTCTACATTGGATTACTATGAGCTTATCAGGATACTTTATTTATAAAAATTAAGTACTTTTCTCTTGTTAAATCATAAAATGTTTCAGGTAAACTACCCCTTTCTCTTAACCGATCTTCTCCAAAATCAACAGACCTTCCGTCCTCTACAATTCAGCGAAGCATGCAAAAAAATATTTGATTCTGTTTGAATGTGCGGCAGTTATCGTTCGTCATGGAAACATTTCTCTTGTTACAACATAAAATGTTGCAGGTAAACTACCCCTTTCCCTTAACCGATCTTCACCAAAATCAATATACCTTGAGCTCTCTGCAACTCAGGGGGTGCAAAAAATTATTTGATTCTCATTGAATTTTCGGCAGGTATCGTTCGTCATAAAAAAAATACCCTTTTTAAAACATAAAACGTTGCTGATTAACTACCCTTCCCTTAACCAATCTTCAACAAAATCAACAGACCTTGAGTTCTCTTTAGTTCAAAAAGGTATGCAAAAACCTAGTTGATTCTGTTTGAATTTACGGCAGTTATCGTTTGTCATATAAAAAATTACCCTTGTTAAAACATAAAATGTTGCTGGTAAACTACCCCTTTCCCTTAACCGATCTTCACCAACA
Organism: Magicicada septendecula; assembly: GCA_034769895.1. Taxonomy (NCBI): domain Eukaryota; kingdom Metazoa; phylum Arthropoda; class Insecta; order Hemiptera; family Cicadidae; genus Magicicada; species Magicicada septendecula. The sequence continues at coordinate 126,595,260 of CM068374.1, read as the reverse complement.
CCAATACGTATTGAGAACTCTACAATACAGGGCTGTATGCAAAACATCATTTGATTCTGTTTGAATTTGCGGCTGTTATCCTTTGCCATAGAAAACACCCTTGATAAAACATAAAACGTTGCTGGTAAACTACCCTATTCCATTAACCGATCTTCACCAAAAACAATAGGTCTTGAGAACTCTACAATTCAGGGCAGTATGCAAAACATTAGTTGATTCTCTTTGAATTTACGGCAGTTATCGTTCGTCATAGAAAAAATACCCTTGTTAAAACATAAAACGTTGCCGGTAAACTACCCCTTTCCCTTAACCGATCTTCAACAAAATCAACAGACGTTGAGTTCTGTATAATTTAAAAAGGTATGCAGAAGAGTAGTTGATTCTGTTTTAATGTACGGCAGTTATCGTTCGTAAAAAAAAAAATTACCCTTGATAAAACATAAAATGTTGCTGGTAAACAACCCTATTCCCTTAACCGATCTTCACCAAAACCAACAGGTCTTGAGAACTCTACATTTCAGGGCTGTATGCAAAATATTATATGATTCTGTTTGAATTTGCGGCTGTTATCGTTTGCCATACAAAATACCCTTGATAAAACAAAAACGTGGCAGGTAAACTACCCCTTTCCCTCAAACGATCTTCACCAAAAACAATAGGTCTTTAGTACTCAAGAAGCCAGGGCTGTATGCAAAAACTTATTTGATTCTGTTTGAATTTGCGGCTGTTATCGTTTACCATAGAAAAATATCGGTATGGAGAACCATACATGACTTCCATATTCTAAGATTTATATTTAAAATCATTTTCAGCCAAACAGCCAGGGAAGGAATTTTAACAAAAAAATACTTCTTTGTTGCCAATAACGTAGTACACATATAAAAAAAAATTATCCCCTCCCCCTTCAACTATAATTTTGATTTATAGAAAATTACCCCCAGCCCGTTCAACTAGCCTCTTCATTTATAGATATTTCATCTACGTTTCTACAGTGGATTATTAAGATCTTATCAGGATACTTTATCAAAATTAAGTACTTTACTCATGTTACAACAAAAAATGTTTCAGGTAAACTGCCGTTTCCCCATAACCGATCTTCACCAAAATCAACAGACATTGAGTTCTCTAAAGCTCAGGCACATATGTAAAACATTATTTGATTCTGTTTGAATTTACGGCAGTTATGGTTCGTCATATAAAAAATTATCCATGTTAAAACATAAAACATGAGATTTATAAAACATATCTAAGATTTATATTTAAAATCATTTTTGAAATAAAATATTTTCATAGAACCTACTAACGCTGGGGAAATCTGAGGAGCCAATCAGAGTTGGGCCTACCTGTCACTCTGCTGAATTTGGTGGAAAGCCCTGTCACTGTCGTCAAAGTATCAGCCTTGACAGGGTCCTCTTTTTCTGCAAAATGGGAGAGGCTTGAGATGGAGTGAGTGACATGGTCCCCACCTCAGTGAAGAACCCATTGTTTTATAAAAATATATTTAAATTTTGAAAACTGAAAATTCTTTTCTTGTTGTAAATATTTATATTTTATAATCAAAATGACTTTATTTTTGTTACCTGGCAACAAAATTATTTTATTTTCAACAATTACCATTGTTTCAAAAAGTTTAAATAAATTTTCAAATACTTTACTCTTGTTAAAACGTAAAATGTTGCAGGTAAACTACCTCTTCCCCTTAACCGATCTTCACCAAAATCGAAAATCCTTGAGACCTCTACAATTCAGGGACGTATACAAAAAATTATTTGATTCTGTTTGAATTTGCGGCTGTTTAAGTTTGCCATAGAAAATACGCTTGATAAAAAAACGTTGCAGGTAAACTACCCCTTCCCCTTAACCGATCTTCACCAAAAAAAATAGGTCTTGTGTACTCTACAAATCAGGCATGTATGCAGAAAATTATTTGATTCTGTTTGAACTTGCGGCTGTTATCGTTTGCCATAGAAAATACCCTTGTTAAAAAAACGTTGTAGGTAAACTACCCCTTTCCCTTAATCGATCTTCACCAAAAACAATAGGTCTTAAGAACTCTAAAATTTAGGGCTGCATGCAAATAATCTTTTGATTCTGTTTGAATTTGCGGCTGTTATCGTTTGCCATAGGAAATACCCTTGTTAAAACATAAAACGTTACAGGTAAACTACCCCCTTCCCTTAACCGATCTTCACCAAAAACAATAGGTCTTGAGAACTCTATAATATAGGGCAGTATGCAAAACATCATTTGATTCTGTTTTAATTTGCGGCTGTTATCGTTTACCATAGAAAAATATCGGTATGGAGAACCATACATGACTTCCATGTTCTAAGATTTATATTTAAAATCATATTCGAAATGAAATATTTCCATAGAAACTACGTCTTTCTACTTATTGCTTCAGCATTAACCACAGTACTGTGGTTACTAACGTATACCGCCTCACGTTTTCCCACTCGATTTTCACCGATGATGGCAGTCGATGGCACTGCCGAAAAGTCTGGTTTTGCAGAAAACATTGAACTGCGGCTAAAGAGCCCGGGAAGCAATTTTAACAAAAAACTACTTCTTTGTTGCCGATAACGTAGTACACATATAAAAAATTCTCCCCTCCACCTACAACTATAATTTTAATAATAGAAAATTACCCCCACCCCGTTCACCTAACTTCTTCATTTATAGATATTTCATCTACGTTTCTACATTGGATTACTATGAGCTTATCAGGATACTTTATTTATAAAAGTTAAGTACTTTTCTCTTGTTAAATCATAAAATGTTTCAGGTAAACTACCCCTTTCTCTTAACCGATCTTCTCCAAAATCAACAGACCTTCCGTCCTCTACTAGTCAGCGAAGCATGCAAAAAAATATTTGATTCTGTTTGAATGTGCGGCAGTTATCGTTCGTCATGGAAACATTTCTCTTGTTACAACATAAAATGTTGCAGGTAAACTACCCCTTTCCCTTAACCGATCTTCACCAAAATCAATATACCTTGAGCTCTCTGCAACTCAGGGGGTGCAAAAAATTATTTGATTCTCATTGAATTTTCGGCAGGTATCGTTCGTCATAAAAAAATACCCTTTTTAAAACATAAAACGTTGCTGATTAACTACCCTTCCCTTAACCAATCTTCAACAAAATCAACAGACCTTGAGTTCTCTTTAGTTCAAAAAGGTATGCAAAAACCTAGTTGATTCTGTTTGAATTTACGGCAGTTATCGTTTGTCATATAAAAAATTACCCTTGTTAAAACATAAAATGTTGCTGGTAAACTACCCCTTTCCCTTAACCGATCTTCACCAACACCAATACGTATTGAGAACTCTACAATACAGGGCTGTATGCAAAACATCATTTGATTCTGTTTGAATTTGCGGCTGTTATCCTTTGCCATAGAAAACACCCTTGATAAAACATAAAACGTTGCTGGTAAACTACCCTATTCCATTAACCGATCTTCACCAAAAACAATAGGTCTTGAGAACTCTACAATTCAGGGCAGTATGCAAAACATTAGTTGATTCTCTTTGAATTTACGGCAGTTATCGTTCGTCATAGAAAAAATACCCTTGTTAAAACATAAAACGTTGCCGGTAAACTACCCCTTTCCCTTAACCGATCTTCAACAAAATCAACAGACGTTGAGTTCTGTATAATTTAAAAAGGTATGCAGAAGAGTAGTTGATTCTGTTTTAATGTACGGCAGTTATCGTTCGTAAAAAAAAAAATTACACTTGATAAAACATAAAATGTTGCTGGTAAACAACCCTATTCCCTTAACCGATCTTCACCAAAACCAACAGGTCTTGAGAACTCTACATTTCAGGGCTGTATGCAAAATATTATATGATTCTGTTTGAATTTGCGGCTGTTATCGTTTGCCATACAAAATACCCTTGATAAAACAAAAACGTGGCAGGTAAACTACCCCTTTCCCTCAAACGATCTTCACCAAAAACAATAGGTCTTTAGTAATCAAGAAACCAGGGCTGTATGCAAAAACTTATTTGATTCTGTTTGAATTTGCGGCTGTTATCGTTTACCATAGAAAAATATCGGTATGGAGAACCATACATGACTTCCATATTCTAAGATTTATATTTAAAATCATTTTCAGCCAAACAGCCAGGGAAGGCATTTTAACAAAAAAATACTTCTTTGTTGCCAATAACGTAGTACACATATAAAAAAAAATTATCCCCTCCCCCTTCAACTATAATTTTGATTTATAGAAAATTACCCCCAGCCCGTTCAACTAGCCTCTTCATTTATAGATATTTCATCTACGTTTCTACAGTGGATTATTAAGATCTTATCAGGATACTTTATCAAAATTAAGTACTTTACTCATGTTACAACAAAAAATGTTTCAGGTAAACTGCCGTTTCCCCATAACCGATCTTCACCAAAATCAACAGACATTGAGTTCTCTAAAGCTCAGGCACATATGTAAAACATTATTTGATTCTGTTTGCATTTACGGCAGTTATGGTTCGTCATATAAAAAATTATCCATGTTAAAACATAAAACATGAGATTTATAAAACATATCTAAGATTTATATTTAAAATCATTTTTGAAATAAAATATTTTCATAGAACCTACTAACGCTGGGGAAATCTGAGGAGCCAATCAGAGTTGGGCCTACCTGTCACTCTGCTGAATTTGGTGGAAAGCCTGTCACTGTCGTCAAAGTATCAGCCTTGACAGGGTCCTCTTTTTCTGCAAAATGGGAGAGGCTTGAGATGGAGTGAGTGACATGGTCCCCACCTCAATGAAGAACCCATTGTTTATAAAAATATATTTAAATTTTGAAAACTGAAAATTCTTTTCTTGTTGTAAATATTTATATTTTATAATCAAAATGACTTTATTTTTGTTACCTGGCAACAAAATTATTTTATTTTCAACAATTACCATTGTTTCAAAAAGTTTAAATAAATTTTCAAGTACTTTACTCTTGTTAAAACGTAAAAGGTTGCAGGTAAACTACCTCTTCCCCTTAACCGATCTTCACCAAAATCGAAAATCCTTGAGACCTCTACAATTCAGGGACGTATACAAAAACTTATTTGATTCTGTTTGAATTTGCGGCTGTTTACGTTTGCCATAGAAAATACGCTTGATAAAAAAACGTTGAAGGTAAACTACCCCTTCCCCTTAACCGATCTTCACCAAAAAAAATAGGTCTTGAGTACTCTACAAATCAGGCCTATATGCAGAAAATTATTTGATTCTGTTTGAACTTGCGGCTGTTATCGTTTGCCATAGAAAATACCCTTGTTAAAAAAACGTTGTAGGTAAACTACCCCTTTCCCTTAATCGATCTTCACCAAAAACAATAGGTCTTAAGAACTCTAAAATTTAGGGCTGCATGCAAATAATCTTTTGATTCTGTTTGAATTTGCGGCTGTTCACGTTTGCCATAGAAAATACGCTTGATAAAAAAACGTTTCAGGTAAACTACCCCTTTCCCTTAATCGATCTTCACCAAAAACAATACGTCTTAAGAACTCTATAATTTAGGGCTGCATGCAAATAATCTTTTGATTCTGTTTGAATTTGCGGCTGTTATCGTTTGCCATAGGAAATACCCTTGTTAAAACATAAAACGTTGCAGGTAAACTACCCCTTTCCCTTAACCGATCTTCACCAACACCAATAGGTATTGAGAACTCTACAATGCAGGGCTGTATGCAAAACATCATTTGATTCTGTTTGAATTTGCGGCTGTTATCGTTTACCATAGAAAAATATCGGTATGGAGAACCATACGTGACTTCCATGTTCTAAGATTTATATTTAAAATCATATTCGAAATGAAATATTTCCATAGAAACTACGTCTTTCTACTTATTGCTTCAGCATTAACCACAGTACTGTGGTTACTAACGTATACCGCCTCACGTTTTCGCACTCGATTTTCACCGATGATGGCAGTCGATGGCACTGCCGTAAAGTCTGGTTTTGCAGAAAACATTGAACTGCGGCTAAAGAGCCCGGGAAGCAATTTTAACAAAAAACTACTTCTTTGTTGCCGATAACGTAGTACACATATAAAAAATTCTCCCCTCCACCTTCAACTATAATTTTAATAATAGAAAATTACCCCCACCCCGTTCACCTAACTTCTTCATTTATAGATATTTCATCTACGTTTCTACATTGGATTACTATGAGCTTATCAGGATACTTTATTTATAAAAATTAAGTACTTTTCTCTTGTTAAATCATAAAATGTTTCAGGTAAACTACCCCTTTCTCTTAACCGATCTTCTCCAAAATCAACAGACCTTCCGTCCTCTACAATTCAGCGAAGCATGCAAAAAAATATTTGATTCTGTTTGAATGTGCGGCAGTTATCGTTCGTCATGGAAACATTTCTCTTGTTACAACATAAAATGTTGCAGGTAAACTACCCCTTTCCCTTAACCGATCTTCACCAAAATCAATATACCTTGAGCTCTCTGCAACTCAGGGGGTGCAAAAAATTATTTGATTCTCATTGAATTTTCGGCAGGTATCGTTCGTCATAAAAAAAATACCCTTTTTAAAACATAAAACGTTGCTGATTAACTACCCTTCCCTTAACCAATCTTCAACAAAATCAACAGACCTTGAGTTCTCTTTAGTTCAAAAAGGTATGCAAAAACCTAGTTGATTCTGTTTGAATTTACGGCAGTTATCGTTTGTCATATAAAAAATTACCCTTGTTAAAACATAAAATGTTGCTGGTAAACTACCCCTTTCCCTTAACCGATCTTCACCAACACCAATACGTATTGAGAACTCTACAATACAGGGCTGTATGCAAAACATCATTTGATTCTGTTTGAATTTGCGGCTGTTATCCTTTGCCATAGAAAACACCCTTGATAAAACATAAAACGTTGCTGGTAAACTACCCTATTCCATTAACCGATCTTCACCAAAAACAATAGGTCTTGAGAACTCTACAATTCAGGGCAGTATGCAAAACATTAGTTGATTCTCTTTGAATTTAAGGCAGTTATCGTTCGTCATAGAAAAAATACCCTTGTTAAAACATAAAACGTTGCCGGTAAACTACCCCTTTCCCTTAACCGATCTTCAACAAAATCAACAGACGTTGAGTTCTGTATAATTTAAAAAGGTATGCAGAAGAGTAGTTGATTCTGTTTTAATGTACGGCAGTTATCGTTCGTAAAAAAAAAAATTACCCTTGATAAAACATAAAATGTTGCTGGTAAACAACCCTATTCCCTTAACCGATCTTCACCGAAACCAACAGGTCTTGAGAACTCTACATTTCAGGGCTGTATGCAAAATATTATATGATTCTGTTTGAATTTGCGGCTGTTATCGTTTGCCATACAAAATACCCTTGATAAAACAAAAACGTGGCAGGTAAACTACCCCTTTCCCTCAAACGATCTTCACCAAAAACAATAGGTCTTTAGTACTCAAGAAACCAGGGCTGTATGCAAAAACTTATTTGATTCTGTTTGAATTTGCGGCTGTTATCGTTTACCATAAAAAAATATCGGTATGGAGAACCATACATGACTTCCATATTCTAAGATTTATATTTAAAATCATTTTCAGCCAAACAGCCAGGGAAGGAATTTTAACAAAAAAATACTTCTTTGTTGCCAATAACGTAGTACACATATAAAAAAAAATTATCCCCTCCCCCTTCAACTATAATTTTGATTTATAGAAAATTACCCCCAGCCCGTTCAACTAGCCTCTTCATTTATAGATATTTCATCTACGTTTCTACAGTGGATTATTAAGATCTTATCAGGATACTTTATCAAAATTAAGTACTTTACTCATGTTACAACAAAAAATGTTTCAGGTAAACTGCCGTTTCCCCATAACCGATCTTCACCAAAATCAACAGACATTGAGTTCTCTAAAGCTCAGGCACATATGTAAAACATTATTTGATTCTGTTTGAATTTACGGCAGTTATGGTTCGTCATATAAAAAATTATCCATGTTAAAACATAAAACATGAGATTTATAAAACATATCTAAGATTTATATTTAAAATCATTTTTGAAATAAAATATTTTCATAGAACCTTCTAACGCTGGGGAAATCTGAGGAGCCAATCAGAGTTGGGCCTACCTGTCACTCTGCTGAATTTGGTGGAAAGCCCTGTCACTGTCGTCAAAGTATCAGCCTTGACAGGGTCCTCTTTTTCTGCAAAATGGGAGAGGCTTGAGATGGAGTGAGTGACATGGTCCCCACCTCAATGAAGAACCCATTGTTTTATAAAAATATATTTAAATTTTGAAAACTGAAAATTCTTTTCTTGTTGTAAATATTTATATTTTATAATCAAAATGACTTTATTTTTGTTACCTGGCAACAAAATTATTTTATTTTCAACAATTACCATTGTTTCAAAAAGTTTAAATAAATTTTCAAGTACTTTACTCTTGTTAAAACGTAAAAGGTTGCAGGTAAACTACCTCTTCCCCTTAACCGATCTTCACCAAAATCGAAAATCCTTGAGACCTCTACAATTCAGGGACGTATACAAAAAATTATTTGATTCTGTTTGAATTTGCGGCTGTTCACGTTTGCCATAGAAAATACGCTTGATAAAAAAACGTTTCAGGTAAACTACCCCTTCCCCTTAACCGATCTTCACCAAAAAAAATAGGTCTTGAGTACTCTACAAATCAGGGCTGTATGCAGAAAATTATTTGATTCTGTTTGAACTTGCGGCTGTTATCGTTTGCCATAGAAAATACCCTTGTTAAAAAAACGTTGTAGGTAAACTACCCCTTTCCCTTAATCGATCTTCACCAAAAACAATAGGTCTTAAGAACTCTATAATTTAGGGCTGCATGCAAATAATCTTTTGATTCTGTTTGAATTTGCGGCTGTTATCGTTTGCCATAGGAAATACCCTTGTTAAAACATAAAACGTTGACGGTAAACTACCCCTTTCCCTTAACCGATCTTCACCAACACCAATAGGTATTGAGAACTCTACAATGCAGGGCTGTATGCAAAACATCATTTGATTCTGTTTGAATTTGCGGCTGTTATCGTTTACCATAGAAAAATATCGGTATGGAGAACCATACGTGACTTCCATGTTCTAAGATTTATATTTAAAATCATATTCGAAATGAAATATTTCCATAGAAACTACGTCTTTCTACTTATTGCTTCAGCATTAACCACAGTACTGTGGTTACTAACGTATACCGCCTCACGTTTTCGCACTCGATTTTCACCGATGATGGCAGTCGATGGCACTGCCGTAAAGTCTGGTTTTGCAGAAAACATTGAACTGCGGCTAAAGAGCCCGGGAAGCAATTTTAACAAAAAACTACTTCTTTGTTGCCGATAACGTAGTACACATATAAAAAATTCTCCCCTCCACCTTCAACTATAATTTTAATAATAGAAAATTACCCCCACCCCGTTCACCTAACTTCTTCATTTATAGATATTTCATCTACGTTTCTACATTGGATTACTATGAGCTTATCAGGATACTTTATTTATAAAAATTAAGTACTTTTCTCTTGTTAAATCATAAAATGTTTCAGGTAAACTACCCCTTTCTCTTAACCGATCTTCTCCAAAATCAACAGACCTTCCGTCCTCTACAATTCAGCGAAGCATGCAAAAAAATATTTGATTCTGTTTGAATGTGCGGCAGTTATCGTTCGTCATGGAAACATTTCTCTTGTTACAACATAAAATGTTGCAGGTAAACTACCCCTTTCCCTTAACCGATCTTCACCAACACCAATACGTATTGAGAACTCTACAATACAGGGCTGTATGCAAAACATCATTTGATTCTGTTTGAATTTGCGGCTGTTATCCTTTGCCATAGAAAACACCTTTGATAAAACATAAAACGTTGCAGGTAAACTACCCTATTCCATTAACCGATCTTCACCAAAAACAATAGTTCTTGAGAACTCTACAATTCAGGGCAGTATGCAAAACATTAGTTGATTCTCTTTGAATTTACGGCAGTTATCGTTCGTCGTAGAAAAAATACCCTTGTTAAAACATAAAACGTTGCCGGTAAACTACCCCTTTCCCTTAACCGATCTTCAACAAAATCAACAGACGCTGAGTTCTGTATAATTTAAAAAGGTATGCAGAAGAGTAGTTGATTCTGTTTTAATGTACGGCAGTTATCGTTCGTAAAAAAAAAATTACCCTTGATAAAACATAAAATGTTGCTGGAAAACAACCCTATTCCCTTAACCGATCTTCACCAAAACCAACAGGTCTTGAGAACTCTACATTTCAGGGCTGAATGCAAAATATTATATGATTCTGTTTGAATTTGCGGCTGTTATCGTTTGCCATACAAAATACCCTTGATAAAACAAAAACGTGGCAGGTAAACTACCCCTTTCCCTCAAACGATCTTCACCAAAAACAATAGGTCTTTAGTACTCAAGAAGCCAGGGCTGTATGCAAAAACTTATTTGATTCTGTTTGAATTTGCGGCTCTTATCGTTTGCCATAGAAAATACCCTTTTAAAACATAAAACGTTGCAGGTAAACTACCCCTTTTCCTTAACCGATCTTCACCAAAACCAAAAGGTCTTGAGAACTCTACACTTCAGGGCAGTATGCAAAACATTATTTGATTATGTTTGAATTTGCGGCTGTTATCGTTTGCCATAGGAAATACCCTTGTTAAAACATAAAACGTTGCAGGTAAACTACCCCTTTCCCTTAACCGATCTGTACCAAAATCAACAGATCATGAGAACTCTACAATTCAGGGCTGCATGCGAAACATTATTTGATTCTGTTTGAATTTGCGGCTGTTATCGTTTGCCAAACAAACAAAATTACCCTTGATTAAAAAAAACCGTTGCAGGTAAACTACCCCTTTCCCTTAACCGATCTTCACCAAAAACAACAGGTCGCGAATACACTACAAATCAGGGCTGCATGCACAAAATTATTTGATTCTGTTTGAATTTGCGGCTGTTACCGTTTGCCATAGAAAAAAATGTACAGACACACAGACACACACACAGACACTTTTCGAAAAACTACTTTTTTTCATGTTTTGAGTGTAGTACAATCAGAATCTGCAATAATCTCGAACACGATTTTTTTTGCCATCACCATACTTCCATTTCCTTAAGGAACATGGAAGTAAAATATCGGTATGGAGAACCATACATGACTTCCATATTCTAAGATTTATATTTAAAATCATTTTCAGCCAAACAGCCAGGCTGTGTCTTACCTGCCTTTTTATTGCTGTATTAAATGAAAAATATTATATTACATTAAAATGAAAAAATTATAATTTTATTGCCTGGCAACAAAATTATTTTATTTTTAACAATTACCATTGTTTCAAAAAGTTTAAATAAATTTTCAAGTACTTTACTCTTGTTAAAACGTAAAAGGTTGCAGGTAAACTACCCCTTCCCATTAACCGATCTTCACCAAAATCGAAAGTCATTGAGACCTCTACAATTCAGGGACGTATGCAAAACATTATTTGATTCTGTTTGAATTTGCGGCTGTTATCATTTGCCATAGATAATACGCTTGATAAAAAAACGTTGCAGGTAAAATACCCCTTCCCCTTAACCGATCTTCACCAAAAACAATAGGTCTTGAGAACTCTACAATTTAGGGCTGTATGCAAATAATCTTTTGATTCTGTTTGAATTTGCGGCTGTTATCGTTTGCCATAGGAAATACCCTTGTTAAAACATAAAACATTACAGGTAAACTACCCCTTTCCCTTAACCGATCTTCACCAAAAACAATAGGTCTTGAGTACTCTACAAATCAGGGCTGTATACAAAATATTATTTGATTCTGTTTGAATTTGCGGCTGTTATCGTTTGCCATATAAAATACCCTTGTTAAAAAAACGTTGCAGGTAAACTACCCCTTTCCCTCAACCGAACTTCACCAAAAACAATAGGTCTTGAGAGCTCTACAATTTAGGGCTGTATGCAAATAATCTTTTGATTCTGTTTGAATTTGCGGCTGTTATCGTTTGCCATAGGAAATACCCTTGTTAAAACATAAAACGTTGCAGGTAAACTACCCCTTTCCCTTAACCGATCTTCACCAAAATCAATATACCTTGAGCTCTCTGCAACTCAGGGGGTGCAAAAAATTATTTGATTCTCATTGAATTTTCGGCAGGTATCGTTCGTCATAAAAAAAATACCCTTTTTAAAATATAAAACGTTGCTGATTAACTACCCTTCCCTTAACCAATCTTCAACAAAATCAACAGACCTTGAGTTCTCTTTAGTTCAAAAAGGTATGCAAAAACCTAGTTGTTTCTGTTTGAATTTACGGCAGTTATCGTTTGTCATATAAAAAATTACCCTTGTTAAAACATAAAATGTTGCCGGTAAACTACCCCTTTCCCTTAACCGATCTTCACCAAAATCAACAGATCTTGAGAACTCTACAATTCAGGGCTGTATGCGAAACATTATTTGATTCTGTTTGAATTTGCGGCTGTTATCGTTTGCCAAACAAACAAAATTACCCTTGCTAAAAAAAAACCGTTGCAGGTAAACTACCCCTTTCCATCAACCGATCTTCACCAAAAACCGTAGGTCGCGAGTACTCTTCAAATCAGAGCTGCATGCAAAAAAGTATTTGATTCTGTTTGAATTTGCGGCAGTTATCGTTTGCCATAGAAAAAAAATCTACAGACACACACACAGACAGACACACAGACAGACAGACACACAGACAGACACTTTTCGGAAAACGATTTTTTTTCATGTTTTGAGTGTAGTAGAATCAGAATCTGCAATAATCTCGAACACGATTTTTTACTTCCATATTCCTTAAGGAATGGAAGTATGGTGATGGCAAAAAAAATCCTGTTCGAGATTATTGCAGATTCTGATTCTACTACACTCAAAACATGAAAAAAAGTCGTTTTCCGAAAAGTGTCTGTGTGTGTGTCTGTCTGTCTGTCTGTCTGTGTGTCTGTCTGTATGTGTGTCTGTCTGTGTGTGTGTCTGTAGATTTTTTTTTTGGCAAACGATAACAGCCGCAAATGCAAACAGAATCAAATAATGTTTCGCATACTGCCCTGAATTGTAGAGTTCTCAAGGCCTATTGTTTTTGGTGAAGATCGGTTAAGGGGAAGGGGTAGTTTACCTGTAACGTTTTATGTTTTAACAAGGGTATTTCCTATGGCAAACGATAACAGCCGCAAATTCAAACAGAATCAAAAGATTATTCGCATACACCCCTAAATTGTAGAGTTCTCAAGACCTATTGTTTTTGGTGAAGATCAGTTGAGGGAAAGGGGTAGTTTACCTGCAACGTTTTTTTAACAAGGGTATTTTCTATGCCAAACGATAACAGCCGCAAATTCAAACAGAATCAAATAATGTTTTGCATACAGCCCTGATTTGTAGAGTACTCAAGACCTGTTGTTTTTGGTGAAGATCGGTTGAGGCGAAGGGGTAGTTTACCTGCAACGTTTTTTTATCAACCGTATTTTCTATGGCAAACGATAACAGCCGCAAATTCAAACAGAATCAAATAATTTTTTGCATACCCCCCTGAATTGTAGAGGTCTCAATGACTTTCGATTTTGGTGAAGATCGGTTAAGGGGAAGGGGTAGTTTACCTGCAACCTTTTACGTTTTAACAAGAGTAAAGTACCTGAAAATTTATTTAAGCTTTTTGAAACAATGGTAATTGTTAAAAATAAAATAATTTTGTTGCCAGGCAATAAAATTATAATTTTTTCATTTTAATGTAATATAATATTTTTCATTTAATACAGCAATAAAAAGGCAGGTAAGACACAGCCTGGCTGTTTGGCTGAAAATGATTTTAAATATAAATCTTAGAATATGGAAGTCATGTATGGTTCTCCATACCGATATTTTTGCCATCACCATACTTCCATTCCTTAAGGAATATGGAAGTAATTACCCTTGATAAAAAACCGTTACAGGTAAACTACCCCTTTCCCTTAACCGATCTTCACCAAAAACGACAGGTCTTGAGAACTCTACAATTTAGGGTTGTATGCAAAATATTATATGATTTTGTGTGAAATTGCGGCTGTTATCGTTTGCCATAAAAAATACCCTTGATAAAACAAAAAACGTGGCGGGTAAACTACCTCTTTCCCTTAAACGATCTTCACCAAAAACAATAGGTCTTTAGTACTCAAGAAATCAGGGCTGTATGCAAAAACGTATTTGATTCTGTTTGAATTTGCGGCTCTTATCGTTTGCCATAGAAAATACCCTTAAAAACATAAAACGTTGCAGGTAAACTACCCCTTTCCCTTAACCGATCTTCACCAAAAACAAAAGGTCTTGAGAACTCTACAATTCAGGACAGTATGCAAAACATTATTTGATTATGTTTGAATTTGCGGCTGTTATCGTTTGCCATAGAAAAATATCGGTATGGAGAACCATACATGACTTCCATATTCTAAGATTTATATTTAAAATCATTATCAGCCAAACAGCCAGGCTGTGTCTTACCTGCCTTTTTACTGCTGTATTAAATGAAAAATATTATATTACATTAAAATGAAAAAATTATAATTTTATTGCCTGGCAACAAAATTATTTTATTTTTAACAATTACCATTGTTTCAAAAAGTTTAAATAAATTTTCCAAGTACTTTACTCTTGTTAAAACGTAAAAGGTTGCAGGTAAACTACCCCTTCCCATTAACCGATCTTCACCAAAATCGAAAGCCATTGAGACCTCTACAATTCAGGGACGTATGCAAAAAATTATTTGATTCTGTTTGAATTTGCGGCTGTTATCGTTTGCCATAGAAAATACGCTTGATAAAAAAACGTTGCGGGTAAACTACCCCTTCCCCTTAACCGATCTTCACCAAAAACAATAGGTCTTGAGTACTCTACAAATCAGGGCTGTATGCAAAACATGATTTGATTCTGTTTGAATTTGCGGCTGTTATCGTTTGCCATAGAAAATACCCTTGTTAAAAAAAACGTTGCAGGTAAACTACCCCTTTCCCTTAACCGATCTTCACCAAAAACAATAGGTCTTCAGAACTCTACAATTTAGGGCTATATGCAAATAATCTTTTGATTCTGTTTGAATTTGCGGCTGTTATCGTTTGCCATAGAAAATACCCTTGTTAAAACATAAAACGTTACAGGTAAACTACCCCTTTCCCTTAACCGATCTTCACCAAAAACAATAGGTCTTGAGTACTCTACAAATCAGGGCTGTATGCAAAACATTATTTGATTCTGTTTGAATTTGCGGCTGTTATCGTTTGCCATAGAAAATACCCTTGTTAAAAAAGCGTTGCAGGTAAACTACCCCTTTCCCTCAACCGAACTTCACCAAAAACAATAGGTCTTGAGAACTCTACAATTTAGGGCTGTATGCAAATAATCTTTTGATTCTGTTTGAATTTGCGGCTGTTATCGTTTGCCATAAGAAATACCCTTGTTAAAACATAAAACGTTACAGGTAAACTACCCCTTTCCCTTAACCGAGCTTCACCAAAATCAACAGATCTTGAGAACTCTACAATTCAGGGCTCCATGCGAAACATTATTTGATTCTGTTTGAATTTGCGGCTGTTATCGTTTGCCAAACAAACAAAATTACCCTTGATAAAAAAAACCGTTGCAGGTAAACTACCCCTTTCCCTCAACCGATCTTCACTAAAAACAATAGGTCGCGAGTACTCTGCAAATCAGGGCTGCATGCAAAAAAATATTTGATTCTGTTTGAATTTGTGGCAGTTATCGTTTGCCATAGAAAAAAAATCTACAGACACACAGACAGACAGACAGACAGACACACAGACACACAGACACACAGACAGACAGACAGACAGACACACAGACACTTTTCGAAAAACGACTTTTTTTCATGTTTTGAGTGTAGTAGAATCAGAATCTGCAATAATCTCGAACACGATTTTTTTTGCCATCACCATACTTCCATTCCTTAAGGAATATGAAAGTAATACCCTTGTTAAAACACAAAACGGTACAGGTAAACTACCCCTTTCCCTTAACCGATCTTTACCAAAATCAACAGATCGTGAGAACTCCACAATTCAGGGCTGCATGCGAAACATTATTTGATTCTGTTTGAATTTGCGGCTGTTATCGTTTGCCAAACAAACAAAATTACCCTTGATAAAAAAAACCGTTGCAGGTAAACTACCCCTTTCCCTCAACCGATCTTCACCAAAAACAATAGGTCGCGAGTACTCTACAAATCAGGGCTGTATGCAAAAAATTATTTGATTCTGTTTGAATTTGCGGCTGTTATCGTTTGCCATAAAAAAAAATCTACAGACACACACACACAGACACTTTTCGGAAAACGACTTTTTTTCATGTTTTGAGTGTAGTAGAATCAGAATCTGCAATAATCTCGAACACGATTTTTTTTGCCATCACCATACTTCCATTCCTTAAGGAATATGGAAGTAAAATTACCCTTGATAAAAAACCGTTGCAGGTAAACTACCCCTTTCCCTGAACCGATCTTCACCAAAAACGAAAGGTCTTGAGAACTCTGCAATTCAGGGCTGCATACAAAATATTATATGATTTTGTTTGAATTTTCGGCTGTTATCGTTTGCCATACAAAATACCCTTGATAAAACTAAAAACGTGGCCGGTAAACTACCCCTTTCCCTTAAACGATCTTCACCAAAAACAATAGGTCTTTAGTACTCAAGAAATCAGGGCTGTATGCAAAAACTTATTTGATTATGATTGAATTTGCGGCTGTTATCGTTTGCCATAGAAAATACCCTTGTTAAAACATAAAAAGTTGCTGGTAAACTACCCCTTTCCCTTAACCGATCTTTACCAGAAACAACAGATCTTGAGAACTCTACAATTCTGGGCTGTATGCGAAACATTATTTGATTCTGTTTGAATTTGCGGCTGTTATCGTTTGCCAAACAACTAACATTACCCTTGATAAAAAAAAAAACCGTTGCCAGTAAACTACCCCTTTCCCTCAACCGATCTTCACCAAAAACAATAGGTCGCGAGTACTCTGCAAATCAGGGCTGTATGCAAAAAATTATTTGATTCTGTTTGAATTTGCGGCTGTTATCGTTTGCCATAGAAAAAAAATCTACAGACACACAGACACAGACACTTTTCGAAAAATGACTTTTTTTCATGTTTTGAGTGTAGTACAATCATATTCTGCAATAATCTCGAACACGATTTTTTTTGCCATCACCATACTTCCATTTCCTTAAGGAACATGGAAGTAAAATCGGTATGGAGAACCATACACGACTTCCATATTCTAAGATTTATTTTTAAAATCTTTTTCGAAATGAAATATTACCATAGAAACTACTTCTTTCTACTTACTGCTTCAGCCTTAACCACAGTACTGTGGTCACTAACGTATACCACCTCACGTTATCGCACTCGATTTTCACTGATGATGGAAGTCGATGGCATTGCCGAAACGTCTGGTTTTGTAGAAAACATTATACTACGGCCAAATATTCCGGGAAGGAATTTTAACAAAAACTACTTCTTTGTTGCCGATAACGTTGTACACATATATATAAAATCACCATACTTCCATTCCTTAAGGAATATGGAAGTAAAAATATGCATAAAATTAATGGCTTGTATAAGTTAATGATTGCTCTCCGTTAAGTAGTGCTCAAGTTTCCAAAGTTTTAATATTATGATGTCCGTAATTAAAACATCAGAGCAGGTTTAGTGTGTGAGGGTACACCGTGGACAAAAATTTTCAACATTTCCTATTGAGCGTTGCTTAGAATAAAGCTGCGAATCTACAGTGTACGTTTCACAGAACAAACACGCGGAAAAGAAGGAGCGCTCCGAAGTCACTCATGGACCCTCAGCATCTTGCAGAGGGTTCATTCCCTAAAGACGAAAAGTCTGTCTATGAATCGTTCCTCTGTAAACACGTGCAGTTACACTGCCCAGCGATCCACATAAAGCAAATCGCTATCCACGCTGGACACTTTTTCGGCTTGCACCCGCGTTATGTTGGAATGGGTTCGGCACTTTCCATTTAAAAAGCGTGCAAATGTAAGAAAATCAACATGAATGAGGCCAGAAATAACGCGAATTGTGTGTGTGTGTGTGTGTGTGTGTGTGTGTGTGTGTGTGTGTGTGTGTGTGTGTGTGTGCGTGCGTGCGTGCGTGCGTGTGTGTGTGTGTGTGTGTGTGTGTGTGTGTGTGTGTGTGTGTGTGTGTTCCCTGCCTTTTTATTGCGGTAGTCATAATAATAAAATGGAAACGTAAACTGAGAGAATCTGCAATAATCTCGAACACGATTTTTTTTGCCATCACCATACTTCCATTTCCTTAAGGAATATGGAAGTAAAAATCTTGAGCTCTACCACAGTCTTGTCTGTTCAAATAATGTTTTGTTATTAAAAAATAATTTTACTAGTTTTGCTTCCTAGAAAATTTAATTTACAACAATTATCATTGTTATAAATAAAATGTATACTTAGATTTGTTTATATAAAAACAGTAAACAATTTTTGAAATTGTAACTTACTAACATACAGGTGAAGTGATAATGGAAACGAGATTTTACCCATACATACAGGTGAACAGACAAAACATGTTAACATGCAGTTTACGGATCATAGTACAGTACGTAATCTTTATTTGCAAAATAACAACAATATTTGCCTAAAATGCTGCTTGCATGAAGTTTTACTTCCATATTCCTTAAGGAATGGAAGTATGGTGATGGCAAAAAAAATCGTGTTCGAGATTATTGCAGATTCTGATTCTACTACGCTCAAAACATGAAAAAAAGTCGTTTTCCGAAAAGTGTCTGTGTGTGTGTGTGTGTGTGTGTGTGTGTCTGTAGATTTTTTTTCTATGGCAAACGATAACTGCCGCAAATTCAAACAGAATCAAATAATTTTTTGCATACAGCCCTAATTTGTAGAGTACTCGCGACCTATTGTTTTTGGTGAAGATCGGTTGAGGTAAAGGGGTAGTTTACCAGCAACGGTTTTTTTTATCAAGGGAAATTTTTTTTTGGCAAACGATAACAGCCGCAAATTCAAACAGAATTAAATAATGTACCGTATACAGCCCTGAATTGTAGAGTTCTCAAGACCTATTGTTTTTGGTGAAGATCGGTTAAGGGAAAGGGGTAGTTTACCTGTAACGTTTTATGTTTTAACAAGGGTATTTCCTATGGCAAACGATAACAGCCGCAAATTCAAACAGAATCAAAAGATTATTTGCATACAGCCGTAAATTGTAGAGTTCTCAAGACCTATTGTTTTTGGTGAAGATCGGTTGAGGGAAAGGGGTAGTTTACCTGCAACGTTTTTTTAACAAGGGTATTTTCTATGGCAAACGATAACAGCCGCAAATTCAAACAGAATCAAATAATGTTTTGCATACAGCCCTGATTTGTAGAGTACTCAAGACCTATTGTTTTTGGTGAAGATCGGTTAAGGGGAAGGGGTAGTTTACCTGCAACCTTTTACGTTTTAACAAGAGTAAAGTACTTGAAAATTTATTTAAACTTTTTCAAACAATGGTAATTGTTAAAAATAAAATAATTTTGTTGCCAGGCAATAAAATTAAAATTTTTTCATTTTAATGTAAATCATGTATAAGAGAAAATATATCGCGCTTGGCAAGCGATATTAAGATTTAAATATAAATCTTAGAATATGGAAGTCATGTATGGTTCTCCATACCGATATTTTTTTAATGTTATGAAACAATTTGAAAGTTATTGTACAACTAAAGGGCTTTTGAATGTAAAATGTGGTCTTCAGAAAATAAAACCATTTATTTCAGAAAGTGAATGTTGTGATAGATATGGTACCAGTAGTAACTAGCCTGTTCAGATGACAGTCTGTTAGGTTGGTTTTGATTTGATGATGGCTTAAGTATTGGAAGCAATAGTTGTTATTACAACCCTTTAGTAGTGGTTTGTTTATCAGGAACCATACAGTTTGAAATTTCAATTCATTTGAGGTAACGTAAAAAGGTGAGTATTGTAACAGTCAGTGAATAATATTTAAAAAAATTTCATTCTATAAGTTTGTCTTAATCTAGTAATATGAGTACCATGTTAGTTTTAATAAATACTACTACAACAAAATAATCCAGTCATAAATATAAATGAGTGTACTTATTTATGCAAATTATGTAAACAACTGTTTCATAATACAATATTTTGGAACACAAAGGCACCTCTTTCACTGAAGAAAATTATCCTTTCACTGACACAAGGATGTTATGTCTCATGCGCCAATTAAAAACAAAAACAAATATCCAGTCGTGACTATTGTCTTGGGGCCTCTTGAATACGCAAACAAGTAACATTCATGATATGGAATAGCAAACAATAAAAAATTGTAACAGTATGTAAAACTTTTACACCAATGAAAATCTGAGTAAAAATATAAATACTTCCTGAAAACTAAATTAAGTAGTGATACAGATTATAAAAGGGGTATAACACTGGTACATTTCACAATTACATTACACACACACACACACACACACACAAAACACATTTTGTTTTGTGTTCAGCAGACAGTGAGAAGTAAGTCTATGTATAATAAATGATACTGCTCTTCTTATTACCACATCACTACTATATTTTAACAGAGTTCATTGAACTCTCTTTTCATGGTTAGAGCAATGTCTCTTTGCATTTTATGGAATCGATCTTTGTACTATACAGTTGGACATTACATCACACACTTATAAAAAAACGGGTGTAACCAGGACACAGAATGTCAGTTCTTCATAGATATTATGACAATGTTAATCAATTGTTTTTGTAATGTTCACCACCATGTCAACCAGTACTCCCTTAGACAGAAATCTCTCTTATGTGGAGAAAAACGCACTCACCATGGGTATCCATTAAAGAAAGGTTTCATTTTAATTACTTTAATAACTTGCAGGAGTAGTGAACCTGTATACTATTAGTATTATTATATATAATATTATTAATATAATACCAGGAAAATAATATAATCCAAAGTTCTACCAAGTGCAGAGCAACCATTCGATCAGTGTAATTTCAAAACTGGGTATCATTAAATTTACAGTGTGGTATAATTGGGGACCAGATAATTGTACCATTTACTATTCAAGTTCGCCTTACTGATATTTCGTACAAAGATGTTTACAAAATCAGAAACCATTAGAAGCAGAAAATCAGAGGCAGTTAGAAGACATACATCTTGAAAAAAAGCTGCAAATATTCTTTCAACATGATGGTGTACAATCACCTATTATTCATATCAAGTTATACATCTCTTAAATCTAATTTGATTACTTTATAACATTCGTTTGTTTCTTATTGACTTTTCATACATCAAAATTTTCAGATTTAAAGTCTTTACAAATTATATTACAAATTTTTATTTACTTATTGGCAATTCAAACAAACAAATTCACATAAAACCTAAAAGTGTTCTTGACACTAATTTTTTTAGATTTTGAAACTTTCCTATAAAACTATCTAAGACACAGTTCTGGGACCCTCTTTATCAATTTTCAGGTCAAAAACCATATGAAACCATCAAATTTACCCTTTAAATTAAGTTCTAAGAATTAAGAAAGGCTTAATTGTAACCTTGGAGCAGAAATCAAGGTGAAATTTTTCGCAATCATAAATAGAAAACGAAGCATTTTCGGGCCTATGGTTAAATTAAATTTCTCCTTTATTTCAGCCTGTAGAATGGATTCCTCATGGGACAATCTGTATATGCTCCCAAGGAAACTGTTTTGAACAGAATGGCAGCCATTTATAAAAAAGGTATGCGAATTAATTTTCTTAAGCCTAGTGTGGTGAGTTTCTAATACCACCTTGTATTGCAGCATTTCTAACATTATAAAATTAGGCAAAGACAGCCCATTACCCCCATTCCTGTGAAGTCTGTTCTAATTCAATTTTAGTTTCTATGTTATGACATTATATTTCCTTTTAACAATTACAGAAGACTCTATGGCTCTTATATTTGTAAGTCCCATTACAATCATCACATTTTGTTAAACACAAAAGGTCTCATTCCTATTATTAAGTTATAAACAGGATATATTATAAGTCCATTTTCACATATGGTGATATTTTTATTCCATCCTAACTATTCATCCTCTAACTGATATGGTGTTTTACAAAGAGATCGTGATGCGTACGAATTTGGATCGCGGACACGCGTCACAGCACACAGAGCGAGCGGCAGCAACACACTCCGATCAGCGGGACTCCACAGCACACACTTCTGGAACGCTTAACATACCGCCCCTGTTGAAGAAGAAGACTTCAAAGATCAGCAAGTACGCACAGCTTGACAAGGGCCCTCTTCACCAGTCCCTTAGATGTCCGAATTGTAGCGACACGAGGTATACTATCACTGCCGTTGTGAAGTTCCACAATGCTATCTAGGTCCCAGTGAAGTGGAGGTCGGAAGTCTTCTTCGAGTAATACCAGGGAGCCTGGGGATGGTGGCATGAAGTCCTTGACCCATTTGGTCCGTTGTTGTAGAGTTGAAAGATACTCATCTGACCATCATCGCCAAAAAATCTGGTAGAGTTGTTGAATACGTTGCCAGTGGTCTAATCTATTAATGTTTAATGTACTTACATCAGGTACAGGAAAGGAAGCTAAGGACTGTCCAACAAGAAAATGAGCAGGTGTCAAAGGATTCAAATTGTTTGGATCATTTGACAACTCAGTTATAGGTCTAGAGTTTACACAGTCTTCAATTTTAACCAAGAGTGTTTCTAATTCATCATAGGGTAGTATATAAGTTCCCAATACATGTTTAAGGTAATGTTTTATACTTTTTAGCCCCGCTTCCCATAGTCCCCCAAAATGAGGTGACCGGGGTGGAATAAAATGCCACGTTATTCCTACTGATGTGCACAGTTTGTGTACTTGATACTGATGAGTTTCAGAAGCAAACAAAAGTTGTAGTTCATGAAGTTCGTTTTTTGCTCCAACAAAGTTAGTAGCATTGTCACAGTATATATGTTTAATTGCTCCTCTGTGAGCTATCATTCTTTGAAATGCTTCTAGAAATTTCTTTGTTGTCATATCTGGAACTAGTTCTACGCGTATAGCCTTGGTAGCCATTCAAACAAAGAGTGCTACATATGCCTTCACTGGCTGTGATCAGCGTTATGATACTCTTCGATAGAGGAGCGGTCCACAATAATCAATCCCACAGTTTTCAAAAGGACGAGATGGTTGGACTCTGCATGGTGGTAGGTTTCCCATGAGATTTTTAGCAGGCCTTAGCATATTTTTACTGCATGTTACGCAATTTTTTACAACTGATGGTGCTATAATTTTACCCTTGATGGGCCAATACTTAGTTTGAATAGTCGCAAGAAGAGCTTGAGGACCAGAATGTAGAGTACTAATATGAGTCTCAACAAATATCATTTGTGTAATATTATGATCTGGAGGGAGCAAAATTGGATGTTTATACTCTGGATTCACTGGCGCATTCTTTAGTCTGCCTCCAACGCGGAGGATACCTTTGTCATCCACAAAAGGAGCTAGCGACTTGATTTTATTACTTGTTAGAATATTGAAACTTTCAACTTGTGAAACTTACTTGTCTTTTCTTCTCGTACGCGTTTCGGCATGGTGTTCACCTTCATCAGCTTTGAGACAGACTGCCATTAATTTGTAACGGTTTTTATTTTGAAAGGTATAGTGGGGGTGGCGTGTGGAGGAAGGGGATTGGCGCAGGGATCCAAATTATTGTTAGTTTTTTGTATAATTGTGTCAAAAACTGTGTGTGATTTATACTGTAATTGGTCGTTAGTATGTTGTTTGGTTGTGTTGTGTGGTGTTTGTATATTTCATATTGTTCTGCTGTGTTAAGTTTTCGACCTTTGGGTAAGTAGTGTAATATTTCAAGATTAGTATCTATGTTGGTGTAGCTGTGGTTTTTTGTGTGTATGTGTGTGGCAAACGCGGAATGTATGAAAAAAGATGATGAACAATCTAAACAACTATTTATTACTTGCTTCCTTATTCTTCTGAAGTTTGTCTATACCTTCACTAAAAGCCTGTTGAACTTCTTTAATCTTTCTTTAATGTTATTTCAGCTTTATGTATATCGCCAGGACTAATATATCCAGTGTTCTTTTTATGTGGTTGTTTACAATTCTTAATGAAGCGTTGGCAGAGTGAAGTGATTCGTAATAATTTAGTACAAGAGGAAAATTTGTCAATTGTGTCGGAAGAGGGTAGTGTTGTTATGTGAATTATAACTTTCGTTCTTCGTTCTTGAATTTCAGGGTTTGTTGAAATAGTTTGAATAGTTTTGGGCCATTATTATGATCTTCTAATAACAAGGTAGGCCCATGCCACCACAGGCTTCGAGTTATGAGGAGGTCTGCTAAAACTGACCTTGAAATTAACCTTGTGTCACTGACCTTGATTCCTGTGATCGAACATGCATCCATGTGGAGTGTTTAGTGAGTTCATGAATTTGTGATACCCTGTTTCCTATGAAAGTCTGCCAGGCATTTGGAGGTGAATTTAACCAATGAAGAACTATTGTAGAATTGGTCCACAGAATGGTGTGTCTAACATTCAGTATTTCTGAAAGGATGTAGCACTTTTGAAACAGTTGAGCTAATAAAAGCGCTCCACATAATTCTAGTCTTGGTAAAGAAACTTGTTTCAATGGGGCTACCCGTGATTTCGAGCATAATAGGTTTACAATGGCAGTTCCATCTTCTTGAATGGTTCATATATACAAGCATGCTCCATAAGCGTGTTTCGATGTATCAGAGAATCCATGTAGTTCATGTGTTTGTTTGTTGTCTCCACTTAACACACGCCATGCAATACTTAACTGGTTCAAGGCTCGTAATGACAGTCAGTATTGATTCCATTTGATCAGTAAAGCTTTGGGAACTGGTTGATCCCATCCAATGTCTTTTATAAGCCACATTTCTTGCATAAACAATTTGGCAGTAATTATCACTGGAGATAAGAGTCCGATTGGATCAAATATTCGAGAAATATCAGAAAGAATGACTCGTTTTGTGATGATATTGGGAGGCTTGGGTAAATTGACTTTAAACTGAAAGGTGTCGGATAATGGCTGTCAATAAATCCCAAGTGTTTTAATTGTCTTGTTGCCTGATTCTTCTACCGTGAAGCCTGTTTCAATCTGATCACTTGGAATATTTTGTAAGATTGCTGGATGATTTGCACACCATTTGTGTAATTAAAATTCTAAACCTCCGTTTTCTAATACGTTTATTAGTTCTGATTGAAGTTGAATCACTTCTTCAATTGAGTTTCCTCCCATGAGAACATCATCTACGTAGAAGTCTCGCTGAATAACTTCTGTGGCGATAGGAAATTTCTCCTTCTCTTCTTATGCAAGATAGAACAAAGTCCTAATGGCAAGAAATGGGGCTGAAGCGGTCCCATATGTAACTGTTTTAAGTTTATTCATTTTAATTGGATCCTTTGGATCACGACGCCAAACAATTCTTTGAAAATCCCGTTGGCTTTCATCTAGCAACACCTTACGGTACATCTGTTTAATATCTGCAGTAAATACATAAGCGTGAATGCGAAAGAATAGCAATATGGTTACAAGGTCACGTTGTATTGTAGGACCAATCATCAGAATGTCATTAAGAGAAGTGTTGTTAGATGTCTTTGCTGACGCATCAAAAACTACACGTAAGCGTGTCATAGTGCTAGTTTCCTTTATAACTGGATGATGAGGTAAGTAATATGCATTTTGTGGTTCACACGTTTCTGATACTAGTTCCATTTCATCATTTTCAAGATACTCATTTAAAAAATCAGTATAGTCTTGTTTTAGTTTTATGTCTTGAGACAACTTGTTTTCAAGTGACATAAATCGTTTGATAGCGTGGTCCTTAGACTTACCCAAGACGATTCCAGGGTCACTGGAGAAAGGTAGCTTAATGATGTGTCTCCCATCTGCCTGACGCTTGACAGTAGATGTAAAGTGGTCTTCACAAGCTTGTTCTTCATACGATTTCATATGTTTGCCGGTGAT